>CM060948.1:55831102-56431102 GCA_030765055.1 Mantis religiosa | reverse complement strand
TATAAAGGTTTCTGGAAGGGTGTTAGAAAAAGATTTGAAGATATAGAGATTCAAAAACTGTTCAGCCAGTTAGGTGAAAAGAGGTCATTGGTATATTATGTTGAGTTAAAAAGTGGCTGGGGAAGGGAGCAGTATATAGATAAAACCATTAATGAAGAAAGGAAGGGGATAGCATGGCTGAGAGCAGGAGTGTGGAGGCTAAAAGGGCAGCGGAATGGGTTTGTGAAAGACAAGTGCCCATTGTGTGGGGGTAAGGAAGATGTGGAACATATCCTTTTCGAATGCAGGGAAACAGAGATTTGGCGAAAAGAATATATCTGGAGAAAAA
Source organism: Mantis religiosa (assembly GCA_030765055.1). Lineage (NCBI taxonomy): Eukaryota > Metazoa > Arthropoda > Insecta > Mantodea > Mantidae > Mantis > Mantis religiosa. The sequence continues at coordinate 56,430,774 of CM060948.1, read as the reverse complement.
TTAAGCGAAGTCCTGATATATGTAAAATTATAGATAAAAATCTCAAGAATGTAGGTCAGTTCTTAGATAAAGTGAAAAATAAATGGAAGTGGACTGTGAAAAAAGGAAATGAACAATAGTGTGTAAGCAATAGTAGTAATGGTAGTAGTAATAGAAATGTAAGTAGTGTACTACACATTTTGTAATTCAATGGGCTGCTCACCAATTAATGGCCTGGGCCAAATGCTGGTGATCAGCTCAACAGTTGTAATAGCTTAGTACACAAATAAATAAATAAATAAATAAAAAAATAATAAGGTTATATAGAATAAAAAGAAGTTTTTCAGAAAGTGGAGTGCCATTGTTAGTAAAATTAGGCAAGTGAGTCTACCTTGTATATACTTTTCTCCACTTACAAACTACTCTTCATAAAAAACTTGTAAGTGGAGAAAAGTATATACAAGGTTGACTCACTTGCCTAATTTTAATATAATAAGGTTATTAGAAAAGCAAAGAAACTGTACAATGATAAACAATTAGCAAATTCAGTAAATAAATCTAAGACAGCCTGGAAAATTATAAAACAGGAAACCAAAGTAAAAGCCACGCCAGATGACTACAAACTCCAGAAAGAAGGCGAAATTATAGATGATCCTCGGATGGTTGCAGAGGTTTTTAGTCAGTATTATGCTGGGGTACCAAAATTGATTGTAGGGGAGTCAAAAGTAACGGAAGGTAAAATAATAAGTAATAAAACATATCTGACTATCTTTCTTGCACCCACAACAGAAGATGAACTTCACACTATAATAAAAAGCATGAAAAATAAAAGCTCTACTGACTTGGATGGTTTTTCAAATTTCTTGGTGAAACAATGCTCTGCCCACTTAGTAAAACCATTAGTGCACTTAATAAATTTATCATTTAGTGAAGGTAGGTTCCCAGACTGCTTTAAGATGGCAAAAATAAAGCCAATGTATAAAAAGGGATCAAAATTGGAAGTTCAAAATTTTAGACCCATCTCACTGCTATCAATCTTTTCCAAAATATTAGAAAGAGTGGTTTTTATTAGATTATGCAACTTTATTTCAAAATTTAATGTAATTTCTGATCGGCAGCATGGCTTTCAAAAAGGAAAGTCCATTAATACTACACTGATACAGTTTATAGACGAAGTGCACCAAAAGCTTGACAATTCAGAAAAATGTATTGGAATATTCCTCGACCTGTCTAAAGCTTTTGATTTAGTTGATCATGGAATACTATTAAAGAAATTATCTCATTACGGAATTAGGGGAACTGCAAATAACTGGCTTGTCTCCTACTTGAGAGAGCGAAGGCAAATAATAGAAATAGAGTTTGTTGATAAAACTACAAAGGAAATAAAAACTATAAAATCAAAAGTTGCTAGCATAAACTGTGGAGTTCTGCAGGGTTCAGTTTTAGGGCCATTGCTATTTATTTTGTATATTAATGATTTGGCACTTTATTCACAAAATTCTTTAAAATGCTCCTTATTTGCAGATGATACTAGCCTCTTAATATCAGGTCAAAATTATGACGAACTCAAAGATAGTGTAATAAATAATTTGAAAGAAGTATCAATTTGATTTCAAAATAACAAATTAGTTATAAATAAGGATAAGAGTCAGGCATTGGGTTTTCATAATAAAATCAATAAGGCAGTTAATTTACCTGAAATTATAATGGATGAAAATGAAATTAAATATACAGGAAAGACAAAATTTTTAGGAGTTTGGATGGACGACAGTCTAAATTGGAATATACATATTGAAAGTCTAATGAAGAAATTAAGTAGCATTTGTTTCCAAATATCAATTTTGAAGCAGTGTAAATTTGAATACATTAAGAATAGCCTATTTTGCAAATTTTCAATCATTAATTTCTTATGGTATAGCAGTATGGGGAAATAGTAGTAGCATTATCAAAGTAATTGAAGTAATGAGTTGGTATTCAAACACAACATCACTTAAAATATCCTTACTTGAACAATTGTTTCGGAGACCGGTTTGTCCCCATCATCAGCAACTATCCAACTGGTTGGATCCGTGGTTTCTTGAAGTGAGCTGGTTGTTTGAGGTGACATCTGTTGGTTGTGAGATGAACTTCCAAAGAGAGTTTTCAGGCGGCAATTCGAAATTTAACGTATACTGTTTGTTTTTTATAATTAGCAACTTCTCCCAAACATCGAGCTCAGCTGCATTATTGGCTGGCTTTAATAGTTTTATAAAACTATTAAAGCCAGCCAATAATGCAGCTGAGCTCGATGTTTGGGAGAAGTTGCTAATTATAAAAAACAAACAGTATACGTTAAATTTCGAATTGCCGCCTGAAAACTCTCTTTGGAAGTTCATCTCACAACCAACAGATGTCACCTCAAACAACCAGCTCACTTCAAGAAACCACGGATCCAACCAGTTGGATAGTTGCTGATGATGGGGACAAACCGGTCTCCGAAACAATTGTTCAAGTAAGGATATTTTAAGTGATGTTGTGTTTGAATACCAACTCATTACTTCAATTGTTATATACATCACTGTTTCTAACCTTTTGCTCCAAATAATATTATCAAAGTATTTAGAATCCAAAAAAGGGTAATTAGAATTATGATGAATTTAAAGAGAACAGATAGTTAGTTGTAAGCAATGGTTCAAAAAATTAGACATATTGTCATTACCAAGCATTTACCTTTTAGAAATAATAGTACAGGTTAAAATGATAATTATTGTAATTCTTGTTTTTTTGTTACTATTTTTTGTGTAGTTAGTAATTTGACAATTCCACATCATGAATGTATGATTTATGGATGCAATAAATGAATATGAATAATATGAATATGAATATTTCTTTGTTCCCAATGTTCCTAAAATGCTCTTTAAGCCTAATGTTCAAGTTCCTTTCTGTTTTTCCAATGTTAAAGTTGTCACAGCCCTTGCATATTATTCCGGTACACACCTGATTTTTTGTCTGTGGGTATCTCCTTTGTATTATGTGATTTCAAAAGGTGTTGTACACTAAATTTGTTCTGTGGGGCCAAAGTAATATTGTGTTCTTTGAAGATTTTTTGGAAAAGGTGTGTAGCTCTGGGATGATATGTAAATTTTCTGTATGAAGTTTCACTGCTGATTGGAGAAAGAGTAGTTACTTGTTTGCATCTTTGTTGTCCTTTGATTTCACCAATTTTCTTGTTGACTAATTCAGCACTGAATCCATTGTATTCTGCAATGTGAATGATATTATTGTACTCTTTGATATATTCTATCTTGTTTAAAGGTATATTAACAAGCCTGTAAGCTAAACTGTTGATAACAACATGCTTATGTTGTCTTGGGTTATATCCATCTGATTTTATGAAATTTTCTGTGTGTGTTTCCTTTCTATATATGCCAAATTCAAGTTTATTATGTTTTCTGGTAAGTTTCAAATCTAAAGGATTTCATTGTCTCTTTTTCTATAGAAAATTTTATTGCAGGATTTTTTATACATGCAAATATGGCTTCAGTCCCAACAATTAGACCAAAACATCATAGAGGAATACCTTCACTTAACTAATATTTGCATTGAACAGTCCTTTTTTTTTTACATTCAATAAAAAATTTTTCAAACAAAAATCAGGACTATCTATGGGCAACCCATTGTCCCCATTTTTGGCAGACCTCTTCATGAGCTTTTTAGAGACCCATATCACAAAGGCATTCCCACTAATTTTCAAACATTGGTATAGATATGTGGACGACATTTGGGCAATAGTAAATGAGGAACAAGTGTATGATGCATTAAAACTACTTAATTTACAAAATCCTGCAATAAAATTTTCCATAGGTCGCCGGGGTCTAAAGGTTCAGGAAAGAGCGCCCTATGTGGCTTCAAAGTTTGCCACGGAGTTGAGCATCTGGTATTAATCTGTGGTACCGGATAAATTGCAAGGGCTGTGACAACTTTTACATTGGAAAAACAAAAAGGAACTTGAACATTAGGCTTAAAGAGCATTTTAGGAATATTAGGAACAAAGAAATAGATAAATCGGCAGTAGCGTACCATTTTTGGAAGGAGAATCATGATATAGAACGAGAAATTCACTTATTAAAAAGTGTCCAAGGTCCAGCTGCTTTAACTACGTGGGAAAAAATCTTCATAAAGGAACATGAAAGAAAATTGTTTAATTTCGACACTACCTTTGAAGAAAACCCAAATTTTAAGTTCATCAAGATACCGACAGAGACGTACCTATCACCTCCAAGGAGTTCACCGAACCGACGTCCATTAGTCGACAACAGCTGATGATGTTAGGAAGATCCTAACGAAACGCATTCTAGGTAAATACTAGCAATAAGTGGAGCATTGAGTATTAGTTCGACTCAAAATTATATTAATATTATGTCTTTTTAGTTAATTGATGGAAATTAATCATTTCTTCATTCTAGCCGTACATACGCTAAGGTCTTTGATAGAGTCAACATGAAAAATTCAATGCCATGGCCGGGATTTGAACCAGATCTGTGGTTCAAATCCCGGCCATGGCATTGAATTTTTCATGTTGACTCTATCAATCTTATGTCTGTTATAGTTTTGAATGATGAACAAGTAAAACAGTTTTCAAGGGCCTTAGTGCTATAGAACTACGATACCATTTCTGATTAGTAAGAAATAGGACACATCAAGAAAACATATTCAGCTTTTATCTTGGAGAACTAAATATTTAAAGTCGCAAATAGTTTCAGAAACTAGACAAAAACAATTCTACAGGTTGATGCTGGGAGCTCTGAAATACTTCTTGTACCTCATAACTCACTTTATTCCTTTAATACACAGATGAACACATTAGTATTTACAGGAGTATATATTTACAAATAGGATTACTAATCACTAAAGATTGGACGTTTTTGAATAGCAAGGTTAATTACATTAACGACCACATAACTGGTTGGAATATTCACCAGAGCTTTGTGCACATCCCATTCAATTGCCAAGGAAAACTCCTGTAGTGTCTCCTACGGCTTTGACTTGAGCTGACTGTGATAGGCTGTGACCAAGCAGTGGTTCCCTAACCAATTTTTGAGAGCTCCCAAAATGTCTCCAGAAACTGCTGACACCAGAGTCTTATTTCCTGGAGAGGGTATCAAAAGTTATCAAAAGTTGTCAAAAGTTGTTTGGGCAGCTTGATGCATGCAGTCATGTATTGTATCCCAGTATCCTGATCTTCAAGTTCTTTAGTCTTCCGTTAAGCATCAACTCTTCTTTGAGGATGCTAAGCTGTTCTCTTACATCCTCCAGGGCACTAAACCATTCTGCAAATTCCACCAGGATGTTAAAACACTGACTGAGGTCTTTCACTGTTTCATCGAGTTCTTCCACACCCTTCTCCATGCCAGCCAGTTGTTTTGTCAATTTTGATGGACAGCATCTTCATCCTGGACAGTTTTGGCTTCATTTCTATCTGCTCTTCTCCATTACCAAATCCACTGTCACCAGTTTGCTTCCTATCTTATTCATTCCAGAATTCACATTTTTCATTTCACTCTCCATCTTTTGCATTCTGCAAATGTTCCATCTCCATCTTCCCCATTCTGACCAATAATTTATCAAACATTGCCTCCATCATGGCTTTAATATCCTATTCTGACATTGAAGTAACAAATGGAACCACTTACTGCTAAACACACTATATTTGTCACTTTAGCATTTAGAATAGCTTAAGCATTACACCTTTGACACTGCTGCACACACTCAGAACAAAGGGAGAAAGAGACAGAGACAGTTTCTTGGTGTTCTCGCTACATCACGAAAGATCGTGCTAGTTCGGTAGCTTTCGTGTGGCTTCGTCAGGTTTTGAGAAACTTCGAGAAACAGCTGCTTGTGTATAAATAAGATTTCGGCAGGGAGCCGAGGGATGTGCAGAGAAGAGTCAGTGTCGGCAGGGACCTGCTAGAGAGTGGTCAACGGTCAGTGTGTGGACATTTAAATTGTATGGAGTTGCGAGTTGAGAACTGATAAACATGTAGTGATTTTAAAGTGAATTCTTTTGTTTATTTACGTGTGCAGAAGCCATGAGAGACTGTGTTGGTGTATGTTATGTCATTCTGCTGATATCAAAGTTGTACAAGTGTCTTTCTAGGAAATAAAGAGCATTTTGAATTTCAGCACTCCGCTTTTAATTCTACGAAGCCACAAAAGTCACAATATGTACCGGTAAGTAACTTTAACATCATACACTATTCCTCTATAAGTTTGGTAGATTGTGTAATGTACTACCAAAATTTTAATTCTTGCATCTGATTATGCTTGGGAGCAAATTATAACTGCTTCACAGCACTGCAAATATTCAAATAAGAAATAACACTTTTAAAATAGATAACTGTGGAAACAATGCAACATGCTATAAAAGTTTTTGGAAATCAAAGATCAAATCAGAGAGATTACATATCACGCTGGCCATGAGTAACTCATAATATTGAGACAAAAATAACAAAACATGAGGTTTGCCTCAAAATTATTTTAGCATGAAAATTGTTAGCACAATGCTTACTTACAATCACCTTCTCTTTTGCACAAATAAACAGCTTCAAGATGTCTCTTTAGCATGCACCAACTTGTCCTGCTAGTAATCTCTAACGTACACACGGATTCCTCTTTTACATTAAGCTGCACCTTGATTCTGATTATAACTCCATACTTGCTCAGAATAACTTTACTGCCTGTTCCACTGCCTACTGATTCCTTGGCATGCTGCTGCACTTACTGACTCGTGAACTGCTTCCTTCACCGTACCACAGCCTGTCGTTTCCTCACCATGGAGGTTGGAACATACCACACTTCTCTGCACAATCCAATTAATCAACTGATTTGTGAACTGCTTTATTGTCTTAACTCCTCACCATGGAGCTGCATTTGTCGCTTGACACTGGAAGCTCGAAACACACACAAACTCTAAACACCAAATACTGCCCCACAAGGCTTCGCATCAGTTTTTATATCTGCTGGACGGGTTAATCATTCCAGTAAAAATGTTCTTGAATTACATCCTGGAACAGTATCTTTGGAGTAAGAATACAACTCAACTTTGGCTTCATGACATCGACCAGTGGCCACAAGGAAGGCTGTGCCTTCTCCTTCTCCTGCCCCTCCAGCCAATAGATAGCAGAGCTGGAGCAATTGCCCCACCCATACTTGACTCCTATATGGCAGATCCACGATAGTGGCAACATGATGGTATAATCAAAATCAATTTTAAACCTTCTGTATATTAATGCAGGCTATGAGCGGTGCAACTCAGAAATAGAGATAGGTAGAAGCTGCAGGTAAGTGAAATTGTGCAGGTGACTGAGAAGAGTTCCCCTTTCAGCCACACTCATCCCCTTACCCATAAATTTTACTTCCTCTTTGTATTGCTCATAGCCTTAACTTGTGTGCAAGAGTGGAACAAAAGTGTTACCTAAGGAATAGAAGAGAAGTATGCTGTAAATTCATCACCTCATTTATACTCTAGTTATGGCTGTCCACATTAACTATTTCAAAATAAATTCTATGTTTGTACTTTAGCATAAGGAACTTAATACCCAGTAAATCCTTCAAAACTGCTTTTAAAAATACAAAAGCATTTGAGCTTTGCATTTGTGCAAAAGCATCTTCTTCTGCATATGAGAGCGTTTGAATGCCATAACACTATATTATGATGTACCTACATTTTTTGTATATAATTTATATTAATATGCATTTAAATGCATAAACATTGAAATAGCCACTGTTATTGCCAAATATTAAGTACCTAACTCTTAATGATATCAAAACTTACAAAATGCTCCTAAAACTAAATTAACAATACCACTCACATATTGTTTACTGTTACTAATAAGTAATAATAATGTAGGGTCATATCATATACAAGTAATTATACCTTGTCTGAATAGTTTTTATTTGAATTCGTGCTCTTTCCGATTCCTGTCGGTACTTCTCAATCAGTTCCTGCTCCTTCATTGTCAATTCATTTTCAGATTGCAGTATGCTCAACAGATAGTTTCGGACTTCTCCAAGGGTAGCACTTGATGAATTTGATAGTGCATCTACCACTAGCAGAGGGGATAGCAGTCGTTCTTTTTCTGTAAGAGTATATTTTAGCTTTGAGGTATACAATAGAAACAGTGACATTTCTGTGCCAAAAACTGGTATTTATACAGATTGTGAACAATAAGTCATCTCTCAATGAAGATTACTATACATGTACTATTTTTTTCAGTATGCCAATTTTATCCCACATTTCTTGATTCTTTTTTCTTTCTTTCAACAGTATGGTATCTGCTTGTGACATAGAAATCAAGTATATATTGATTAAAACCAGAGTGAATTAGAACACACACGCAATTGAAGTAAAACTAAGCTACTCAAGGTTAAAAAAAAAAAAAAAAAAAAAAAAAAAAAAAAAAAAAAAAAAAAAAAAAAAAAACCAGATCCTGCAGCACATACATCATAACAAGATCATGAAATGGAAATGGAAGCACTTCTATTATAAAAAAAAATTCATAATATAATACAACTATCAGCATGGGGAAAAAAATTTAAAAAGGAGGGAAGTGAGAAAAAAATGAATTCTTTCCATAACTCACTAAACTCAGCAATAACATTCTTCTGCAAAATGTTGCCAGAGAAAAATAAGAAGACACCACAAGATGCACTTCAGCAGCTGATACCTTATTTGAGGAGCATCGAATCATATAGCAGGAAGTGAAGATTAAGAAAGTGTTCAGGAAAGAGGAGAAACTTATACTCCTAAACTTCACAGTGCTTGTTAAAACTCTTCATGGCTAATTATAGTAGTTCAAATGCTACTTTCCTAAATACTATTATAACAAAATTTGTTTAATACCATATTTATAGAGAAAAAAAGTTAAGACTCAAAACATTTCAAACCAAATTATAGTGTAAATGTTATCAAAAGCATTAGGTAAAAAAAGACAAAAAGTTATGCTTAATGATATTTTAATAAATACACCAGTTTAATTACAAAGCAGTTTTATTCTTAAATCTGTGCATTATTTTGGAGAAAAATAGTCTTCAAATTTCATTTGTCACTTTCACTAAACCATTTTTTGTCAATGCTTCTTTCAACAAACATAACTGGGTACTATATTTAAACAATGTAAATTTATGCATGATTGGAGGGATTTAGTAAGTGACATCAAAATTAATTGAAAAAACTATTTGTACTCGTTTTTTTTTTCAATATTAATTTCCTAGCTCAATCAATCAAATTCTTCTATTTTACTCAGAATTGGTAGAGTTTCTGACAGTAATATGCAAACTTAGTACTACTGAATCATTTGTAACAAAAGTATTTGTTTATTCTTAAGGAAAACATGTTTCGGGACCTTTTGCTCCATTTTCAGTTCTTACTGACCGCTTGCATCTCTCCACAAGGTGGTTGGTGTTGTCTCTGGTAGGGATTGGATAAACTTCTGCAAAAGTAGGTCAATAGGTGGGATTTCAAAATTAAACACATGTTCTCTATGACTGCATTTGTACATGATTTCCCAAACTGCAAGTTCTGTTTCTCCTGAAATATTTGTTAGTACTCTTGGATTTCTATTTCCACAAACATAATGTAAATAAGAGTATTATAGAAAACAATGTTAGCATAAGAGGAATAAAGCTCTTTAATAAGTTACTATCAGAATTAAAAACAGTTGCTAACAGCTCAAAAACACATTTTAGACATAAATTAAAATAATATTTCATAAACAAGGATTTATATAATTTAAATGAGCTATATAAAAATAGTATAAATATGTTAATAATTGTATAAGTTAGTTAACTGTGTAATTTAGTTATAAGGCTAACATGTCCAAAGTCAATGCAAAGTTGCTAAACTGGATGCCATAAATTACATTACATTTATGTTGTGTTGGTTTCTCCAAAAATGTCAAACTATCACTGATTTGTCTTACAGTATTTGTTGTTTCTAGTGCATTAGTTTATTCTTATTGTTATCTTTCTCTTAGTCTTCGTGACATACTTTTTGTTGTTATTGTTGTTGTAATTTACGTCCTCCAATGTTAAGTCATATCAGACGATGAATGGAATGGGTGAAATGATGCTGAAATGAGCCCAGGGTCCATAGAGCTTAGAAATACCCGACATTCATCTTTCAGTATAAGAGAAAACCCTGGAAAAACCTTATCCAGGTAACTCACCCTGACCGAGATTCGAACTCGGGACCTCTTTAATGTGAGGCAGACATGCTACCACCACGCTACTGAGGCGGGCTTTCTTCCTGACATAGATTTTATTGCAGTCATTACAGTTTATCTGGTATATTCTTAGTTTGTTCTCCTGTGGGACATCATCTTTTAATTTAGAATTTAGTATGTTTTTGATGGAATAACCATTTCTCGGCTAAAATGTTACACTGCTTAAACATTTTCTGAAATTTGAGAAAATTGAGGGAGGTCAATTTCTTGAGTATCTTCTTTTATTTTTCATCCGGAATGAGTGTTCTAGTTTGTTTTAATCTGCTTTTGCTTTTGGCTCTGTTAATCTTCTTAATTACTGTTCCTTTGTGGAATCCATTTTCTGCATCTATGTCTGCATTTTAGTTCTAAGTCATATTCTTCTTTGCTCATCAGGATGTTAACTAATCTGTGCACAGAACTGTTGAAAGCTGCATGTTGGATGTGGCTGTAGCCATTTTTATGTAGTTGTTGGATTGTGTGGATTCTTGTAATAGATAGAGAAGGCTTTATTTCAGGTGATGATCTTAAGGTCAAGGAATGGTAGCTGTCCATCACATTCTTTTTCCACTGTGAAATTTATATATACTCTCTCAAGGTTAACTATTTTTAGAGCATCTTTCAAGTGTTTTATGGGAATATTGCAAAAATGTCAACATAGCACTATTAAATTTTCAAGATCCAGGAGAATGCCTTTTTGATATTTTTTCTTAAGTGCTTATAAAAACGTCTACCATTAGTGGTGAAAAATGGCTGCCAATTCTTAAACCTAAGTTTTGTTTATATTTCCCATTGAACATAAAGTAGTTTTATTCAGTGTACCATTTAGTCAATGTGATGTATTTTTGGATTTACTCTGCATTTGTCCCTACTGTTTGCAGCCATCTTCTGATGTGCTGGTATACATCAGAACAGAGCTGTAACATCAAATGAGACTGAAGTATATTTGACCTATTTCTAATACCTTTGTTTTCTGAAATAGGTCAGAGAATTTTTTATGTTTAGTGGTCTGAATTTTAGAAAAGAGGAAATGTGAGCCATTTTACTGATTTGTAAGTGGGAGTATTTATATCATTTGTAATGAGCCTCATTGCTTTTCCTCATTTATGCATTTTGGAATCTATACATTCTACCAGCGCTGCCGAATGTGTACAAGCCTCTCACTTGCCTGAGCTGAGAACATTATATTCATTAATTACGCTTGGATAAATATTTGAAAATGACAGATGCCAATCTTATAATAAGAAACAATTTTATTTTCTGGTAATGACAGTACAAAAAGCCTGTCTCTTTGATATTTAGAACGTGAGCAATACATGTTTTCTCTTACACATGGTTATGGTTACCTAACATCTGTCCATTCAACACATATAAGCCTGAAAAACAACAACATTCCTTCCTCACAATACTTATCTCAAGCATAAATATACAGTGCATGTACTCATGCAATTTGAAACAGACTAAGTTAATGTTCAGTTCATTTTCAGAGTAGTAGTGTACACGAGCTAAAATATTAATATTATATTAAATTATTATTACACACATAATTTTCTCCAGTGTTTGTGATCCGGGTGCGTGAACATGTCCCTCGAAGCTGAGACAAATGATTTTTCGATCAACAAATGTGAAGTGATTCATTCTCAGGGCAGAAAAATTATATTTAATGTGAACAAGATTTTATGAAAGCTCTCCAATCCAGATTATAGGGCAACTGTAGATTTTTCAAAAATCCAGCAATTAACTGTGGAAGGTTGAGGTGTAGGTAATGTACACACATTCTCACAAATTTGTAGTGAAGCAGTTTCATCCTTAGAAAAAGGGAGCATATCTGTATTTTGTGATGGTTAGTTCATATATTTTCAAATTTTTAAAAATTTGTTCTGGATTGTTCTAGAAAATGTGATTTGTATAAAATAGAATGTAAAACTGGGTAGGCCACAGAATAATATAACTTACATAATAGTATCGAGATTTAACTGTATTGGAACACCACAGTGAAGCGAAAAATTATTAATTTTTCGATGAGTCATATTTATTACACATCTGCTTCACTTTCGTACCTATTTTGAGGACATGTTTCGCAAATCATCGTTTGCATCTACGGCTCTTATGCGACTAAAGCTTGATCCAGCGGTGTGGGTAATTCTGGGGTTGCTGCTGCCATCTGTTGATTTAGTGATGAACTTAAATGTGGGATTCTCTTCTGGTGGGATTTCAAAGTTCATAAGTTGGTTTTTATGTTTTTCTATGTATATCCTCTCCCATATGACGAGTTCACTATGTTTTTGTACGTATTTTAGTAATTCTGTGCTATCTTCAATTTCATGATTTTCAGACCAGAAATGAGCTGCTATTGCAGACTTATCAATATTTTTGTGTCTTAAGTGTCCTATGGAGGTTATCCACTGCATTTATTTGCAAACAAGCAATACAATATGTAGATATTTATGATATGATACAAGCTATTTACTCAGTTTTGCTTCCTTGTTTCTTTTTCTTTCCTGCATTTTCACTCTCTTTCTGGAACCTCATTATTGCCTGCAACAGTTATTCTTTTTGTCCATAATTGTAAAACCTTAGTAAAACTATTATTAGTGCTTCCTTGACTACAATCAGTGTTTCAATTATTCAGGTGAGCAGATTCTTTTTCTTAATTTACTCATTCATTTAGCATGATGTAATAGTGCTAACATGACCCAGAGAGTGACATCTGATTTGGCAGCAACACATGCATTTCTAGTTCCAGAGAATGTAAACATAGCAGTCAGAGCTTCTATGTGCTGTGTTACATAAGCATTTTTTGCTTCTGTAAAATGGTGTGTTTTGTTCCATTCATCTGAGTGGCCCAAGCAGTTTTTGAACCAAATGCTGTATTCTGAGGCCATTTTATGGCAGAAAGGGGTGCTATTCAAACAAATGGATTGCACAGATAAAATAATGCTATAAAACGGGGAATCTATATCAAAAGCATTTTATCCACGGGTGGACTTCATGTGTTTTGTTTCGATGCTCCTCAGTTAAAACTCGCAAACTTATTTTATAAATGACAACCTATTATTTGCCATAAAAAACTTTGACATACATATGGAGATTACAAACTTTACCTATTTCATTGAGTATTTCAGCCAAAAAGCTGCTAGGCATGTTGGGATCCTTAGCACATGACCACAGTGCCTGCACCCATAGATTTGGATCTTGATGACCAAAACGTCGACAACTGGCTAAAGCAGACTTGTATTCTTGCTGCTTAATATGATACTGAACTATCTGTTGATATCTGAAAAAATGCAGAGTATGCTTCATAGTAACATGAATAACTCAAAGATGAAAGGTGAATTGAAACAAACACACTGTCAAATACTTGTAAAACCTCATATGCTCTATTCTGATCATTTTTGGGTTATTTCGCTAAATAGCAAGCAGAATCTTGTATGTCTATAATTTATATTTTCAACATTTACTAAGAAAACTTAACTTTCTGTATTCTCTGGAGTGAAAATATTAATTTGAAAACTTGTAACATGCCTACTTTCCTGTAGTCCAGGAACTTACTAGCCATCTTGTATAGTGCTGTAGCCAAAAAGCTGTATGTGCTTAAATTATTTGTCCTTAATACATACTTAAAGTTTAATATTCCAATCTCAATCTAGGTTCAAAAGGTGCATTTGCCATATTTTTTTCACATAAAAATACATATTTTGTATTAAAAAAAACCACGTGAATAAATGTTTTGACATTTTTCTCATATTTTAGTACTTTTCAGATGTTACATAAACAAATACTTTTAATAATATTTCCATTTCCTCATTCTATTTACTACAAAAAATTTCATCTCATAACTTATCAGTACTGAGCTGTTTGTTTGTACCCTGTTAGTTACAACCAGTACACACAAAAGCAATTGGGCGTGTTAATTAAAAATACCAAAAGTAAAATCGAGTGTATGTGGATGCTTGCTTCATACATACTAGAGTTTAAAAATATTCTTAACACTGATGGGAACATACTATTTTGTGAGCCTTGTTTGAAATCTATTAGTGTGAATCAATGCTCCCAAGTAGTGCAATATTTGTGAGGAATTAAGCATGTAGCCACATCACCTGCTTCATTGAAGCAATTTCTTATAGGAAAGTCAAAGCCATCCTTTTCTGGCACACCCAACATTTCAAATTTTATTTATATTTGCGTAAATAATTTATTTCAGCTGACATTCCTTTTTATAAGGTGAACAATTACGAGCAGAGAAAATCTCTTACTAAATAAACAAACATAAATCATTCTAATCAGACAATGTTGCAAAAAAATTATCTTCCAAATTGCTATGTGAAAATTAAAAAATCTGGATTGCCAATGACAAAACTATCAATGCCAGTGCTAGGAAAGTGGGCAATGTAATTTGAAAAATGCTGAAAAAATATCTCAACAAAAGTTCTTGCTAACTAGTAAAGAAATGCCAACTGCAAATCATGTATCAATAGCTGAAGTGTTTAATGAGGCTTTGGAAACATTGTGGTTAAAAGTATAAAATATTACACTGTATTTATTCTATTTACAGACTCTGCAGCATATGTGAAAAAAGCTGCCCAAGGTCTAAGTTTCCCGAATATAATTCACTTAACTTGCATTGTTCATGCTTTAGGATCATAACTTGGGGCAAAGAGAAAAAGCAACATAGCAGTTTCCAAAACCTGCTTCAAATAACGGTGCTAAGTAGTACATTCGGATTGCCTCGCTGCATCATTGCTGCTTGAATTGACTAGCCTTGAGGAGGAGGGAGCAATGTCACCATGGGCATGGCTAATGTTTGATACAAGCACATGGACTTAAGTGCCTACCTGCATTAGTGACCAACTCCTTTAATGGAATAATAGGCCATATGAAAACAATCGCCTTTGTATGCTAATTCTTACCTCCAGAGCATTCATTTTGTGACACTTGGGAAAATTAACCTTCGAGAAGTTTATTTCAAGAACAATTCTCACTGTGTGCCAGACCTATATAAGAAATTGCTGATGTCAGTAGCACAGTCATAAAATTCTTCAGTGGTCTTCAGTGGACGGTGCTCAGTAAGGCTCAGTGTGAGTTGTGTAATCATGTGTGTGTGCAAGTGACTTAAGTGTACCATTAGTGCTACACTAATCTCTATGGACCAGCTGTGTTTGTTCTGAGAATGTGCAACAATGGCTTGTGCAATGTTAGCACTTCACTAACCTTTTAGGAGACAAATAAAATGTGTTTAATAGTAACAGTGTTCTTATTTGATACAATATTTTCACTTTTTAAAGCAAAATTGCAGCTCTTTTACATGCTTCAATAGTTCTTCTTGATATACCCATCAAGCTTATTCTCGGATTAAGAGGGATCAAACAGCTGTTATAACTATCAAGAATGTAGAACACATTTTTTACATTAGTTTTATGCACATGTAACAGAATAAAAAGAGTTACAAAGAATATAATGTGTTACAATATTATACTGTAAACTTCCATGCATATTTATGGTTAGTTACCTCATGAGCATGTGGAATTATTTCCCTTCATAGTAGAATATAGAACAGCTAAAGTTCCTTCATCACATAAATGTAATTTTTTTGCAAGTGTTATCAGGTTTTTGCATGTATCAATGAAATTACTATAAAGATATTCTTGGCATACTCACAGCTTATTCTCTTCATATAGGTAGAGGATTCCACTCTTGAAACTATGTATCTGACAAATAATAAGTATCTGATCTTTGTCATAATTAGCTTCAGAATTTTGCAACAGCCGTACAACTTTCTGTTCATATTGTGTTTTGCTCGTTGGATCTTTCTGAGATGCCCATACATGTAAATAATGCTCTATGAGGGTGTTATACACCAACGTACTCCATTTTGACTGGACCTTAAAAATATTAAGAGTGCATTAAAATCAACCCACATAAAAAATAACTATCATAAGAGAAACAAACTGAAATGATTGAAGTGTAAAATATCAAAATATTGTATTCATGCTATGGTTTCCTTCAACTTCTAACAATGGAAGCACATTTTACATTTAAAACAGACATTAATCCACTATGGAATATTCAGAATTCTCCTACTTTTTCACCTCTGAGGGAATGGATTTGAATATCTCTGTATCTTCCCTACAAAAAGAGTTTTGCAGATCTGGGCATTAAATGTGTTACCCATAGCATAGCAATAGTGAACATTATGCTTGAAATGTAGGACTTTCATTATTTTAAGTGTGTTTCCCAAGTTATTCATGAGTAATCCAGATATACCAGTGAATGGTTTGGTGAAATTAAACTCTGCAAGCAATGGTGACTGCGAACCTCACTAATGTATAAATGTAAATGTTTAAAATGTATGTGTTTCTTTATATGCATATATTTTGAGATCTGTTTACATCTCACTTCATATTATTTTAATGTGTGAGCTTTGATTTATTGGTACAAAGCTAAAGCGGCACAGCACTGCATGAAATACAATTCATTTGTGATTTCATTATTTCAAATCTCACATAAGACAAATTAACCTTTGAGACAGTATGAATACAACATTGCACCATGTGCATCACTTCTGCACGTGGTACGTGGAGTAATATGAATCAGGGTAATATAAAAGTATGTTTACATGAGGTTAATTTCTTAGAGGGAATTGAATATAGTAACTTCTTTACCCCAAAACCACATTTACTGTGGAATCAATGTCAACAGTATCTGGTCTTAACAAGATGGTGCTAGAGCCCATTCTGACGCTGTGTCCCACATAATAGTTTAAAGAAATGCTTCCAAAATGTGTTATTTCCAAAACAGGAAATACAGGAATCAACACAATGTTCCTATCAGTATGACTACTTCCTTTGGGATTATCCCAAGTTTGAAGTGTTAATTAGAAAACCAAGGAGCATTAATGAACTCAAGGATGCTATAGAGGAGTCATGCCAAATAATCACAGTTATACTAAACAACATTCTGCAATTACATATACAGAATCTGTATTACTGATCACAACAATGTATCTTAAGTGAAGAAGCTATTTAAGAGGTAAGCTAATTAGAATTTGAGATTACATTCTGATATGGCATTCAATAACCTACTGTAATACAATATTAAAAAGTTTATATGCATCTTATACGGTTAACTTTGAATGTTCAA
Organism: Mantis religiosa; assembly: GCA_030765055.1. Lineage (NCBI taxonomy): Eukaryota > Metazoa > Arthropoda > Insecta > Mantodea > Mantidae > Mantis > Mantis religiosa. The sequence continues at coordinate 56,413,414 of CM060948.1, read as the reverse complement.
AGTATCAGCTTTCCTTGGCCTACCCTTTTATGGGCTAATTTATTTATATTAGAACAATGAATGAACCTGGCTCATGTGTGTAGCAAACTTAACTAAGTTTATCAACCTAGTTAGTTCAGATCCCAGTCTAATACTAAGAAAACCTACCTTTACAAGATGTTCAAGGAACTCAACTAGTCTCTCTGAGCTGTTAAGGAATAGATGAATGAAATCCTCAGGATTTGCTCGATCAACCTTTGGAGCACAGGATCCATCTAGCACACTCTGTAAGAAAACATATGGGAATTATAAACAATCTTTACAATAAACACTTTCTTCACTAACTACGGCTTCAGTAGTTTCATGCTTAAGCTGTTTATTGTTAATTGAAAAAACTATTTGTAGTCAGTTTTTTGACACTTCGTCATTTGCATTTTTATATTATTGAGGGACTAATTTCAGCAGCCTTCGATCCATCTTCAGCCTCTTTCCAACTAATGTTTATTGCTGTTCTTTTAACAATCCGCTGTAAGGCAGCCAAATCCATCTGAGACCCCTCCCCGCCTTTTTTCCCCTGAATAGTTATTCAAAAGATAATGCTGGTTATATGTATTTAAATTCTCAACAGTAGTATTTTAGCTTTTGATTATACTATATATTTAGTTATTTTAAACAATGAGTTCCCAGATTCATATTTTGGTTTTCTTTACTGCATAGCTATTTGCAATTCTATTAACCCTTTGTGCTGCATATCGTAGTAAAGCGTAGCAAATTTAAATGGAGCCTGTGCCGCATAACATAGTGAGGCGCAGTAAAGCAGTGTTTGCCTTCTGATGCCCTCTAATTGCATTCCTGTCAACTTCCCTGAATGTTATTGTTTATTTCCATGTATGGAGAACCTGAGATGCACTTGGGTACATTGCCATCATTTCTTCATTGTGTGAAGGATAAAAATAAACAGCTGCATTCCCGGCTTCAGGTGGTCACTTTGCTAGGCAGTTTTACCTATCTATGACCATGGAAAGTCATGCAGGGCCCTTGGGGTGTAAACAGTATGTGCTTAAACAGAAACTGGTTACAGACAGAGATACAAGCCACTATTTTGGAAGAATTAGCCTACGAAAGTGGCAGATCCGAAGCATCATGGCTGGCCAGCTCAGCACAAGACAGTGACTTGGAACAGCACGTTAGTGGCAGTGATAGAGTGATGTAGACAGAACTGATACTTCAGTTCTGCAAAGCAGTCCACCCCTCAAGTGATCTTCTCAGCTCTCTTTTACATAAATTGAATAGTTTACATCTCCAGTAGGAATATGTCACAATATAGAAGTAGGGTGTGAAGAAATTGAATACTTTTAGTCTTTTTGTAGACAGCAACTTTTAACATTTTACTGCATCAGAGACAAATAAATATGCGGAGCTTTGTCAGGTGAATAAACCAGATACGTGATGGGAAGATACCAATGAGAGCAAAATTACAGCATATTTGGGAATTTTTATTTATATGGGAATGGTAGATCTACCCAAAACTAGAGATTATTTTACAGACAATTTTTGTATCTGTCCCATCATAAAGCAGGCAATTACACTCTGTCGCTTTGAAAAGATTTCTCAGTATTTTCACATAAATGATGAGGAAGCTAAATTGAAATGGGAAAAAGAGAATTTTAATTATTTATACAAAGTTCGGCCTGCACTTGACATTGTAAAGAAATTTAAAATGCATTATTATCTGGGCTGCAATCTTGCTGTGGACGAAGCAATTATGAGTTTCAAAGGGAGATTTCATTTGAAGCAATATATGCCCAAGAAACCTATAAAATGGGAAATGAAAGCATGGGGCATTGCAGACAGCAGGATTGGGTATCTCCTAGACTGTAAAGCGTACCTTGGGAAAAAAAGAAAAGAAAAATAGTGAACTTCTTCTAGGGTTGTTTTGATATGTCAAAAGATTATACAGATCAATGGCATCATATTTATTTTGACAACTCTTTTAGCTCCACAAGACGAATGAAAATGTTAGAGAAAAAAGTATATGCTTGTGGTACTACACGAACAGGTAGAAAAGAATGGCCCAATGAATTTAGCATACCTAAACATTTAAAGTTAAAACGAGGTGAATCTCGAAACTACAAAATGAAGGGGTGACTGCAACTGTTTGGCATGGCAATCGAGACAATTTGCTACTCTCCACAAATTTGGATCCAAGAACAGATGGTGTGGTGGAAAGAAAAAGTGGTAAAGGGATAGAGAAACTAAAAATTCCATGTCCTAATGCAGTTCTAAATGACCTTCATGGCATGGGGGGGGGGGGTGTTGACCTGGCAGATCCATGAAGAGAGTGCTATGAGGCGGGAAGGCCGGCAAAAAAATGGTGGAAATATTTTTTACTTTGTTTTAAATGTATCTATTGTAAACAGTTTCATAATTTATGACTTGAGCAACAGACCTGCTAGAACAGCGCACAGAAACCAACTGCTGCAATACAGAAAAAAATCTTGTAAATCAGCTGATCAGAAACTTCACATCATGCAAACGTGGTAGAGGAGTATACCTAATGCTGTAACATTTCCTTCATTGCTTCATAATTTTACAAAGATTCCGAGTCGAGTAAAAACATGTGTTGCATGCTCAGCAAAAAAGCGTAGAACTCAGTCTGAGTGCAGCATTCAAACACAGTACAAGTGTCAACAATATGACCTTCCGTTATGCTGAACAAGGGTACTTTCTCCACTATCACCATGAAAGAGGGGTGGAAGCGTTAAATGTGTACAGAGAAAATAATAGAAGTTTATTAAGTGTAAATAGTGTAAAAAGACTAAAACGTTTGTATATATTCTTTCTGCAAAACAAGATCACTTTCTTCCAATAAAAGAGGACTGTAAATTAATACCATAAATGGAAAACATGGTAAGAACTAAAGCATGCTCTTAAAAGTATATATGATATGGTATGATTTATTGAGTACCAAAACAAATACAACTTGGACTACCCCTGAGCTAGGCCCTGGCCCTTTTGCTAACAGGGTAGCCCTTCAATACAATTACATACTTTACATGTGTTTGTTCCTTTTAAAAGTCATTGCTTTTCATTTAATTTCTATGCTGCGCTAGATTTTTCATATTTGCCAAACTTTTGTCCCTCTCTGGAAATGTGTGTTTCTACACTCCCCATATGGTAACCTTGGCCCACCACGTGATGACTGGAATCATTTCTCAGGTGGAGGCACCCAGGGGGTGGTGTCCATTACTTCCAATGATAGGGTGATAGTGAAGATGACAGTGAGGCAAGAGAACCTACAGCTTATACCATGGACTCTGAACCACATTGGGCACAGGGGACACTTCACATGTGCTAGACAGAGGTGAAGGCGTGGATAGGGCCAACTTAAAATCGCCAACCCCAGAGCCGGGAATGGAACTCGGGACCCTTAGCATGAGAGCTGCGAACGAAACCATTGCATTACCCCAGTGCCCAACCTCTCTGTAAATTATTACACTCATTTCTGCTATATTTTATTATTGTTTCAATGTCTGTATTCCTTAACCTCACTTTTCAATGCTTCTCACATACCATTTGCATTCCCTTTCCCTATTACTAATTACATATTTAACTTCACTAGCATTTTTCCACACTTTGAACAGCCGTATCATCTATCCTATACCTCTCAGGACACCATTCTATTTCTTCCTTTCTACAATTTACCCATATTTATACCTTACTGATACGTTCCTGCCTAAATTTTGCCACATTTCTAACCTCTTGAATCCCCACACTTGTTTCACACTGATTTTAACTTGTCCCTTGCACCTCCACACTTGTTTCACTCTGCTTTTTCCTGATCCCTTGTATTCCCACACTTTTTGTCACTTATTTTCTTCATCAACTGGATTCCCATACTTGTTTCACTCTGTACTCAACGTAATGCAATTACATTTATTTTCTTCTTCGCTCTGCAAACCAACATTTCTGATATTTCCCCCCCTCCTCCACCATTTACACTGTTCATCACTTCCACTCCATCAATGTGGTCAATGCACACTTCATTTACTCCACATGCATTCTAGACATTCACACCAGATACTGAAGTCTCTGGCAGCAGCCCGTACTGTGTACTGACACCACCAAAACGTGAGGGCAGCACTGCAACTAGAAGATCACCACCACAGCAACAGTTATATAACAGTTACAAAACTTATGTAATGCGAATTGCTGGTGTCAATAAATAATTATCTTTAAAGCAGATATTTAATTTGGTGTACATCACAGAAGTGAATACCCACATTGGTGACCCTGACGTGATTATGGATCAACTACAGGAGCAAATACGACAACTTCAGCAAGAAAATCAACATTTTCAGCAGCAATTACAACGCCAAGCGCTCAATTCATCAGAAACATCACGATCACAGGTCGGTGCAACAGTTAACCGTGTTGGTGTTAAATTAACGGTTTTCTGGCCAGATAAACCCATGCTCTGGTTCGCCCAAGCAGAAGTCCAGTTTAGTGTCGCTGGCATAACACAAGATGCCACAAGATGCAGTTGGACAGCCATTTTGCTGCAGAGGTAGAGGATATCATTATCAATCATTCAGTTCAAGACATGTATTTACATTTAAAACCTGAATTCATCTGTCGACTATCACTGTCCAAAAAAATAGCAAGTGCCGCAACTCCTTACGGAAGAAGAACTTGGGGACAGAAAACCTTCTCAGTTCCTGTCATCTCTCTCATTAGCCGGAACTGTTCAGATCCAGGACAACCTCTTGAGACCACTATGGATCCAGCGTCTTCCTACGCAAGTACAGGCTATTCTACAAACACAGACAGAAATTCTGTTGGACGAAGTCGCCGCCTTGGCATTCAAAATTCTGGAAGTGGCACCGCCACCCCTCCACTCCACCATACAAACTATAAATTTGGAAAATCAAAACACTGAAACAAGCAAGCTGTCTAAACATTTGGATCAATTAAGCCAAAAGATGGCTGCTTTACAATCATCCCTTCAGTCCTGATCACGTTCACGAGGCCGACAACATTGCTCTCAGAACAGGCAGACATCACCTACTACTAATGACAATGCTGATGCATGTGGGTACCATCGACGGTTCCGCAAGAAAGCCCAGAAATGTGTCTCTCCATGCAACTTCCTGTCAAACTCCAAAGGCAAACCTCTAATGGCAGTGAACAATTGTGAAGCTGCCTCTTTGTCATAGACCGTAGCACAAGCCGCAGATTTCTTGAAGACACCGGGTTCGACTTATGCTCTTTCCCTCGACACCTGTTAAAAGGTCGTCACCAGCAAATGGACTACGAACTCGTCGCAGCCAACAACTCGAGTATCCACACATTTGGCATTTTGAGTTTAAAGCTAGATCTTGGACTCTGATGAGATTTCTCTTGGAAATTTGTCATCGCTGACGTTGCTATTCCAATCATCGGGTCAGACTTTCTTTCCTATCACCATCTTCTTCCTGACTGTCACAACAAGTGCTTAGTTGATGGTGTCACAGGCCTATCCATAACTGCTCACCCTGCATCCATGGCACAACCCATGTGAAATCCATTAACATTCTGAAAGAGTTTCCTGATCTAACCCGATGGCCGGAATGCCTAAGGAGATACGCCACATCACAGTGCATTTTATCCAGACCACCACTCTCATGCAGGCCACGTCACCTAGCACCAGATTGACTCCGCATTGCGAAGAATGAATTCGATGCCATGCTCAAAGATGGCACAGCATGACGCTCAGAGGGACCATGGGCCTTGCCACTCCATCTAGTACCAAAGAAGGACGAAGGATGGCGCCCCTGCAGAGACTATCGTGCACTCAACTCCCAGACAATAATAGACAGGTATCCCCACATCACATCCATGACTTCAGTCACCAGCTTTGTGGATGCTCAATCTTTTCCATTGTGGATCTCGTGAACGCCTACATGCAGATTCCCATCAATCACAGTGACATACAAAAAACGGACATCATTACGCCCTTTGGGCTCTTCGAGTTTCCATTTATGTCTTTAAGACTGCGCAATGCTGGACAGATTTTCCAAAGGTTCATAGATAAAGTACTCATAGGCCTTGACTTTATTTTCCTGTATATCGACGACATCGTGGTGTTCTCCAAAAACACTGAAGAGCAGAAAAGCCATCTGAGAACTCTTTTTTGCCGGCTCTCCAATAATGTATCCTAATCAACGTTCAAAAAAGCATTCTAGGAGCTCCAAGAGTGAAGTTCCTAGGGTATGAGGTTTCAGCCGAAGGTATACGTCCTTTGCCTGACCGCATTGCAGCATTGCAGAACTTCCCCCTACCAAAGACTTCACGGGACCTCAGACGATTCATGGGAATAATCAATTTATATCGGGGGGCTGGTGTGGCGGCAGCCAGTACTGTGTACCAACACCACCACAACGTGAGGGCAACACTGCAACTTACACGATTGCCACCATAGCCACAACAGTTATACAACAGTTACAAAACTTATGTAATGCGAATTGCTGGTAGCAATAAATAATTATACTTTGAAGCAGATATTCAATTTGGTGTATATCACAGTAGTGAAAACTTCACAAGTCTGTTGTATCAACAACATTTGTATACTCTGCATCTTGGATGCTGCTTATGCCGCTTCTCTGCTCAGCCACTTGCCCATCAATCCACAATTTGCCGTTTCGTATAAATGCATTGAAACCTTGTTTTCTCGCTGTCTTCCTTTCTTCAATCAGCTTCCTCTTTTTTCTCTTTGTTCATAAGAAAGATCCTTGTTAATATAGATATATGTTCCTCTTAGCTTTTTTGTTTGTTTTAATACTTCCATTATGAATTCCGTATTGCTGAATTTCACCAATATATTTCTTTTGCCTTCCAATCTCCCAATTCTAAATGCGTCCCGCAATTCAAAGCCTCTCATTTTCATCCCTAGCCTCTTCATGAACAGTTCTCGTACCTCTTGAAATGTTCCAATTCTTTTTTGTTCTTCTATCCCAGAATAAAGTTGTAATTTCTCATGAAGTCTTCCTTCACCCATTCCATTCATCGTCCGATATGACTTAACGTTGGAGGACGTAAATTACAAAAAAAAAAAAAAAAAAAAAAAAAAAAAAAAAAAAAAAAATCTGCTTTGCGGCTGCCATGCCACTTAGTTCCTTTTTTGTCACTTCCACGGGAACAACTGTACCGTACGTCCATTCTGCTCCACTACTACTTTAGTACTTCAAAAGTATATACAATTTTTTTTTTTAATTTGAAAAGAGTAATCATGAACTTCTAACTAGATCGAAACTAATCTCTGTTTCATATAACCTTGCCCCGCTGAAATGTATCACTCCGCGTTCAACAACCCTCTGTTGTTCAACAACAACAACTGGCTAATGCTTTCGCGTCATAGGCGGTGTCTTCCCGTCACATTTAAGCCTGCAGTAAATGTTGTAATAATTGCTGGGAAGATAAATAAAATCATAAAAAATCATACAAATAAGGATATGAAGGCATGCAAAAATACAAGTTTATAATGAACTGAGCAAATTGAAACAGAATGACTGAGCAATGAAACTGAAAGAGTTTATAATGAAAGGCCTTTGGCCTTTTCCACTGGGAGTTTTAAACCAGCACACATACCTTTCAAAAATGCTTGTCTTTCCGTCTTAAAAGTCGTGTCACACCATACTTTACTTTTCGTGTGTTCTTCGTGTATATTTAGCGATTTGTATCTCGGTGCAGTGTGGCTGTCCTTAAATAGCATCTTCGCCACACAGCAATATTGCCTCTGTCTTTTAGCACATTTTTCTTGCCTCCTTTTTCATTCACAAATCCCAGCTGTATAAGCAATCTGCTGAAATTTGGTAAATCTGCATCCTCATTTACAGCAGACGAAATGTTACTTATGTTAAGGAGTTCGTTTCTAAAGAAAAACTACACACATGACGACGCACAACACTTTTCACGTATTTTCTCCGAGCAAGCACTTTTGTTTATTCCTGCTTTTGCCTGGAGTGGTAAGTTTTCCTGTTTCCTCAATTTCAAGTCGCGATGTTCCTACGGATCTAACACTCACACCTGTAACTTCAGAGCACAGCTGTTCGACTTCTCTCACTGACAAAGACGGATTCTTCTCTGTGAGTGCATTAAACACATGCAACACAATTCTTTTTTCGCCTGTTTGTAAAGAATTATCCTTGCAATACTTCAGCGAAAAACTGGCGGTAGACTCTGCCATTATACATATAATAAGTACATGTGCAATAAACGATCAATAAAATAATTTAGCTCCCGCACTCTCGAATGGCGATGCATGACTAATCCAGTTCAAAACAAGGTCAGTGAGAAAAGTCATATAAACAAATGTCACCACTACCGCTAAATCACGTGCTTGAAGCAAAGGAACCTCCTCTTTACTTCGTTTAAGAATTAACATGCATTTCAGATAAATCAACTCTGTTGCGTAATATATTTAATTAAAACAGTTACGAAAATATAAATTTGACAATTCTCTTCCAACATATCATATATCACCATGTTAAATAACGAACTAATTTTTACCGCATGGCAGTCATTACCACAACAGCAACCAATGAGAGGTGATTAGGTCACGTGACCGTTAAGAGATACTGGGCAAGCTTACGTGAAACAAGGTATAAATTATTATAAAAATTATTTGTGGTTGGTTTATATATATACTAGGCAAGCTTACGTGAAACAAGGTATAAATTATTATTGGTCATATCTATATAAATACGCCATTTTTTCATTCAAATTCCGGCTCTGGTCATTTAAATTTAAATGCCTGCAAAAGCAGTGGCCTGGCTAGGAGAAAACTTCTGAGTACCCGTGGACAGGCAAAGGGTTAACAGTAATTTGGCATATAAAGAGAACAATAAGCAGGACCCTGCAAAGACTAGGTTAATCTGGTTTTTCACATGAGAAACTCTTAAATGCTGACTAGGAACTACACCTTCCCTACTTATTGTGATAGGGATGTTATTCATTGTAGCATTTCAGTGGGAAACCTTATATTACATACAAATATAATAATTTGTAACTTAAAACTTCACTTATCTTAAAAGAAATGATGATAATTCTTATATTCTCCAGAATTTATAAGAATTCTTTTTCCCATGGAAAAAGAAGAATATTTCAAAGAACAAAAAACAATACTACACATAGCAGAAAAAAATGGATACAACAAAAGTTTGGTGTTAAAGAAAATTAGAAAAGCTAAACTAAAGAAAACCATTAAGGAAGCAACCACATTTACAAAAGAAAAAGAAAGCAGCAGCATATTCAGTTCATTCACATATCACCCAAAAACATTTAATAAATTTAAAAAGACCTTCAAGGAACAAAATATCACATTGGCACCTACTAATAGACACTCAATTTTAAAATTGCTAAATTCAAAAACAAAAGATGAAATCCCATCAGTTAACAGATCTGGAATATACCAGATAAGTTGTAAGAATTGTGAAAAATGCTACATAGGTCAAACTAAAAGAAATCTAAAAACCAGAGTCAAATAGCACTTTAGAAACATCAGATTGAAACAAGAAGATAAGTCAGCAGTAGCATTTCACTTTTGGAATGAAAACCATGACATTGATCCAAATCCAAAATTATTAAAAGGAGTGATAAACCAAAATAAATTGACAACATGGGAGAACATATTCATATGGAAAAATAAGAATCACATAATGAACTTTGAAATCCCACCAGTAGATAATTTGACAAAAAAGTTCATAGTTCCAGCACCAGAGAGAGAGAGAGAGAGAGGGCAGACAACAGATGCCGTTGGAAAGAGATTGAAAATGGAGGCGAATGCCTTTGAAACTAGTCTCTCATAAATATAAACAAGTAAGTGACGAGTATTAATAAACCAACTACAAATAGTTTCTGAGATTACAAACTCTTATTCATTAGCACACATTGGCACACACCTTTAAACACTACCCTGAAGGAACAACCTATCACATGCATCAGTTGACAATAACATTGGAACACAAAATGGCAGATCTACACAGTGGAACCAATTGGATTTAAATATTCAGCCAACACATGTTTTCATTGAACAGCCATGTCAAAAAATGCTGAGAATTAGTTCGATTGTTTTCGCAGTTTTTAGCTCATACAGTAAATGTAATGGCGGCTGCAGTTTTTTTGTTTGCGTTACAACTACCAAAATGAGCTCAAAACACTGTATAAAGCTGTAAAAAGTGTGTTAAGTTTCAAGGTGGTCTCAGGTTCGCAGTTACTTATTCGTATAGGAACCTGCCCTCTGAAGGTAGGGTTGGTTGAATGGTATTATACAGGTTACTTTCACCACTCTGCCGCTGCAAGTGTGGTTCAAATCCTTCGTGTTTAGCTGAAAAATTTTATTACCTTTTCTTTTACCTCTTGGGGCCTATAATCTGATATTATGATAGAAATATCATTTTTCATAACATTATAGGTGTTTACAAAATATGATAGCCATGTTTTCCACTGGCAGATAGTTATAAATTTATAGTTCATAGTAGATATTTTATTATGGTTTGTATTGTCCTTGATCCATTCAACCAAGTTTCAAACATTTCACAAATGCAAAGGGAAACATAAGATTTAAGCATGAAACAAAAACTATTAGATTTAATGTAGTAGACGGCGCCCTTAAAAATGAAAGCCAACTGCGAAACATGGTTTACAACACCAGATACGGTACAGATTATAAGGGTCACAAAGTTTAAAATGATCATTAGTTAAAGATAGCCATAGTTTCCCTTTGAAGGGCAAGAGCTTCTCCTACCTGCTGAGAGGGGTGAGCTCGACACACAACTTATATGGTGAGCTAATCCCTGTAGATCCCTAACTATCAGATTGTCATTTTTGTGTCTTTGGCTCACAAGAGAACCAATAGCAACAATAAATAAATTAGTAACTAAAATACAGACAATAAAGACTTGGACAATGGGATAAAAGAAAACCAAAACAATGTGTCGTTTCAAACCTAGCCTTTGCATCACCATACGTACTGCAGCAGCTAACTAAACCACTGGTCCAACTGTCACATATTCTATGTTGCTCTTTGTGAAAGCACACATTATCGCCTTGCTAGTATTATATGCATTAAAAACCATTGTTTACTTAAGCTTTTCGCAGCTTCTTGGTTCTCATTCAGGGCTGCAAGTATTAATGCTGGATGCGATAATACTGATTGGAAGGTCAGAGCTGCAATAATGGCTTTTGTTCACATTAGACTATAAACTGCGGCTTGCATAGATAAGAATAAATAGGGCAGATGACTCACCTGGTATAAATGCAACAAGGTTTTGGAATATAAACTGCTAGATATATCTTGCCTTCTATGTCTTCAATTCTCAATTTATTTCTTTTCCAGGAACCTTTCTCTAGTATATGGCCATCCATCCAAAAAAAAAAAACCAAAACCTATTTCATCCAGTTTTGTTTATGCTCCTAATCCAATTAACCTTTTCATTATGCTTAAGTTGCACTAGCAGACATAGCTAGGAAAATGAAAATGTTCTAGGTATCTGCATAAGCAAACCTATTCATCCAAAACTACTGGCCACTGTGATGCAAAAGCCTTGCCTTGCAAAAGAAATTGCCTATTTCTGCTTAAGATGGTTGAAAGAAAAATCGTGCAACATTTAATACATTATTCTGGCTAGTATATTAAAAAGCATTTATTTTGTGCTTACCTGATCAACAAGAGGCTTATTATTTGGCCTGTAGTCTGTACAGAGCCTCTTTAGAAACTGTGTAGCTTCATCTGGAACATTTTCTATTAGTATATTGCCATATTTCTTCATGTTTTCTTCAGCCTTTTTAAATTAAAAAAGCAAATATGTAAATAATAAAATATCCTAAAATTAGAAAAGTCACATCTGTGTTACAAGCATTATACTATAACATAGGTTTCAATATCTCAGTCTGACACTGAAAATCCATGCAGTATACACATTATGCACATTATGATATGCAATTGGCAAAGTTTAAAACCAAAGATGGCCTAAAATTTTAAAAATTAGATAAATGAAAAAGTCAATACCAAATGGCAATGAAAAACACTCTTACAGACACTTTTTTTTATTTAAAATCAAAAGCATAATATATTAACAAATTGGAGATCATTAGTGGACAAATTAATGAATGACATTTCCTAAATAAAACACATGCTACTATCTTAATGCACTGTGTGGCCAACATTGCTTTCTCTTAAGATCCAGATTCAGATGATTTATTAGCCATAGGAGTCCACCAGATTCATGGCATCGTCAAAAACACAGAAAATTTTCAAAGATACAAGAATATGTATTAAAATATAGTTGAAAATGTTACAAATTAATATGAAGTCTAATACAATACAATAATCTATTTTAAAAATATATACAGTAAAATAATATTTATATTACAATTTTATATTTAAAAATTTACTCATGCTAAAAGGTAAAAATTTTAATAAATCAGTTGTACTGATTGCCTAAACCTTATGTAATTTAAAATCTAATGTTTTGAGGCAAGTCATTACACAAAATACTACCTAGATGTGATGTGTTAAGGCATCTAATAAGTCTATGACAATTTAAATGGACATTGCTGGATGCTCTATTACTGTAGTCATATAATTAAGAATTCAATTGCAGAAGATCTAGGTTTTGTTAAATGGAAGACAAAGATTCCAGGATATAAATGCAAGGAAGAGGTAACATTTTCAAATGTTAAACACCTTTTTATTATTGCCTTTAACTGGCACTTGCAATATAATTTTCAGTATCCTTGTTTGCAATATTAGTGTTTCCTTGGTTTTTGAAGAAGGCCCCCAGACAATTATTCCATAAGAAAGCAATGAATGTACACATCCAAAATATATTGTTCTTCAAACATCAATAGAAAAAGATTTTGACAAGATCCGGAATGCATAACTTTAAGAGCCCAATTTTTCGTTCAAAGACAATAATATATGGCATTCCCAAGATAAATTAGAATCAATCATAATACCTAAGAACTTAGTACTATTTACTTCTGATTTCAGAACAATTTACTGAAATATGGAAGGGGTTTTCAAGTATTAGATTTCCAAACTGCATGTACACAGTTTTATCTAAATTTAATTAAAGCACTGGAGCCACTGAACCAGACAAAATATTATTGTTTATTATAATATTTGTATCATCAGCAAATAAAACTGTATTACTTTCAGGCAAACATATGTGTGAATCATTTATATAAACTAAAAACAGCAATGGGCCCAAAATGACCCTTGCAATATGTCACGCCATATGATTGGTGGATTAGATTTTACAGAATTGATTACAACAATTTGTTGCCTATTACTCAAGTATGATAAAAACCAAACATTAGCAACACCTCTAATGCCTATATGATGAAGCTTCCTAATATATCACCCAAAAACATTTAATAAACTTAAAAAGATCTTCAAGGAACAAGGCCATGCCCTGGCTCAGTGGTTAGACCGCTTGGCTCTCACCAAGGCAGCCCGAGTTCAATCCCAGGAGACCGCAAAGTGAGATTTGTTGTGGACAACACAGCGCTGGGGAGGGTTTTCTCCAGGATCTCCGGTTTCCCCTGCCATCTCATTCCACCGGTGCTCCATCTTCATCTCATGTATCATCAGTGTCATCGCCTGCGGTGCCGCATGTAGTAAAAGCGGGCATTAAACACTACACATTTCATTTCAAGGAACAAAATATCACCTTGGCACCTACTAATAGACACTCAATTTTAAAATTGCTAAATTCAAAAACAAAAGATGAAATCCCATCAGATAACAGATCCAGAATATACCAGATAAGTTGTAAGAATTGTGAAAAATGCTACATAGGTCAAACTAAAAGAAATCTAAAAACCAGAGTCAAAGAGCACTTTAGAAACATCAGATTGAAACAAGAAGATAAGTCAGCAGTAACATTTCATTTTTGGAATTAAAACCATGACATTGATCCAAATTATTAAAAGGAGTGATAAACCAAAATAAATTGACAACATGGGAGAACATATTCATATGGAAAAATAAGAATCGCGTAATGAACTTTGAAATCCCACCAGTAGATAATTTGACAAAAAAGTTCTAGTTCCACCACCAGAGAGAGAGCAGACAACAGCAGATGCCAGTTGGAAAGAGATTGAAAATGGAGGCGAATGCCTTTGAAACTAGTCTGTCATTAATATAAACAAGTAAGTGACGGGTATTAATAAACCAACTACAAATAGTTTTGAGATTAATTTTGACATCACTGTTACTAAATTCCTCCAAACACATATATCTGATTGGATGTTGTGTTGACCAGGTCCTCCTGCCAACCGCCATTAAATTTTGTGTCTGCCATAATTTTACATTTCCATATTTCTTTTTTACACACTAAGGACACTTTTTTATTCACTGAGATTCTTTCAGGATTTTCATAAGAATTTGCAAGCTGATAATCTCTTTTTGGAAGTTTTACCACAACCATATTTGTATTTTGCAGAGAAATTATAGCTTTTTCTAGTTCTGGAATTACATTTTCAGATTCACTGTTTACGAGGTCATTGCTCTCACCCATAAGAACTACACAATCACCTTTTGTAAATTTTGAACACTTTCCAAAAGTGCTTCTTGAAAATTCTTTAATATTAGCTCAAGTTTTACTAAAGCACTAGTCTGGGCAATTATCTCATTTGCGTCATTAATCATATCCATATACATATATATCCACAGTTTTAGACTGAAGATGTGAATGAATATTCAGAAAATTGCAATCTAATTAATAAGAAAATTTACATCATTTTCTTTAAAGATAAGTGAAGTTTCTGTTACAAATAATTATATTTGTGTAGTATTTGTTGCTTCACTGTAATTAGCTTCATTTTTGTACATAATTATTAACATCTGTGTTTGGGAAACTGAAAAAGTCATAATGAAAAGGCTGAATGAGTTCATATTATCAAAAAATATCTTGATTAAATTCCAACATGGTTTTAGAAAAGGCTACTCTACTACCACAGCAATTGCTGAGTTTGCACATGAAATATTAAGTAATTTGGATATAAATAACAAAGTAGCAGGTGTCTTTCTTGACCTTAAGGTGTTCGATAATGTTTCTCACAAACTGTTTTTATCTACATTAGAAAATTATGGAATTATGGGAATAATACTTGCAACATACTTAGAAAATCGAACACGGTTTACAGAAATATTTTGGTAAAGTGGAAGTATACTCAAGCGCGTTCAATCAAAACCTGGAGTCATCCAGACAGTTCTGCAGGGGTCGGTTCTGGGTCCCTTACTCTTTTTATTATACATAATTAATATAACTAACCTGATGGATAAGTTAGTAGCTTATGCTGACGATACATTTCTAATTTGTTGCAGCACAAATTTAAATGATTTACAGCAACGTAGAAATAATACATTAAAACAGACTGACTATTTTGAGAGTATGAACTTAATATAAATACCAACAAAACTAAATAGATATTATTTACCTATACAAGGAATAATTCTCCTGGTGAAATAAAAGTAAAGTTGAAATCCAACGATATATAAGAGGTACCATATTTTAAATTTTTGGGAGCTTATCTTGACAAACATTTGACGTATGATGCTCACGTGGATGCACTTTGTATCAAATTAAGTTCAAGTATATTTGTGCTACGGCAGCTGACAGTTTATTTACATAAGGATGTTCTGAAACTAGCTTTTTACAAACTCATTGTATTGTATTTATTTCATCCTTTGGAACATAATACATATGTTATAGAATACGTCAGTTCAAGATACAAAGACAAATACTGTCACCCTGGCGGTAGACTCGCGAAGCCGATGAAAAATGATGACTGATAGCGACGAACAGTTGAATGTAGTTTTTGTAAAATAAACAGTTTTCAGGTTAGCTAGCAACAGGTAATGGTCAACAGTGTATTTCGAGGAGAATAAAGTGTAGTTTTTGTGTTTTTGTAACCTCGTTTTATTATTTCACGAACCCAACAAAGTCACAAATGGTGCCAGGAGTGCGACGACATGGAGGCTCCATTGGAAAAGATTTTGGAGAAGATGACGGAAATGAAGGCAGCAAATGACAACTTCGCTGTGGAAACAGAAGCGGCGAATAAGAACCTGGCCGCGGAAATGAAGGAAATGAAGATGGCAAATAACAGCCTGGCCGCGAAGCTGGAGACTACAAATGACAACCTGGCCGCGGAGTTGAAACAAATAAAGACCGAATTGACCACAGAAATGAGGGCAGCGAACGACAGCCTAGCCACGGAGATGAAAGCGGCTAACGAGGCCCTTGCCGTGAAGTTTGAAGAACAGTTGGCCGGCGTGAGGGATAACGTGACGGAGCTGGGCAAGCGGATGGGCCAAGTGGACGAGCGCGTCGAGGACCTGGAGAGCCGCGTTGACGACCTGGAGGGAAAGGCCGACACCAGCGTCAAGTCCCTGAACGCCATAGTAGAGGACGTCGTCGGCAGGAAAATGAAGGATTTGAAGGCCGACGCGCCGGGACGCGACACATCTGCGCGCGTCAAACCGCCGAAATATGACGGCGCGTCAACATTTGAGGTCTTCCGCCGCCAGTTCGACACAGTGGCCAAGCACAAAAGATGGTCACCGGAGGAGGAGGCCACACAGCTAATAGCCAGCCTCCAGGGACGGGCCGCGGAAGTCCTAAACGCGGTGCAGACAACGGCGGCGCCCAAGGACATCTGGGAGGCCCTGGAGAATCGTTTCGGGAACCACCGCTTAGCCGCAGCGTACCGCAGCCAACTAAAGGCAAGGTCACAGCAGCCGGGGGAGACGCTGCAGGAGTTAGCCATAGCGATTGAGCAGCTAGCTAGCAAGGCCTTGGTTGACCTGCCACTGGAGTTCGTATCCCGGGAAGCCACCTACAACTTTGTCGACGGGGTACGGGACACGGAGATTCGTCAGCGCCTAATGCTCGGCGATTATAAAACCATCCACGAGGCGCTAACAGCGGCATTAAGGATGGAGGCGGCCAAGGTAGCATCTATCCCGACGTCGAGAACGAGGGGTGTCCGCTACGCCGGAGACAGAAGACCAGCTGAGGGACGCCGGCGAACACCTAGTGGCCTGTGTTGGGGGTGTGGACAGCCCGGGCACCTGCAGAGAGACTGCCCACACCAGGAAGGGCAGCGGGAAGAACGAGTAAGGCCCGGCGTGGAGAGGGGCACGTCGGCGCCATTACCACCATCCCCTCGAGTGACAATCCGCGCCGTCAGCTGGCGGATGGATGACAACCTCATCGCGGACGGTTGGGTAAGAGGAAAGCCGTGCCGCGTGCTGGTGGACACCGGGGCGGCCGTGACCATCATCAGACCTGACGTGGCGAAGGGTTTGCCGACGAGGGAACCGAGCCGACCATACCAGCTTGTGACGGCATCGGGCTACACCATACCTGTGCAGAAGGAGGCCCTGCTGGAGCTGAACTTGGGACGGAGTGCCGTGCGTCTGTGGGTGTTCGTCGCGAAGGTGGCTGAGGAGGTGATTCTGGGACTGGATGCCCTCAGGAGCCACGAGGCGACGGTCGACGACGGCAGGAAGGTCCTGAGGCTCAACGGAGAAGAGGTTATACTCCGTCAACCAGAAGAGCACCTTGGAATTGGCAGGGTCGTCTTGAGCGAAGACGTGGGTGTCCCCGCGAGGAGCGAAGTGATAGTGACGGCGCGACCGGAAGGCCGGACACCAGGTTTAATTCAGAGGCCGCAGGAGTACGACTTCACCTCGGAACATCGCAGAGGGAAGAGTCACGTAACGCAGACGCTATGTCCCGAAGACCCCGTCCAGAAGAGTGCGGCCAGTACACAAGAGTGGAGGGGAAGGAGCGTGCTGCAGCAGTTCGAGTAGTCACGGCAGTGCCTGCGGATGGCTGGGATAGCGCAGGCCTGATGATGGAGCAGCTGGCAGACGCAGACTTGGGGCCACTCTTGAGGGATGTGGAGAACCTGGTGGACCACCTCCACGACATGCACAAGATGGCTCGCCAGAACATCCAGAAGGCGAGCGACCGCATGAAAACCCGATACGACAGGCAAGCCAACAGCCAAGGGTTCCAGCAAGGTGACCTGGTCTGGTTGTACCGCCCGACCCGGACCAAGGGACGCTGCCCGAAGCTTCAGCAGTCATGGCAAGGACCATACCGTGTGGTGAAGAGGATTGACGACGTGGTCTACCGCATCCAGAAGGTGCTCCGAGGAAAGATGTTTGGCGAAGCCGATGAAAAATGATGACCGGTAGCGACGAACAGTTGAATGTAGTTTTTGTAAAATAAACAGTTTCCAGGTTAGCTAGCAAAAGGTAATGGTGAACAGTGTATTTCGAGGAGAATAAAGTGTAGTTTCTGTGTTTTTGTAACCTCGTTTTATTATTTCACGAACCCAACAAAGTCACAATATAAAAAGTTACATAAGACTAAAAACTGTAACAGATATAGGATCCAACAAAAGCCTAAAGTAGGAAAGGAAATAGAGAAATGCTATATAAAAGTAATTATTCACAAATGTGGAGTTTACTCTATATCATTATTTAGGAAATCCTCTACACTATAAAAGTTTCTCTCCATTAAGAAATTAAATAGAGCCTTTTTGAATTTTGGTTTGGACTCAATGTTTTTTATACTCTGAGGTAGTTTATTGAATAAATGTAGACCAGCATATGTGAAACTACTTTCATACAATTTGGTTCTATGCGAATTGATAAGTAGATTGTTCTTCGCTCTAGTATCATGTGTATGAACTTCTGCATTTGTTTTGAATGAATTTATGTTTTCTTTCATGTATTTAAGTGTTTCATATATAAACATGCATGGCAAAGACAAAAGTTTAAATTTTCTTAAGTATGATTTGCAACTAGTTTTGTTTGTGATATCAGCCATAATCCGTATTACTTTCTTTTGCATCCTAAAAACCTTAATGCTTTCCCAGATTATCCCATATGTTAATAGACTACGAATGTATGCAAAATATACCACTCTAAGAATATGTTCACTTGACATAAATTTTATTGACCTTACTAAGAAGTACATTTTACTAAGTCTGTTAGTGAGGCTATCAATATGAATTTTCCAACTTGAGTTCTCATCTAGTAACAAACCCAGAAATTTGTTTATTTTAACATATTTTATCTCATCTTGCCCCAGCTTAATTTTTGGATGTATAACATTCTTATTAAGTTTACTATGGAAGCTTATTGCTGTGGTTTTCTCTTTGCCAACAGTAACAAGTTTTTATTGAACCATTCCTGAATATATTTTAATGTGCTGTCTATATGTAAATTCACATTATTTTCATTTGTCTCTGTTAAGAAAATACTGGTATCATCCGCAAAAAGTGTTACGCTCACATTCGCCATACTACTTACATTGTCAGCTAAGTCGTTTATGTAAAGTATAAATAACAGAGGCCCGAGAATAGATTCCTGGGGTACATCATATTTTATATTTTTGAAACCCGACAGTTCTTTTTCAATTTCATTTGTTTTAGTATCAAAATAATTAATTTCTACAAACTGTTTCCTATTTTCAAAATATGACTTCAACCAACTTAATGCTAGGCCTCTCACACCATATACAGATAACTTTTCAAGTAGCAATGTATGATCTATTTTGTCGAATGCTTTTGTTGCTTTTGTTTGCTAATTTTTTGCTATCTAATGCATCATAAACTTCTTCAATAAAATGTATAACTGCAGAGTTAATTGACTTATTTTTCCTAAAACCATTATGATTATAATTTACTGTTCTAAATTTATCTAAGAAATTTATTAACCTACTATACATTATTTGTTCAAAATTTTTTGCAAAACTAGATATTACTGATATTGGTCTGAAATTCCCAACCTTGTCCTTGCTACCTTACTTGTATATAGGTTTCACCTTTGCTTCTTTTAGCCTCTCTGGGAATAGTCCACTTGTTAGTGAAAGGTTTGTTAAACAGCACAGCGGTTCTACTAGAAATGGGGCACATTTTTTAATAACATAATTTGAATATCCATCAATTCCTGCACATTTTTTTGTTTTTTAAGTTTTTAATTACCATTTCGATTTCTTACATTGTTACTGGTATTAAAAAAAGAGTATTTTCCTTATGTTTTAGGTTTAAGTTATCTGCTTTCAACAGTGATTTTTCTTTTAGCACCTTTTCAGCAACACTTGTATAGAATTCTTTCATGGAAGAGTTGAAAACAGTGTTTTTGTATAAATTAAATTTATTGGGAGTCGATTAATGACACTAAACAACACTTACTTTTAAATTTAAAAGTACAATTTAAAAGTAAGTGTTGTTTAGTGTCATTAATCGACTCCCAATAAATTTAATTTAACTTGTATAGAAACTGTTGAATAATTCGGAAATATCTTTAGGATTGCATATATTTTCACCATTGCTTTTAATACAATAGTTATTTATCCAGTCTGTCTCAGCTTTAGTTTCACCCTGGATTACTTCCCACAATGACTTACATTTATTTACTGCACTCTTGATTTTGCCATCATAATGTAACTTTTTTGCTTCCTTGTTTACCTTATTATATACATTTTTATACTTCAAATAGTAACCCTTAAATGCTTGTGATACTTTATTTTCCTTAATATATTTACTCAGGAATCTTAACCTTTCCACTGATTTCCTTATCCCAGTTGAGCTTATTTACCTGAATGTTTGCTACTGGCACTGCTGCTTCAAAGTGAAAACTAAATATGTCCAAGAATATATTTACTGCTTCATTTAATGAAGTGGTCTTATATATATTTTCCCATGTTTCTTTACCTAACAAAAAGTTTAGATAATTTAGATTTGCATCGTTTGTAAGTCTAACCCTTTTAAAAACTTTATGCTTCCTTTGTTGTGGTGGGGAATTTTGTATATGAATTGCTACTTGTAATATCTGTGCATAATGATCTGATACTGCTGTGTCGCATACCTGAATTTCATACATCCACTTCTCTGTTTTAAATATCACCTGATCAATTGCAGTACAGCTAAGGTTTGACACTCTAGATGGCACTCTTACTACATTTTGCATACCATATGTATTTAAAAGGTTTTGGAGTTGAACTTTGGATGGATTTTCAGTTAGATAATTTATCGAGATTCAACTGTATTGGAACACCACAGTGAAGCGAAAAATTATTAAATTTTAGATGAGTCGCGTTTTTTACACATCTGCTTCACTTTCGTACCTATTTTGAGGACATGTTTCGCAAATCTTCGCTTGCATCTACGGCTCTTGTGCGACTGATGCTAGATCCAGCGGTGTGGGTAATTCTGGGGTTGTTGCTGCCATCTGTTGATTTAGTGATGAACTGAAATGTGGGATTCTCTTCTAGCGGGATTTCAAAGTTCATTAGTTGGTTTTTATGTTTTTCTATGTATATCCTCTCCCATATGACGAGTTCACTATGTTTTTGTACGTATTTTAGTAATTTTGTGCTATCTTCAATTTCATGATTTTCAGACCAGAAATGAGCTGCTATTGCGGACTTATCAATATTTTTGTATCTTAAGTGCCTGAAGTGTTCTTTCTTTCTAGTGCCTATGTTCCTTTTTGTCCTTCCTATGTAAATTTTTTCACAGTCTTTACACTTAATTTTGTAAATGCCTGACTTTTCCTCTGGTTTTATCTTATCAGTATTATTACTGTGAAGTAGGTTTTAAATGTTGTAATTGTTTTTTGGTGCCAATGTTATATTGTATTTCTTGAATATTTTTTGGAACTTTTTTGTGGCCCAGGGGTGGTAAGTAAATTTAGCAAATCTAGTTTCTTGTTTTATTGGTGTGAGAACTGTGATCTGTTTTAATTTCTTTTGAAGTTTGAATAATTTTAGTTTTTTATCTACAAGGTTTTTTCCATATCCATTTTTGATTGCAGTTTTTAAGATTTGATGGTATTCGTTTTGATATTCTTGTTGGCTGAGAGGTAGATTTACTAATCTGTGTGTTAGACTGTTGATGGTTGCATGTTTGTGTGGAATTGGGTTGAAACTATTTGCTTTGATGTAATTATCTGTGTGTGTTGCTTTTCTATGAATGCTAAATTCTAGTTTTTCATTGCCTTTTTTGATTTTAAGGTCTAAAAAAGGTAGAGTACAGTCCTCTTCAGTTTCTACTGTGAATTGTATGCTGGGTTCTTGCAGGTTGAGTAGTTTCAAAGCATCATCTATTAGTTTGTAGGGCACTATTGCAAAGATGTCGTCTACGTATCTGTACCATGTTTTAAACATATGAGGGAAGGCTTTAGTAATATGTGTTTCGAAAAAGCTCATGTATAGATTGGCCAAAAATGGTGATAATGGGCTTCCCATAGCTAGTCCTGAAATTTGTTTATAATATTTTCCATCGAAGACAAAATAATTTTGATGTATACATAATTCAGTCATTGCCACATATTCTTCTATTGCATTGGCATCCAGGTTTATAGAATTTAGCCATTTTTTCAGTTGAATCAAAAGTTTGTCTAATGGAATGCTAGGGAAGAGGGAGCGGACATCAAAGGATACTAAAGTGTCATGAGGTTTAAGTTTAAGATTTTGAATTTTTTCTACCAGGTCTAAAGAGTTTTTTATACTCTGAGTATGGAATTGTGGAAAGGACTGAAATTTTTTGGTTAGCCATTTTGCCAGAAGGTAAGTAGGAGTGTTTATATTATTTACAATGGGTCTCATGGGTATGTTGGGTTTGTGTATTTTAGGCAAACCATATATTCTTGCAAGGGTAGGGTTGTCTGGTTTGATAGTACTACTTCACAGTAATAATACTGATAAGATAAAACCAGAGGAAAAGTCAGGCATTTACAAAATTAAGTGTAAAGACTGTGAAAAAATTTACATAGGAAGGACAAAAAGGAACATAGGCACTAGAAAGAAAGAACACTTCAGGCACTTAAGATACAAAAATATTGATAAGTCCGCAATAGCAGCTCATTTCTGGTCTGAAAATCATGAAATTGAAGATAGCACAAAATTACTAAAATACGTACAAAAACATAGTGAACTCGTCATATGGGAGAGGATATACATAGAAAAACATAAAAACCAACTAATGAACTTTGAAATCCCGCTAGAAGAGAATCCCACATTTCAGTTCATCACTAAATCAACAGATGGCAGCAACAACCCCAGAATTACCCACACCGCTGGATCTAGCATCAGTCGCACAAGAGCCGTAGATGCAAGCGAAGATTTGCGAAACATGTCCTCAAAATAGGTACGAAAGTGAAGCAGATGTGTAAAAAACGCGACTCATCTAAAATTTAATAGATAATTTATGTTCATGGCTCCTACAATTACTGTATCTTTTTTTTGACTGCCTATAAAAGTCTAGTTTCTAAATGTTGTAAATAAACTATGATACTAACTGTTGGATTTCTATATATACAGATTATAACCATTTTGAAGTCAAGTAGCTCACATATACTGGCCTCAAAGTCTTCTTCCTGATTTAGGTACTTAAATTTATCCACTTCTTTAAAATTAACAGTAGATTTCACATATATACATGAACCTCCATTTTTATTAATTCTATTAATGCTCATCTTGAATATGATACAGAAATTTGGGGAGGAATGCAGGGAGTACTAGTTTCAAAAATGTGAATAGGATATTTATTTTGCAAAAAAGGAGTTTAAAAATCATATATCACTTGAACAAGCTACAATCCTGTAAAGAAACTTTTATTAGCCAGCAAATCCTTGCCATTTACTCATTATATATCTATAAATTAATTCTATTCACTGAAGAAACAAACTCATTAATATCATTAAACAACGATAGGTGCATTTATGGGACTAGGGGGCCAATACTACTATAGGTACCCTGTCAATAAATCAATGACAACCAAAGACCCGTATAACTGTGGTATAGTATTTTATATTAAACTGCCACAATATATAAAATCTAATAATGATCAAGCCTTTCCCAAATTATTAAGACACTATTTAGTCAAGTGTTTCTATAGAATTGAGGAAATGTAAATATGTAGCCTAAATTGCCAGTATTGTCATAGGATGGCTGGAAGGAACTTAGGTAATTGATACATGTATATTCTGTTAAATTATGTTAGATTGTCAAAATGTTGCATACAAATTTGTGACTAATTTTACATTAAATTTATTGGGAGTCGATTAATGACACTAAACAACACTTACTTTTAAATTTTCCCGGAACTAGTTTCAGAGGCCTTCCCTCTATCCTCAGCCAGACATCGACTGGTTCTCCTTGGAGTAGCTGGCAATATTTTGTCATCAGTCTCCTCTGGTAGCAGTTCGAGGAACTCACTGAACAAATCTTTCTGGGGGATGTCGAAATTGAATACTTTGTTCCTATTTTTGAAATAAAGATTTGTTCCCATGTGGACAGTTCTTGTTTTCCTGTTGTATGTTTTAGTAATTTTGGTTCTGGATTTATGTTGTGGTTTTTTCCCCAAAAATGCGTGGCAACTGCTGATTTTTCTAATTGTTTGTATTTTATGTTCCTAAAGTGTTCCTTTGCTCTTGTTTCTAAATTTATTTTGGTTTTTCCAATATAAATTTGACTACAGTCACAGGAAGGCACGTTGACCATGGTAGCTCAAGGGTCAGAGCGACTGGACGGAAACCAGTAGATCCGTGGTTCAAATCCCGGCCATGGCATTGAATTTTTCAGTTGGCTCTAATTAATCCTTTAAGTATTTGTTTCTTTTGTGTCTATAGATCAGTTTTTTGATGAAATTTGTGTTATAGTTGTTCAGTTCGGCAACCTGGTGTATGTGAGCGTACTCCTGTTCATATTCTGTTTTTGTTAGCGGAATGTTGATTAATCTGTGAACTAAACTATAAAATACTGCATATTGATGTTGTACTGGGTTGAATGGGTTGCATTTAATGTAATTGTCAACATGTGTTGCTTTTCGGTATATTCCAAATTGTAATCCTGTTGGTGTTCTAATGATTTTCAAATCTAGAAAAGGTAGCCATTCATCCTGCTCTACTTCAAAGGTGAAAACTATGGATTTTTCTTGTAGGTTTAGCAACTTTATAGCATCCTCGGTTAGTCTTCTAGGGACTATCGCAAACACATCGTCGACATATCTATGCCAACATTTGAAAATATGTGGAAAGGCTTTAGTAATGTGTGTTTCCAAATTACTCATGAACAGATTAGCTAGTAATGGTGAAAGAGGGTTACCCATGGCCAAGCCTGCTGTTTGTTGGAAGATCTTGCTGGAGAACGTGAAGCTGTTTTGTTCAATACATAGGGTGGTTAATTTGATGTATTCCTCTATTTTATCATCTGCAACGTTGCTTTTGGATAACCAGCCTTTCATCAATTTTGGAATTTTTTCTACTGGTATGCTCGTGAATAGAGATCTGATATCAAAGGACACCATCACCTCTTCAGTTTTTATAATTGTTTTCAATTTTCTTTACTAAATCAAATGAATTGTTTATGCTTAGAGATTCAAACTTTTCAAAATTGTCAAATTCTTCCAACAACCATTTTGCCAGTTTGTAAGTCGGGGCATCTATATTGTTAATAATGGGTCGCATGCTGTTGTCTGTCTTGTGGATCTTAGGTAGGCAGTATAATTTTGGCAAATTAGGGTTGTTTACAATTATGCTATTGTTCATCTTATGTGACACTACTGTATTTTCTTTAATTGCCTTTTTGGTGGTTTCTATGTATTTCCTTAAAGGGTTTTTGGTTAGGGTTGTATATTCTGGATTTTGTAGTAGATGTTCGACTCGCTGGTTGTAATCATTTCGGTTCATAATGACTACCGTGTTTCCTTTGTCTGCTTTCAGATAAAAAACTGGTTTTTGGTTCAATGTTTGAATAGTTTCTTTGTAGTTATTTTCCTGTCCGAATGTCATCCCCTTGAGAATTTCTAAGCATTTTGATTTAACTAATGTTTTTTCGCTACCATTTTCCAAAAAGTTTGAGGTTATGGTGACGTCAGCGATGTAATCATCTAAATTGCCCGAGTTGCCAACACAAGTTTTAAAACCTTTGTTTAGAAATTTTAACTCTGTTTCGGTGAAAGCTTGGGAAGAAAAACCCAAACACCAACTAAAAACTAGAAAACCCAAACACCAGATATGGAAAATTTACATTTCATCCAAAATACTTCAAAAAATTTGAAAAGATATTTAAGAGCTTCAACATAAAATTAGCCCCTCAAAACAAACACAACATCCGCAACTTACTAAACCACCCTCTAAAAAATAGCACACCGAAAACTCAATTATCAGGCATTTACCAAATGAGTTGCCAGGATTGTGACAAGATATACATTGGTAAGACCAAAAGGAATCTAGGAACAAGAATGAAAGAACACTTCAGAAATATTAAATTCAAACAAATGGACAAGTCGGCCGTAGCACATCACTTTTGGTCTGAGAATCACAACATAAAACAAGAAATAGAACTGATCAAACAGGCAAAGAAACCTCTGGAACTACAGATTTGGGAAAACATATTTATTACGAAAAAACAGGACCTCTTGATGAATTTTGAAATTCCCGCGGTAGGTGACGTCATCAAACTTACCAGGACGTTAGATGGCAGCACAACACCAAGCCAGATGCAGACACCGGATGCATCATCAGTCTACCACAGAGCTGACGATAGGGGAGAAGTCCCCAGAAACTAGTCTTCATAAAAAACTTGTAAGTGGAGAAAAGTATATACAAGGTTGACTCACTTGCCTAATTTTAGTAACAATGGCACTCCACTTTCTGAAATACTTCTTTTTATTCTATATACCGATATGTATATTTGTGAAACTGTAATCTAGCTTCACTGACAATGTTCAAAACTTTATACAAAGTCTATGGACAATAATCATCATCATCATCATCATTATATACATTCAATTGCAGTATAGCAAATGCATGC
Source organism: Mantis religiosa (assembly GCA_030765055.1). NCBI lineage: Eukaryota > Metazoa > Arthropoda > Insecta > Mantodea > Mantidae > Mantis > Mantis religiosa. The sequence continues at coordinate 56,386,550 of CM060948.1, read as the reverse complement.
ATATACCACTGAGGTGGTATCAGTGGCATACTGGCCAAAATTTTCTTTGGCTTATTGCAAATTGGGGTCTGAGACAATTCAATTCAATTCATTCATCCTTTAAATCTCCATACAAGGTTGTGGACACATCAAAACAAAAATATTTACAAAATTTAAATACAGAAATTACAAAAAACATGTATAAGAGTAAATGCCAAAATATAAAAATATAACTTAACTTTCCAAATACTCTTGAATAGAATAAAACAATTGCTTCACTTAAAAATGTATGTAGTTTCAATTTAAAAATCTTTTGGTTGTCAATCTGTTTTAAATAAAGAGGTAACTTATTGTACAGTTGGGTACCACTATAAGTGAAGGAATGTTTGTATAACGTGGTATTATGACTAATAAGTGTCCCATCTTGAATGGTTCCCCCAATATCCATCAATTTCTGTAACACCCTGTATATCATAGAGGAAACATGGTGAGCAGAGTAAAATACTCTGGCTATGCTACATCAAAATATAATTTCCATAAAAGATAATTTGACAGAACTAGGGCAATATCTTAAGTAACAACTATATTAATTTTTTTAATGATAAAGAATATCTGTAAAACATTTGATATTCCTGTAACCCTACATTCTATTTGAAATGAGTGGTCTCAATATTTATTGCAAGCACAAAGACAACTGTGAATTTTTTTAGGAAAAATAAATATTTTGAGAAAAAAAAAAAGGAACAAGACAAAAATCAAAATCATAGAAAGAATATTACTGTCATTCTAAGCATTCTCTTCCTTGGTGTGGCAAACTGACACTTAAATGTAGAGATTAGTAATTTTATAAAGCATAATGTATATCTGCACAGCAAATAAATGTAAGCAATAAAAAATAATCAATATTTTTGATTAAGTTATAGAAAGTAAGGATGTTTAAGCTTCCAAACAAAACTGAATATACAAAGCATATTCAAGTGAAAGAGTACGAAACAGTGTAACAACAAAACTGATTGCAATGTGAATGTACCGCTTTGCAGTAACGTAATGAGACATCTAGTGTCATGAATGTAGGGTTTGATATGGTTGCATTCCTGCATAAATGCCCACATATGATAAAGAAAAGAAGCAGGCAATTGCTTGTTCTGTTTAATTAAAGTGGCAGTGGGAGTGTGGGCATCATTCCATCCACACTGCAAAATTGGACAGATGAGGAACAGCAAGATGTTATGGAATTTCTAACTGTGGAATGAGTTAAACCAGCTAATATTTATCAGTGGCCCTATATTGGAAACACTGTGTGTCTGATAAGTCAGTAAGAAAGTAACTTATTGGCAAGGTAAACAATCTAATGAGAAATCCTACGTGCATTACAATGCAATTGTTGGCAATGATGGTGGTGGCCAGCATTGGAACAATGTGCATGACAGGTTGGGTTATTGGAAGGTGTGCGCACAGTGGGTATCGAAGCTCAGTGAACTGCAAAAAGAACTGAGTATGAAGCTAGCACTGCAACAGCTGTTTCGGTATTATGAAGAACCCGCTTTCTTGGAGTGGATTGTCACTGGTGACAGGAGTCGATGCAATCACTTTGGGCCAGACAAATCAGGTCAGGATGCACTGTCCCCTCCTCTTAAAAAATTCCAAGCTGTGGCCTTAACAGGCAAGATAATGCTACCTTTTTTATTTTTGAGATCCGATATTCACTGAATTCCTTGAACAAAGAAGTATCATTAACAGTGACATGTACTGTGAGACTCCATAATCTACGCAAGTCCTTCAGGAGCAAATTGCTGGGCTGCTCATGCAGAGAGTGATTCTGCTCCATGATAATGCACGTCCACACTCTTAGCATCATATAAAGTATGCTGGCCAAGTTCAAGTGAGAGCAGCTTAAGCATCCACCCTACATACCAGACATATAACCCTGCAACTTCCATCTGTTTGGTCTGCTAAAAATACACCTCAGAGGGAAGTGCTTCAACTCGGAAGATGAACTGAGGAACACAGTGGAGGACTGGTTCATGTCACAGCCAAAGGAGCTCTGGGAACAGGGAATCCTTCGGCTGGTTAAACAGTGCTCACGCTTTGGTGATTAATTTTAAATAAAGACTTCAATTATAATCACAGCTTCATTTCACCTTTTCATTTGAACACCCCTCATACATTTAGGGATTTATTTTGCAGAAATATTTTCAATGTAGATTTATCATCAGTAGTTAATGCCCTTTTCAGTACCATAGGGAATGATAAAATTTTGCATTCATGCATAGAGCTGAAATGAATTATTCATCTGTTCTGAAAATAACAGAACACTATATTGCTATCACTGAAATTTTATACCATTTGGTTGTGTTAAGGATGAATATATGCTGCACTAAGATAAAAAAAAATTACCTCTTCGAATTCCAAGCTACTGATGTATTCCAATGCTTCCCTGTACTTTCCTCGATCTTCTATTTCTATCTTCAAATACCAATCATGCATGCCATGCTTTTTGGCTAATAACAAAGCATCCTCTGATGATGCTTGCCGACAAACTTTAATAGCTATCTCCACATCAAAATCCACTTCACGGTCTTTTGTCTGTAACAGGAACATCAAATTTTATCAATTTTGTAGTTTTGAGATAGATGATTTGAACAGTTAAAAGTCTTCATATTGCTTGAATTCATGTAGAAATAAAAATAAATAAATAAATAAATAAATAAATAAAAAACACCTTCAGGAGCACAGAATTGTTTAAAAATAAACCTATCTGCCACAACTAAAATGATGAAGTATTATACTAAGAATACAGATTATAATTTAAATTAATTACTATACACAGAATGGCTGTTATATATTTCTCTGTGAGTAATAGCTCCTAATCATACACTTACTCTATTATGAAGTATGTTTCAGAGTAAGTACTATTTAAATAGTTCACTCTTGCAGTCACAATTTTCAGCATGCATGATCACCTTCTTCATTCATTAGGAAAGCAAACTCATTTGTGAACAATCATCACTTTGTGTTTTTCTATTATTAGTGTACGTTAAAAATAGAACATGCCAAATGTAAAGTCAGATCAGTGATATGAATGCAAGAAATGATATACCATCAAACATTTATCGCCAAAGTGTGAGATTTATGGGGAAATAGTGAGGAATTGGATTAGACAGCTTAATTAAAGTCATGATAAAAGTGCATGATAAGCTGTGAAGGGGCTGACTATGACCATAGATGATTTGTTGCAACCTGTGAAAGAGAACATTCAGGAGGACAGATGTTTCACTATATTGGTGTTGTCTTTGCATTTTACACACATTTCAAGGTCAGTTCTCTACAAAATTGTAACAGAATGCTTGGGATTTTAGAGAAACTGCTCTTGATGGAAAACCTAAATATGGCTAATATTTCCTATAAATGCTTTTTATGCAATTTGATACAGCATTTTTGCAAGTCCTCCAACGTTAAGTCATATCAGACAACTTTTTGAAAGATTTTAGGTCTCTACTCATATCCCTAACATGAGGCAATTAAAAGCAAAAGCTCTGGACAAAAGATGCTACAATTTTAATGTGTACTTCATAATAATAGCATACCATAATAAACTCCTTTAGTTTTTCTGTGTTGTTCAGTTTGGTGTAGCAATTGAGCAGAAGAGTAGTATGGTCTTCTGTCGCAAGACCTTGCTTATGAAGTGCTTGCAAGTATGTTGTCAACTTATCTATATGCTGGGAATCCAGGAACTGTGAAATAAAACAAAGTGATTATGATAGTTCAGAAAGTAAAGTTACATTTACAACAACAAACCCCCCTCTAGCTCTACTCTGTTTAATGCTAATTCACTGGATACAAAAAGATACATCCACTCACCTCAACATAGCAAGGATACCTTGCCCTTTCATCTATTGTAAGTCAATAGCTACCAGCTTCCTTCACAGACTGAATGATAACTTAATGGTTGCATAACTACCAAGTACACTAGTGTCCAAAAGTTAACGTAATTCAATATTTTATTACCAAACCATCACAATTGTACAAAAGTTAAGCAAAATGCAATATATTGTTACAAATGCATGACGCATGATCTGGAATGCAATAGAGGAGAAATAGCAGACAATTTTGATCTTGGGACACCTTTTTATGCAAGCACAAAATTTGACGTTCAGTTCCACAATGACAATGATGATGCTGAGTGCTTAATACGGGATGTGGTGACCCCTTATGGCTAGACAGACATCGCAGTGCCGTGGCATGCTCTCTATAAGGTTGTTCAAGAGCTCTGAAGGCAGCAGTTCTCATTCCTCATGGAAAGCATGCCAAAGGTCTAGAAGTGTCCTCGGTAGGGGCTGATGGACTGCAACTCATCCTCCTAATGCTTCCCAGGCATGCTCCGGGAATATCGCTGGCCAGTCCATGCACTGGGTATCTTCCCTTTCAAGATAGTCGTCTACCAGGTAGGCTCAATGCGGACGTGCACTATCGCCCATTAATATGAAGTGTGGACCAACTGCACCTTTGAAAAGTCATACATATGATACCAGTACTCATCTCTGTACCTTTGGGGATTCACAGTACCACCATCGAAGATGTGCAGATCTCTTAAGTCCATTGGACATTATGTCTGCCGCCGCTGCCGCCACCGCCACCAAATGGGCCTGTTTCAACGATGTTGGTGGGATGAAAACGGGTTCCACATTCTCTCCAGATTATTGTGTGACAAGAATCATTGTTCAAACTGAATCTGGACTCAACCTTCAATAGCATGTTCCTATATTCATTCAAGTCCAATGTTGACATTGCTCACTCCATTGTAAATGGGACCATATGTATATTCAAGTGAGTGGGCACACACTGCTGGACATCTGGCATAGAGGCTGACTGCCCTGAGCCTCCGGTATAAGTTTGCCTCGAAAATTGAACTTCTGAGGTGGCTGCAACCTTGGAAGAAGTAATCTTTAGGTATCCTTCGAACGCATTGTGCAGTTATGTTTAAATATCAGTCCTGTTATGTAGTTGGCCCCATGGGCGACCATGCACAGGGATCTGACATACACCTCCTGTTTCTTGTAACCATCGCCAATGCTTGGAGATGACACTTTGTGGCACATTCAGAGCCTGAGATACTGTATCTGACTTGCCTCTAGATGTCCAATATTTCTACCCTTCAAAACAAGGTCCAGTTAACATCTTTGTGACATGTTGGTGCTGTCTTGTAAACACTTGCGAAGCAACTAATCTCTGTTCACCATGGGAGAACAATAACAAATGAGCGCTGCACTGAATCTGATATTCTGGTATTGGTTTGCTGCTCTGGTTCTGTTGACCTTTGAAGTGTGAACCCGCTTACCTATCAAAGACCAGCAGTAAAGGGAGACACACACTCTGTGATAATATTTAATGGCGATCGATTACCGTTTTTCCCTTTCAGTTCTCTGTTTTCAGAATTATGCTTAACTTTTGGACATTAGTGTAGAATTGATGTTACTCAGCTTGCATTGAATTTACATGAGAAAATAATCACTTTCCAAGAGAAAAAAAGAGTATATCCTGCTGACCTTGCAAAAACCTGCAAGTGATACATAAATATGACAAATGCTACAGCAAAGCTTAATGATGGATTAATAATACCTTTCTAATGACGTATGATGGTTCCAATTTTCCAATGGTTTTGATGTATTGCTCTATTGCCGCATTGTGATCACCCTTTGTGTAGAGATGATCACCGTATTGGCGGAAAATGTCAATAAGGCCTTCCGAATCATAATGCTGACTTTTTGCAATTCTGAAAACAAATAAGCAAATAAATAAAAAGTGATTAGTATTCTCTAACACAACCAGAAAATATCTTTAGGCTCATAAAATTTATTTGAAATTACTATAATCAATGTGAATCTATCAACTGGCAATTACACTCTGAAAAGCAATACATTGCTGCCTTATGACTACTGCTCAGTGACAGTATGGGTGCTTCTTTACACTGACAACCTGCATCAACTATAGATGTCTTTCAGCATAATGAGAGCAAAATAAGCAGGATCATTCTGTTACTTTTTTAAGGCTTAACTTTTTAAAGCCACTAGCCAATTATACACACCCTTGCGTATTCTGTAGTTTTCACAATTAACTTTTGTTGCGACTGACATAATGGTTATTCAAGATATCATACTTTGAAACCACTGTCAACATGATTGCATCACAAATACGTTCACATACAGAGAAAATGAGCATATTTCTAATGATATTAAAACAGCAACCACAGAGGATGCTCCACTTGAGCTCATACATTTTTACTTACATTTTCTCATATGTTGTTGCCTTTCTCCACCATCTGTAGTGTTCACTGTAATGTCCACAACATTGGTGGGTGAGGTCTACCCGAGAGCCTGAAGACTTATCTCAATTACCCGGGAGTGCTCGAGGTTATCTACAAGGCTCTTTCCAGAAGGGCAATACCTAGGGTCTAAAAAGCCCCCCCCCCCTTTCGGTTGGAAGTGGATATGCCACTTAAGTGCATCAACCCTTCTGGGAAGACTACTGATTACCTCCGTAGGGCCATCGGTGACCTAGCACACCATGCTACTAACTCTGCAAGATAGTATCTGGGACTTTTTAGGCATCTTTCAACTCAATCCGACGGTTGAGCCACCCAGACATATCCAATACCCATGGGTGTCAGGAACCACTACCACATCAAGTCCTACCCAATCTGAACTCCCCTTCAGAAGGGGCTTGGATGTTCTGCCTGATGTGCTTCTAGTAACCTCAGAAGTACCATAAGTGCTAGGCAGCATTACTTCTTACATTTTTGGCAGCTCTGCAAATACTGAGTTTGCCCCTAGAGCAGTGTCCTGCAACAAACATGAATCGCTTAGAAAACATCTCCTTGTTTGCTGGTTGAAGATGAAACTTCCTTTCTTGCCCACTTGACGCTGGTAAATGGCATGGGGTTTGTTTGTGCCATCCACATAAACCCAAGTTTCATCTAAGAGCACCACTCTTTGCCACTTTTCACCTGCTAGGTAGTGTTCATAAAGTTTTCTTACACAGGAAGCTTATTTCATGTGCTGCTCTTTCAAGTTGTGCCCTTGTGTTTTATTCCAAGTCCAAGGTCCAAATTTATATCAATTTTCTTATAAAGGGCCCCTTTAGATGTTCCATTGTGGTTGGCAATACCTTTTTGCATTGGAACATTTTCTTGTGTTACTGATGCTTACACTGGCTACTAAGACTTTAGGTCATGCTCGTTGTCACCTTTTACTCATTAGTATTTTTGCTGATTGGGCCTAGGTGAGAACCCATTTGTATGCAGCTGTGTTGCACAGCTTGCAAAGAACTTAGTTATAGGAAGTCCTTTCTGTTTATACTTCCTACATGAAAGGTTATAATCAGCGTTGGAAAATATAACGAAGTACCCATACCACAAATTTGTGTCTTGAGAACCCACCATGGAATACATTTTTCTCCAAAGTGTAACAGTAGACTGCAAGAACAGATAGAAAACTGACATAATTGCAAAGTCAGCATTTTCATTAACAGGAATGGGATAGCAATTGAAGGTTGTGCAAGCTTAGCTGGGGCAACTCTCTGTAGAATAGAAATATAACAAAGAATATTAACACCATAATAACAAACAGAAGCTCAATTTTAAAGATTAAAAACAGAAGTACTAGTAACAGTGAAGTTTTCTTCATGATGGAGTAATGAAGTAGTCACACATATTTACACTCACCTTCACTTTTAAATGTTAGAAACAACTGAAACTTTTTTGAGGGCATTCGTCTTCATCATCGGCTGATAGGTGATCTTGCACAAAGTTCTGTTGAGCAATGAAGAATTTTTGAAAGAACAGTATATAGCAGCAGTATAGTGTGCTGTTCTCTTCTAGTATGCTGCTTCAAATACAAAGTGATGATTTGATGTAAAATGTATAAATAATATATGTGATAAACATGTAATAAGGAATGTTGTTCAAAATTAAATTATTAATTGGTAAAAAAAATTAATAAAGGTGTTTTTTGGTGAGTCTATCCCTTCTACAGCCACTGTTGGAAATTGCTTTCATGAATTTTCAAGGGATCAGGGGTTTCTGGAAGATGAACCTTGTAACAGTCGCCCAGGAAAAGCAATGACCCAAGAAAACAGATATGGGAAAAATTACTGAAGATGATCATCTCTCTTTTCTTACATTGAAGAGAACAAAAAATATTGTGTTGACTGGGCACAGATCATCATTCATTATTCATTTAGACTTAAACAAACGCTGTGCCCATTGGGATACACATCGATGACAGAAGCCCAAAAGGACACACAAGAGTGGATGATTTTATTTTATGCTTGAGAAATTCAACAAAGGATGGTCCAAAGACTCTTGCAGTATCATCACAGGTGACAAAACACGGGTGCACTATTATAACCAAGAAACAAAGAGGCAGTGTTCAGTATGGTGCTCTCCAAGTGAGTAACCACCAATAAAAATTTGGAGAACTAGGAGCTCTGGAAAGAACATGGTGCCCACTTTCTTCCAAGATGGGTCATCTCACCTCTGTGAATCTGGACACAATTTGCAGTCAATGCAGAATGACATGTGACTGAATGTCTGCTGAAAGCCATCATCATATAGAGGTCACAGCAACCAAGCTGAAAAGTGGTCACCTTCTTCTGCAACATGAAAAAGATTCAGCACAAATGACTCCCAAAAAAATGGACTTCTTGAAGAAAGAAAAGCATAAGTCTTACCACACCCACCCTATTTATCTGATTTGCCCCCATGTGAGTTCTTTCTTATCACCAAAGGTGAAGAAGGAAATAATACATGAGAACATTTTTATTCCAATGAAGAGACTATCACAACACACAACAATGCTCTGACATTCCTAAAGAAGCTTGAACTGAGATATTTTCTAAGTGGTTTCAAGGTATGGAAAAATGTTTAAGTGTACATGGAGAGTATTTTGAAAAGTTGTATTGTTCATAAAATTTATTTCTACTTTCTGCCAAAAACTCAGCATAATGTTTCAAAATAACTTTCTTATTTTCAAATTCTTCAGAAAAATACATATCAAATATATATTTTAAATTAACTTCTAAATTTTCTCTCATTATTTATATGAGTACTTTTTTTGCTTGTATAGCAGACATGAAAATCAATTTTAAATTTATAATTTTTTGTATGCTAATTTTTATAATTAAATAAATTATATATTAAAAGTGCCTAATACAAGAGTAAATATTCATTTAAATCAGTGAAATGTAACTTGATCTCATACCTATACACCTTCATGGCTAGGAAAATAATCTTTTCTTTCAAAAAAGTTGGCAGATAATAGGAGCTTACTACCCATTTTCTTATACAAAGAAACACGTTTATCTATTACAGGTAAAATGTAAACCTATTTAATCATTCAAAATCCGAACACTTAAAAATACCAGTTTCTAGATTAATACTGTTGCGGTGAGAGCACAGAAGTTTCGGTGCCGAGAGATAAGCATGTTTTGTGTACACAAACCGCACCTGCAGATAAAGATTAGTCGGATTGTGTATCACTGAGACAAGACTTACCAACATAGATAAGTGAGGTAATTGGAACATTCTAGTGATATCTTGATTGTTGTATAGAACATTCGAATTCTTGTTTATTCTGGAAATATCTCAAACTTATCAATGACATATATAAGAGATTGTGGCACGCCAGCGGACAGTTGTAAGTCAGTCGTGAATGGTAAACAGTTGTAAAGACATGAGTGTTGTAACAGTGGAAGTTGAGTAAGCTGTTTGTTATTGTCATCGACCTTGATGTTGTAGATCATATGTGATGTAATTCTGATGCTACGCAGTGTGTTTCTACGCAAATAAAGAACGATATTAATTTCTGCAAGTTGGACTTTTAATTCTACGAACCCACAAAGTCACAACTGATGTCAGGAAGTGGGATATTACCACCATGGAAGCTGCAATGGAAAAGATTCTACAGAAAATGGAAGAAATGAAGATGGCTAACGACAACCTTGCCGCAGAGCTGAAGGAAATGAAGACAGCTAATGACATCACCGAGAAGATGGAAGAAATGAAGGCCGAATTATCAATGAAGACGGAAGCTGCAAATAATAACTTGGCCGCGACAATGAACGAATTAACAACGAAGACGGAGGCGGCAAATAACGACCTGGCCGCGAAGATGGCCGAACTGACCACGGAAATGAAGGCTGCGAACGAGGTCCTCGCCGAAAAAATTGAAGAGCAACTGACCGGCGTGAGGGATGACGTCACGGAGCTGGGTAAGCGGATGGGTCAAGTGGACGAGCGAATTAATGGCCTAGAAGGAAAGGCCGACATTAACATAAAATCCCTCGAAGACCTGGCAAACCACATTAACGACCTGGAGGGAAAGGCCGACAGCAACACAAAGTCCCTGAACGCCATGGTGGAGGACATCGTCGGCAGGAGGTTGAAGAACTTGAAGGCCGACGCGCCGGGACGCGACACATCGCCGCGCGTCAAATCTCCTAAATACCACGGCGCGACAACTTTCGAAGACTTCCACCGCCAGTTCGACACAGTGGCCAAGCATAACAAATGGTCACCAGAGGAAGAGGCCGCACAGTTAATAGCCAGCCTCCAGGGATGGGCCGCAGAAGTCCTGAACGCGGTCCAGACAGCGGCGGCGCCCAAGGACATCTGGGAGGCCCTGGAAAATCGCTTTGGAAATCACCGCTTAGCCGCAGCGTACCGCAGCCAGCTGAAGTCAAGGTCACAGCAGCCAGGGGAGACGCTGCAGGAGTTCGTCCTGCAACTGAGCAGCTGGCCAGCAAAGCCCTAGTCGACCTCCCACCAGAGTTCGTATCCCGAGAGGCTGCCTACACATTTGTCGACGGGGTACGAGACACAGAGATTCGTCAGCACCTAATGCTCGGCGATTATAAAACCATCCACGAGACGCTAACGGCAGCACTGAGGATGGAGGCGGCCAAGGTGACAGCTATCCCGACGTCAAGAACGAGGAGTGTCCGCTACACCGGAGACAGAAGACCAGTCGAGGGACGCCGGCGAAGACCTAGTGGCGTGTGCGGCTTGCCGGGACACATGGAGGCAGCTGATACCAGGAAGAGCAGCCGGAAGAACGAGTAAGGCCCGGCGTGGCGAAGGGCACGTAGGCGCCGTCTACACCATCTCCTCGAGTGACGCTGCGCGCCGTCAGCCGGCGTATGGATGACAGCCTCATTGCGGACGGTTGGGTGAGAGGGAAGCCGTGCAGCGTACTGGTGGTCACCGGGGTAGCCGTGACCATTATCAGACCTGATGTGGCCAAGGTTTGCCGACGAGGAAGCCGAGCCGACCATATCATCTTGTGACGGCATCGGATGAAACCTTGCCTGTGGAGAAGGAGGCTCTCCTGAAGTTGACCTTAGGACGGAGTGCCGTCTGTGGGTGTTCGTCGTGAAAGTGGCTGAGGAGGTGATACTAGGATTGGATGCCCTCCGGAGCCACGAAGTGACAGTCGACGTCGGCAGGAAGGTCCTGCGGCTCAATGGAGAAGAGGTGATACTCCGGCAACCCGAAGAGCACTTTGGAATCTTCAGGGTCATCTTGAAGGAAGACGTGGTGGTCCCCGCGAGAAGCGAGGTGGTGGTGGTGACGGCGCAATTGGAAGGCCAACGGGCGAAGAACATGATGCTGGACCAGATGACGCCTGTACAAGGACTCTGTGTAGCCAGGACATTATTGCCGTGCCGAGAGGAGGTGCCAGTGAGGCTGCTCAACCTGGCAGATACCGATCACGACGTCCTGGACGGAACGGAGCTGGGAACGTGCGAGCCGTGGTCAGCGTAACCGCAATCGACAAGACACAGGAGCCGGTGCCGACGCAACATCTGGGGCCCCGGTTGGAAGGCTTATTGGAGAGGGCGGCCGACCACCTGACCACAGAACAGCTGGAGAAAGTTCGACAACTGCTGAGGCGGTACCAGCGCGTCCTCAGCCAAGGTAACAAAAAAAAAAAAAAAATAAAAAAAAATAAATAAATAAAATAAAATAAAATAAAATAAAATCTGCTCAACACATGCCCTGGCATCTTGAAGCTATACCAGGGCAAAGCTCTTCACAGATTTATATTCTTTATCCTCCTGTCTGTCTTATTTATTAGTTCCATTTACAATACTTATCTTTGCAGATATTCCCTAATCTAACTTTCCAAATAATCCTAACCTACTAGCTAACTCTAACCTACTTGCTACTGGAAACCAGCAGCTTTAGAACTCATGAAAACTACCTACCCTATCTATATCATATATCCAGTTTCTAATATTTACATTCACTATTGTCCTGTCCCACTAGCTACCGGAAACCAGTAGCTTTACAATTCCTCAAACTAACTCACTACATAAGTCTACTACATAAGACTTTCTATCATTTATTTGCTGTCATTTCCTATCCGACTATTGGTAGTAATATTCCTCTCGGTTAGACTTGTAGTGTTTCCACCATCATTTGGAGAGAATTCGTCCATCAGTTCCGATTTCTTTCGTAAACATTATTCTATTGCAGATGTCTGCTAACTCCGCTCTTCTTCTGAGTCTACCGCTAATCTGCTTGTCGCTTCTGCTCCCATTCTGTGTATGGATGTCCAGTATTGGCATCTCCTGCTGATCCTTTGTGGTATTTCCTGGTCACATATATGTTGTTCCTGTTAATCTTCCATTTCATTTTCTCGCCTTATTCCATCCTCTGGTTCCCTTTGTATATTCCTTTTTGACCTCCTTGGTTCTACAGCTGCCTGTTCCTCTCTCCTTCTCCGCGGTTCTCCTCTTTCACGTCTTTCTATCTGTTGTTGTTTATATTCCTCCATGACTCGCGTAGAGATGATCTCGGCCATTTCTTCCAGTGTTCTAAAGTCCACAGGATCTCTGACGATATTATATATATATATATATTTCCCTTGTAGCATACTTCTATGGTGTTCTAACAAATCTTTATATTTTTTACATTCAAACAATGTGAGTTCTGGTGTATCCTGTATATTGCAGCTGTCACATATATCACTATCTGAGCTTCCAATTCTTTTGAAATAAGTCCGATATGGTCCATGGCCAGTTAGAAATTGTATACCTGCTCTTCTTGGCTGTATTTGTCTTAAGCGTAATCTTTCTCTTATATTTGGAAACAAATTGTACGTTCTTCTACCTTCCTCTATGTTGTTCCATTCTTGCTGCCATTCTTCTATAAGTCTCTGATTTATTTCCTTTTTGGTAGAGCACGGATATCCTAATATTTTCTCTACTTTACTCAAGTCCCCTTTTTTAACCCAATAGTTGGCTCCGCGCTGTTTGATTATCAAGTCCAATGGCCATGTCCCCACTGCAATTAATAGTGCCATGGTAGATGTGGTCTTAATGGCTCCAATACATTTCAATAATCCTGTTCTCTGTATGGATCGTATCATCTTTACATTCTTTTTTATATTAACTCTATCAGCCCATACCCCAGCTCCATATGCTGTTATTCCCACAACAAAACTCATGTGGTATGAAGTTATAGCCTTTGGCGGTAATTTAAATGTTCTCGTTGCTAAAGTAGACAATTTCATCATTATTTTTATAGTTTTTTCTTTGGTTTTCTTTATGTGTTGCTCAAAGTTTCTCTTTTCATCCAGATGTATTCCAAGATATTTAATTACTTTTTCCCTTTTTATATTTTCATGATCTATCTTAATAGTCGGGTCCCTAATTAACGCTCCTTTCATTAGTACATAGGCAGATTTGTTCGCTGATATTTTTAATTTGGCTTGATTACACCAGTTGTTAAATTTCTTTAAAGTTGAATTCGTTTTTCTCTCTAACTCCATCCTACTATTTGCCTCTGTAATAATCAGAATGTCATCTGCATAGGCAACAATTTCGATGATATCTTGTGATACAGCTAATTCTTCTAGTATTGGCTCTGTCATGATGTCCCAGAAGAGGGGCCCCAAAATGGATCCCTGTGGGCAACCTTTGGTAATTTCTCTTGTAATTTTTCCATCTCTGCCGGTGACATGTACCCGTCTATCTTTACAATAATCTGAGTACATTGTATAGAACTTTTGGGTATTGTTTCGCTTCCATGATTTTAAATAGATACAGCCACCATAAGTTGTCAAAGGCTCCAGCGATGTCAATGAATACTCCTAATACATATTTATTTGTACTTCTTTTTATCGCTTCTAACGCCACATTTATGGCCACTTCAGTGGATTTCCCCTTTCTGAAGCCAAATTGTTTCTGGGTCATGCCTATCATAATTCGATATTCCTTTATCCTTTTTAATATTAATTTCTCTTGTACCTTTCCTATTGTGTTTAATAGACATATTGGTCTATATGTTTTTGGCTCTGTTGGATCCTTATTTGCTGATTTTTTTAGTATTACTACCTCTGCTTCTTTCCAACAGTATGGAACTCGCCCCTGTACCAGGCATTCATTAAGTAGGCTACATAAGTATGGTGCTATAGATTCTTCCAAGTTTTGTAGAATTTCTGCATTTATATTGTCTGGTCCTGGTGCTTTTTTCTTCTTTAGTTCTCGGATTGCTAACTTTACTTCCGAAACGTCATATGGGTAGATTACTCTTTGATTAATATATACATTTTGAAAGTCACGTCGCATAGCTTGCTGTTCCTCATTCTCTTGCTCTTGTTCGTCACTAGGAAGTAATATCTGCAACAGGTGATTCATAGAGCTTGTCCACGATTCTGTATAAGTTCCATCAGGTTTCTTTATTGTTGAGATTACTTCCGGTGCTTTTATTTTCTCCATGACTATTTTATACGGAGTCCCCCATTTATTTTCATCCAAATCTTCCTCTATAAATCTTTTGCATGTTTCTTTTCTCGTTTCTTCCAGTTTGATCTTACATTGTTGTTTCACTTCTCTATATTCCTGAAGTCTAATCTGTTTTTCTTGCGCAGTCCGACTTAGCTGATAATATCTTCTTAACTTTCTCACTCTGCTCCTTAGTTTTTGCAGTTTGTCAATCCATACCTTATACTTTCCATCAGTATTTGTACATTTCTTTAATGCCTGCTCCATCGCCTGTTGTATGCTTTGAGTTAATTGCTTAGCTTTTTTATCTATATTTCCTCCAATTTGTATTTCATTGTGAATTTTAATTGAACCTCTCAGTTTTGCCCAATCAGCATTCTTTATCTGATATTTTCTTTTCTTCTGATGATTTTGATGTTCCCCTTCTGTCCATGTTACTATATCATAATATATTAAATTGTTGGTCACTAGTTGTTAGTTGTTGCGCCACTTTCCAATTACTGATACGATTCACAATTTCTCCTTTGGCTACCGTAAGGTCTATATTCTCCTCTGCTCCAGCTCTATTTTCAAAAGTAAATGGATTAAATGGTGTATTCATTATGATCATATCGTTCTGTAGTAATATTTCTTCTAATCTTTCTCCCTTATTATCAGGATTTTTACTATACCACCTCTTTGATTTGGCATTACTATCCATACCATATATAATGGACTTTCTTGACATCATGTCTAGCACTCTTTCCATCTTGTCAACGTGTATTTGAATATCATCACTATATTGAAAATAATGATTACACAGGATGAAGCTTACACCATCAATTGTTACCTCAATGCAGTTAACATGTTCGTCGCACAATTGTGTAATCTTTACCACCTGTATTTCTTTGTTGATGATTAGAATTATTGCTTTTGGTTGATCGCCCTCTACTATTATTCTAGTTGTAGCAGCCACATGTATAGGTTTTCCTTTAAAGACATATGGCTCTTGTATGCATAGGATATCCAATTGCCTGTCTTCTATTACCTTTCTTAATTCCTGCATCACTAGCCTTGATCTCTGTGCATTTATCTGACCTATTCTTATGCTCTTTATTTGCTGTATTACCATTACCATTCTTTGTTTAATAAATCTTAGATATTCCATATTTCATTAGTGTTATTATTATACAAATAGCTATATATAAAATATCGCGGTCTTACAGGCAATCGCAGGTTCCTTACATATGTAGCAATATATTTCTTCTTCACTTCCAATGACTGATAGGTCTTAGAAGTTGCAGTTGGTTTACCTTGTTTCCTACTTGTTTGTGATCCATGTCTTATGTTAATTATTCTCTTACTCCACTCCATTTGGGTTATCTTGTCCATAGTCTGTTCTATTAATTAACTGTTCCCAAAACATCTTATACGTTGGGCATACATTCCTATTTTGACAGTGTACTTTTGTCCCAGTAGTTAGGTTTTTCTTTCTTGTGCTACATGGAATACATATGGACTTCTCCTTATCTTTAGCTTTTTGACACTCTTTCTTTGTATGATCTTGTTCCCCGCAGTGTGAGCACACAGATACCTCATGTTTACAATATTTTGCTACGTGTCCTAGCTTTTGACACTTCATACATTTTGCTACCACAATATAATCTTTGAACTGAACTGCCTGGAAGCCAATATATATTTTATCCTTTTGAATAAGTTTATATCTTAGCCTGGGGTCTACTTCTATTACATGATGAACTGTTCTTTTATCTCTAGGCCCTGTTTTAAATCGGAAGGTTACCTTCTGGTTAAATTCTTCCCATGTCATTTCATCTTTATAATTCTGTTCATACATAAGCCAAGGTAACAGTTACTACGGCCGAACGGACAAAGTGCACCACCGCATCGACACCGGAGACGCCCGGCCTATTCGACAACCACCTAGACCCGTTCCGCTGGCTAAACAAGCGGCGGTACGGGATATGCTAGATGACATGAAATCCAGGGCAGTGATTGAGTCTGACAGCCCTTGGTGTTCCCCTGTAGTTCTGGTGACAAAGAAGAACGACGAGCTACACTTCTGCGTGGACTACAGGAAGTTGAACGCTGTCACCCGAAAGGATTGCTTCCCCCTACCCCGGATTGACGACACCCTGGACATGCTTGTTGGTGCACAGTGGTTCTCGACCCAGGACCTGAAGTCGGGTTACTGACAGGTAGCTCTGCAACCGAGAGACAAGGAGAAAACCGCATTCTCGACAGGCCAAGGGCTTTGGCAGTTGTTATGCCCTTTGGCCTCTGCAATGCGCCAGCTACGTTCCAGCGCCTAATGGAGTCAGTAATGAGAGGGTTGACTTATGACGCCTGCCTGCTATACCTGGACGACATCATCATCGTCGGTAAGACCTTAGAAGATCATCTGGAGAATCTGAGTAAGGTGTTACAGAGACTGCAGGCAATTAAGCTCAGACGTTCTACTCCCATTAGTCCTGGACCCGTAGGACCAAGGACCCGGGCCTCCTTCTACTCAGGAGCGATGGAAACTCTGGGGCTCTTTCCATAGGGCAATATCTGGAGTCTAAAAAGCCCCCCGCTGAGCACAACATCAAGACGGGATGGAAGTGGATGTAAGAGACTGCAGGCAACCAACTTGAAGCTGAACGCGAAGTGCCAGCTCTTCCGCAAGGAAGTTAACTACTTGGGCCACATAGTGTCACCAACCGGAGTGGCCACAGACCCTGAGAAGACCCAGGCTGAGAGAGATTGTCCTCGCCCAAAGGATAAGCGAGAGTTGCGCAGTTTCCTGGGGCTGTGCAGTTATTACCGCCGCCTCATAAAGGGATTCTCCAACATCGCCAAACCCCTCACCCGCCTGACAGAAGAACACCGACCTTATGTGGGGATGGATGACGCCGAAGACGCTTTCCAGCGGCTGAAGAAGACACTGTAGTGCTCCTATTTTAGGATTTCCACAACCAGGCGGCACCTTCATTGTGGACACTGGCGCGAGCGACCATTACATTTGGAGGCGTCTTATCCCAAGTCCAGGACGGCCATGAGCGGGTCATAGCCTACTACAGCAAGATGCTATCCAAGGCAGAGAAGAACTACTGCGAAACCCGATGAGAGTTAATGGTTGTAGTAAAGACCTTGGAGCACTTCCACAAATACCTATATGGTCAGCCATTCCACATGAGGACTGACCACTCTGCCCTAACATGGCTACTGAGCTTTAGAAATCTGGAAGGCCAGACAGCACGCTGGGTACAGAGGCTGTAGGAGTACGACTTCACCTCTGAACATCGTAGAGGGAAGAGCCACAGTAACGCAGACACCATGTCCTGAAGACCTTGCCCAGAGGAGTGCGGCCAATGCACAAGAGTGGAAGAGAAGGAGCGTGCCGCAGCAGTCCGAGTAGTCGCAGCAGTGCCTGAGGATGGCTGGGATAACGCAGGCCTGAGGATGGAACAGGTGGTGGATGCAGACTTGGGGCCACTCTTGAGAGAAGTGGAGGCAGGGACAAGACCAACCTGGGAGGACATTGCACTGAGGAGCGCCATCTACAAGTCGTACTGGGCCCAATGGGACTCACTGAAGATGAGAGGGCATGCTGTTCTGGGTATGGGAATCGCCTGATGAGAAGACGCAGAGGGAGCAGTTGGTACTTCCCGGAAGTAAGGTCCCGGAAGTCTTGGAGGAAGGGCACGCCAGTACTTCAGGACGACACCTGGAAGCAAACCGGACGATCGACACACTTTGGCAGCGCTACTACTGGCTGAGGCTCCGAACAGATGCTGAGAGATGGTGCTGTCAATGTCACGTGTGCGCGGCGAGTCGCAGCCCCCGGACTACGAGCCGGAGTCACATGCAGCAGTAAAACGTCGGAGCACCATTTGAACGCATCGCTGGTGACATAGCTGGATCATTCCCAGTGTCCGACCGAGGCAACAAGTACCTGATGGTGGTCGTGGATTACTTTTCCAAGTGGACAGAGGTATATGCTATGCTGAACCAGGAGGCGAAGACAATTACAGACTGCCTTTTGGAGAAACTGTTCCGCCAATTTGGGATGCCGTTAGAGATCCACAGCAACCAGGGCACCAATTTTGAGTCTCACCTGATGAAGGAGGCACTGGAAAGACTTGGGGTGAACAAGACTTGCACTATACCCCTACATCTGCAGTCGGACGGCATGGTGGAGAGATACATCAAAGACCTTAGAAGAGCACTTGAGGAAGGTCGTGGCCAGCCATCAGCGAGACTGGGATGTCAAGGTGCCATTGTTCTTGCTGGCCTATCGCTCGTCAATACACGACACCATTGGAATGACGCCCGCCAGCTTAATGTTTGGCCGAGAGTTACGCCTCCCCTGAGATCTGGCTTTTGGAAGGCCCCCGGACGCAAACAGCCAGCAACCGAGTATGCGGAGAACCTGGTGGACCATCTCCACGACATGCATGTGATGGCTCGTCAGAACATCCAGAAGGCGAACGACCGCATGAAGACCCGATATGACAAGCAAGCCAGAAGGCGAGCGCCCGCATGAAGACCCGACACGACATGCAAGCCAACAGCCAAGGGTTCCAGCAGGGTGACCTAGTCTGGTTGTACCGCCCTACCCGGACCAAGGGACGCTGCCCGAAGCTCCAGCAACCATAGCAAGGACCGTACCGCGTGGTGAAGAGGATTAACGATGTGGTCTACTGCATCCAGAAGGTGTCCCGAGGGAAGATGTTGGTGGTACACTTCGATCACATGGCCCGCTACGATGGTGCTGTCCGGGACGACCAGCCTTGAGGAGGGAGCAGTGTCGCAGCGAGAGCACGGAAGTTTCGGTGCTGAGAGATAAGCGCATTTTGTGTACACAAACAGTGCCTGCAGATAAAGATAACAGTCAGATTGTGTATCACTGAGACAAGACTTACCAACACAGATAAATGAGGTAATTGGAACATTCTAGTGATATCTTGATTGTTGTATAGAACATTTGAATTCTTGTTTGTTCCGGAAATATCTCGAACTTATCAATGAGATATATAAGAGATTGTAGCATGCCAGCGGACAGTTGTAAGTCAGTCGTGAGTGGTAAACAGTTGTAAAGACATGTAACAAGAGTGTTGTAACAGTGGAAGTTGAGTAAGCTGTGTGTTATTGTCATCGACCTTGGTGTTGTAGATTGTGATATGTGATGTAATTCTGCTGGTACGCAGTGTGTTTCTACGCAAATAAAGAACGATTTAAATTTCTGCAAGTTGGACTTTTAATTCTACGAACCCACAAAGTCACAACACTAAGCAGTAAAAAGAAGTTAAACAAAGCAAAGTCTCAAAAAATAATTTCCATAATCAAAATCTTTCATCTTTTGTTATACACTCTTTTTGGCCATACAGATTATCCCAGCTGATAATTTTCTTGTTCAACTAAATCCTGGATCTTTTATTTTTCTGCGTAATACTTTTTATTGCATGAATAATAAACTGAAATTTCTCTTGAAATAAATTATGTTCTGACATCATCCTTAGGTTTTCAAGTGACATGCTGTTTATGACTTAGGCAAATCTAAGCAAGTCATGCATGGTACATTTAATTTCTGTTTTGATCAACTGCAGTTCTATGTACTGCTGAGTACATAATCACAACAATCATAACCAACAACACTCCTCCAAATGACTAACGCAATTCACTCAGAACCTGATACTGGTCCGTTTTAACTGAATCACTCAACTGCCAAAGAGACAAATAGAAGTTTTGCAGAACATCACTATCACCTAATTTTAACTACTAGACTGGAATGGGCCAATGACATTTATTGTATACAAGGTCTGTTCAGAAAATACTGGAAGATCCGTAATTTTGCCCCAATGAAGTATTGGAGCGAAATATGGCTGGCATCCCGGCTGATACCTGTGTTTAATTAAACTGCTGGAAGTTTCATTATTGTATGTCTGTTAGTTATTGTTCGGTGCTGTATTGAGTAGAATGTTATGTTGCACAGTTTGCAAATTTGGAAATGGCAAGAGTTAGAAATGCAACACGTCTGCATTAAACTTTACGTGGAACTCAGGAAACCTTTACAGACACACAACAAATGATGCAGGAAGCCTATGGTGATGAGTGCATAAGCCCTACTTGGAGTTACGAATGGTTCATGTGATTTAAAAATAGCTGGATGAAAGTTAAGATGACCCCTGTTCAGGATGCCCTTTGACATCTACTAGTGACGCTCATGTCAGGTATGTCAACAAAATTGTGCATGTCAATCAAGATTGACTGTCCGAGAGATTGCAGTAGAATGTAACATTTCAGTTTGATCATGTTGTCACATCCTAACATGGCATCTTGAAATGCATCGTGTTGCCGCCAAGTTTGTCAAAACCAGAAAGACCATCGCCTCGCAATCTGTAAAGAGCTTTTGATCATGCAAATGAGATTGAGATATTTCTTAACAGAAGCACAACTGGTGATGAGATGTGGGTTTATAGTTATGATGTTGAAAGCAATGTGCAATCTTCACAATGGGTCAGAAAAAGCTTGTCAGGTCAGGTCGAATTTCAAAGTCATGCTAATAGTTTTCTTGGACTTTGAAGAATTAGTTCATCACGAATACATGCCACAGGGACCAACTGTTAATGCTGCTAACAGGATGTGTTGTGATGCCTGCAAGAAAATGTAAGAAGGAAATGGCCTAAAATGTGGCAAGACAATTCAATGCTCTTCCATCATGGTAATGCATCTGCACATTCATCCCTGTTGGTATGTGACTACTGCACAAAAAACTATATCACTGTGTTGCCTCATCCTCCTTACTTTCCAGACCTGGTCCCTGCAGACTTTTAGTTCCAAAGTTGAAAACCGCAATGAAAGGACGAAAATTTGCAACAACAGACATTAAGAGAAAACTTGCAAATGGTGCTTTGCACAATCCAGAAAGAGGTGTACCAAGACTGCTTCCAAAGGTGGAAATAGCACTGGGAGCAGTGTATCAATACTGGAGGAGAGTATTTCAAAGAAGACAATAAACAATAAGTAAAAGCTAAGAGCAAAAAAATTTTGTGGACAACGTTCCATAATTTTTTGAACAGAATTGTATAACAGATAAGTGTAACTGGCTGTGGTTAAAGTTCAATGACTGTTAAGATATATTTCAGTAACAACTTGTAATAGAAAACCTTTATTTGTATGGCTCCAAAACTTTATACATTTTTATGGTTTCTCAGCATTATCATTTGTCCATGCATATCATGATTCATTCTCTATCCATGACTAATAATGAATTGAGGTTTTATGTACAGTTCTCAACATGAGCTTACTTTAAGTTGACACTGGCCATATTTATCGTCAGAAAAACATGATGCATTTATTTTTCTGTACAGCTAATAATGCTGAACATTTTACAAAATAAAGTTTACTAATATAAAAATTTGTTACCTTATAGATACATCATACAGATTCTTTTTGAACAGAAGTGCTAGCTTGGATTGCAAATCTTTTTCTTGTAGATGATAAAGCTTTTTATCTCCTCCAAGGATGTAGAATGAGCCCCATTCTGTTAACACAGCATGTACCTCTCGCAAAGGTGCTGAGAATACTATAAATTTATTCTGTATGTCCAGTACTGTCACCATATGCTTTTGTAGATCACCATCACTACAAAAACAAATGACATTTGTTATTCAAAATGCATATAATTCCTTTTCAATTACTGATTAATTAGCATTTCATAAGTTCATCTGTCTTGAGATTTATGAACATGGAATTTGGAATACACAGAACTTGTACTTTCACAGAAATGAAGTATGAAATTTGCATATTTTCAAGTAGGCTTTTTTAACTTTTAAATACTTATTAAAACTCATATAACCATCATGAAGTATTACAGAAAAACCAGACCTTCAGAAACTTCAATATTCCCTATTGGGAAATATACTGGGAGCTAGCTACTGTAGGAAAAATAGATTATATGGAGGTTCCTGTTAGAAATGAAGTAAAGTGATAGGTTTGAGTACCTAAATATGGATAACAACTTTGAGACATGTATAGTGGAGTTAACATAACTTAGCTGCATAATAATTTGTGTAATCACTCACTGACAGGGGATGGATATTATTTTGTTCAAAATTAGAAAAAATAGTAGGATAAATAAAAATAGAGAATAATATTGTAATTATTGGTGACTGTAATTTTTATTTTAATAAAAAGTTGAAAACAGAAAAAACAGAATAATGGATCTAATGTTAGCATGTAATTTAAAAGGAACTGTGTTTAGATCAACAAAAATAACAAACGATACTACAACAAACTTTTTAGATCAAATTCTAATACCAAAACATATGTGGATTTTAAGGTTGATGTGATCATTACTGTTTTTTCTGATCACCATGCCATATCGATGTCATTATGGCCAATTATAGGGAGGGATACCATAGTAAAATATTACCCAATTTAAAAAACAGTAGAAAATATGGAGGAAGTTAAGGTCAGAAAACAGAATCTCAAAACTATTTGTAGTTATTGAGATTTAACTGTATTGGAACACCACAGTGAAGCGAAATAATTATTAATTTTTAGATGAGTCGTATTTATTACACATCTGCTTCACTATTTGTAGTTAGTTTACTGATACTCGTCACTTACTTTTTTATATTAATGAGAGACTAGTTTCAAAGGCAATCGCCTCCATTTTCAATCTCTTTCCAACTGACATCTGTTGTTGTCTGCTCTCTCTCTGGTGGTGGAACTATGAACTTCTTTGTCAAATTATCCACTGGTGGGATTTCAAAGTTCATTACGCGATCCTTATTTTTCCATATGAATATGTTCTCCCATGTTGTCAATTTATTTTGGTTTATCACTCCTTTTAATAATTTTGGATTTGGATCAATGTCATGGTTTTCATTCTAAAAGTGAAATGCTACTGCTGACTTATCTTCTTGTTTCAATCTGGTGTTTCTAAAGTGCTCTTTGACTCTGGTTTTTAGATTTCTTTTAGTTTGACCTATGTAGCATTTTTCACAATTCTTACAACTTATTTGGTATATTCCTGATCTGTTAACTGATGGGATTTCATCTTTTGTTTTTGAATTTAGCAATTTTAAAATTTAGTGTCTATTAGTAGGTGCCAAGGTGATATTTTGTTCCTTGAAGATCTTTTTAAATTTATTAAATGTTTGTGGGTGATATGTGAATGAACTGAATATGCTGTTGCTTTCTTTTTCTTTTGTAAATGTGGTTGCTTCCTTAATGGTTTTCTTTAGTTTAGCCTTTCTAATTTTCTTCAACACCAAACTTTTGTTGTATCCATTTTCTTCTGCTATGTGTAGTATTGTTTTTGTTCTTTGAAATATTCTTCTTTTTCCATGGGTATGTTGACTAGTCTGTGTGTATGGCTGTTTATTATTGCATGTTTATGTGTAATTGGGTTGTGGCTATTATTCTTGATGTAATTTTCTGAATGTGTTGGTTTCCTGTAAATTCCAAATTTTATTTTTGTATCGTTCCTGATGATATTTAGATCCAAAAAAGAGAATTGTCTATTGATTTCCTTTTCTATTGTGAATTTTATAGTCCTTTCTTGCAGATTGAGTAATTTTAATGCATCATCTAAATGTTTATTCAGTACAGTTGCAAAGATGTCGTCAAAATATCTATACCAAACTTTGAAGATCAATGGGAAGAACTTTTTAATTTGTGTTTCAAATGCACTCATAAATAAGTTAGCCAAAAAAGGTGAAAGTGGATTGCCCATTGATAACCCTTATTTCTACTTGTAGTGTTTTCCATTAAAGCTGAAGAAGTTTTGTTCAATGCATATTTTTGTTAGAGAAATGTATTCTTCTGCTTCTATTGCTTCCATTTCTATTGTAGTTAGCCATTTGTTTTAATAAAGTTTGTAATTTTTCTGTTGGTATGCTTGGAATTAAAGATGTGACATCAAATGAAACCAGTCTGTCATTTTTGTCCAAATTTATATCTTTGATTTTTCCTACTAAATCTAAAGAGTTTTTTAAATTTGCACTTTCAAATTTTGGGAAACTATTGAATTTATTTAGTAACCATTTGGCCACATTATATGTGGAGGCATTTATACTACTAGTGATAGGTCTCATGCCTTTCCCTGTTTTATGAATTTTTGGCAGCCCATATACTCTTGGTAATGTTGGATTATCTGCTTTAATTTTGTGAAATTCTTTTTTGTTGATTATTTTGCTTTCTTTTAGAGTTTTATTTGTGGTTTCAGTGCGGTACTTTAATGGGTTGGCTTCTACTTTTTGGTAATGATTGTCTTCTAACAAATCTTCCATCCTCTTTGTGTAATCTTCTTTTTCCAAAATTACTAGTTTATTTCCCTTGTCTGCTTTAGTATAAATAACTGGTTTCTTTTTAAGGGCTTTTATGTTTTGGTTGCTGTTTTTGTCTTCATTTTTCCATTAAACCAACTACAAATAGTTTTGAGATTAATTTTGACGTCACTGTTACTAAATTCCTCCAAACACATATAACTAATATGCTAACAAGTCTTGAGGAATAAGAAATTGGAGGTTAAGTGTGGAACAAATAACGGGAAAATGGATACAAATAAGGTAGGATTTGGACTTTTATCATTTGAAAACAAACATGAAATAAAACTTTTTGGAAAATTACAAAAAAAAGGGAGAAAAATTGCAGCTGACATAAGGTTTATAAATATGAGTATTAAGAAAAAAGTAGTGCCTAATTTCGTCAGAAAAGTAGTAAAATTTGATAAAAATAGTAGACAACAAATAGCAGCAGAGAATAAAGTGTTAGAAGTAGAAAAGAACAAACACCACAGAAATAGAAATACATTAGAAATAAAATTGTACAATTTGCATCAAAAACTTACCAAACAATTAGGAAATATATTTTAGGAAAATTTTGAAAACAATTTATCTGTTTATAATAAAGGAAAAATGAAGACAAAAACAGCAAACTTAAAAAAAAAAAAAAAACTTAAAAATTTATCCCAGAAAGCAGCACTTTTGAAAAGAAAAACAAAAAAGACAAATATAACCTAAAAGATCATCCAAACAATGTTGTTAACCTATCAAACCAAATTTTCACAAAATCAGAACTGAATATGCTGAATCTATGTTTAAAAACATGTGTAGACTATTCCAACCAAGTTGAAGATTATATTGCTGACATCCAAATTGCTACACAAACACTTAATGAAGAAAATAGAAACACAGTAAAACACAAATGCTCCAAAATAGAAGGCCAGATTAAAAATTAAAAGAAAATTAATTTTAGTAACCAAAACATAAAAGCCCTTAAAAAGAAATCAGTTATTTATGCTAAAGCAGACAAGGGAAATAAACTAGTAATTTTGGAAAAAGAAGATTACACGAAGAGGATGGATGATTTGTTAGAAGACAATCATTACCAAAAAGTAGAAGCCAACCCATTAAAGTACCGCACTGAAACCACAAATAAAACTCTAAAAGAAAGCAAAATAATCAACAAAAAAGAATTTCACAAAATTAAAGCAGATAATCCAACATTACCAAGAGTATATGGGCTGCCAAAAATTTATAAAACAGGGAAAGGCATGAGACCTATCACTAGTAGTATAAATGCCTCCACATATAATGTGGCCAAATGGTTACTAAATAAATTCAATAGTTTCCCAAAATTTGAAAGTGCAAATTTAAAAAACTCTTTAGATTTAGTAGGAAAAATCAAAGATATAAATTTGGACAAAAATGAAAGACTGGTTTCATTTGATGTCACATCTTTATTTCCAAGCATACCAACAGAAAAATTACAGACTTTATTAAAAAAAATGGCTAACTACAATAGAAATGGAAGCAATAGAAGCAGAAGAATACATTTCTCTAACAAAAATATGCATTGAACAAAACTTCTTCAGCTTTAATGGAAAACACTACAAGTAGAAATAAGGGTTATCAATTGGCAATCCACTTTCACCTTTTTTGGCTAACTTATTTATGAGTGCATTTGATACACAAATTAAAAAGTCCTTCCCATTGATCTTCATAGTTTGGTATAGATATTTTGACGACATCTTTGCAATTGTACAGAATAAACATTTAGATGATGCACACAATAGAAAAGGAAATTAATAGTAACTCTCTTTCTTGGATCTAAATATCATCAGGAACGACACAAAAATAAAATTCGGAATTTACAGGAAACCAACACATTCAGAAAATTACATAAAAAATAATAGCCACAACCCAATTACACATAAACATGCAATAATTAACAGCCTGACACACAGACTAGTCAACATACTCATGGAAAAAGAAGAATATTTCAAAGAACAATAAGCAATAATACACATAGCAGAAGAAAATCGATACAACAAAAGTTTGGTGTTGAAGAAAATTAGAAAAGCTAAACTAAAGAAAACCATTAAGGAAGCAACCACATTTACAAAAGAAAAAGAAAGCAACAACATATTCATTTTATTCACATATCACCCAAAAATATTTAATAAATCTAAAAAGATCTTCAAGGAACAAAATCACCTTGGCACCTACTGATAGACACTCAATTTTTAAAATTGCTAAATTCAAAAACAAAAGATGAAATCCCATCAGTTAACAGATCCGGAATATACCAAATAAGTTGTAAGAATTGTGGAAAATGCTACATAGGTCAAACTAAAAGAAATCTAAAAACCAGAGTAAAAGAGCACTTTAGAAACATCAGATTGAAA
This sequence comes from Mantis religiosa, assembly GCA_030765055.1. Classification (NCBI taxonomy): domain Eukaryota; kingdom Metazoa; phylum Arthropoda; class Insecta; order Mantodea; family Mantidae; genus Mantis; species Mantis religiosa. The sequence continues at coordinate 56,359,108 of CM060948.1, read as the reverse complement.
CAATAAGATAAATCAGCAGTAGCATTTCACTTTTAGAATGAAAATCATGACACTGATCCAAATCCAAAATTATTAAAAGCAGCGATAAACCAAAATAAGTTGACAACATGCGAGAACATATTCATATGGAAAAACAAGGATCGCGTAATGAACTTTGAAATCCCACCAGTAGATAATTTGACAAAAAAGTTGATAGTTCCACCACCAGAGAGAGAGCAGACAACAGCAGATGCCAGTTGGAAAGAGATTGAAAATGGAGCCGATTGCCTTTGAAACTAGTCTCTCATTAATATAAAAAAGTAAGTGACGAGTATCAATAAACTACAAATAGTTTTGAGATTAATTTTGACGTCACTGTTACTAAATTCCTCCAAAACATATATATCAGAAAACAGAGTTTAATAATAGAAACATGGAGCTCAATTGCACAGCTAAACAATATAAAATTTGCAACTCCCAATACAACATTATGAAGTTTCATATGGACAAAATTATTACTAAAACGTATGGTGTTGACAAGAGGTACAATGAATGGACACAGCTAATTTCTAATTCTAGTAAAAGGCTTAGGTTTCTATTCAATTAAGGACACACATCCTCCAACATTTCAGGAATATGTTAAAAATAAAACTAATATATAGATAATAAAATGTTGTGGCAGATAAAGAGGAATAATTTCTGTTTATTATAAAGGCAAATAATAAACCTAAAGTAATGTGGACACTAAAAAAGCAGCTTAAAGGGAGCAAAAAGAATTTAAATAACTTTTCTATTAAATAAAGAACAAATGAAAATGTAGAAACTCATAACACATAACAGATATATTTAAAAATCATTTCAGTCAGGTTGTTGCACAGCTAGTGCGTTAATTTTCAAAAACAAATGCTATTGAGTTTAATAGTAATATTAGTAAATCTATGGTTTTAGTACCTATATCAGAAAGTGAAATGAAAGGTATTATCACCCAATTATCGGAAAGCACGACCAACGACAGCTGAGAAGGGACCAGAGGCATCCAAGCCACACCCACCCATTAGTCTCAGTCACTAACTGAGGGGATGATTAGGGAAGTGTCACTTGTCGCTGACCACCTCTTCCCCCTTCCACTGCCATCTGGAACCTTCACGGTGATTCACTGAAACGAGAGACTTCTAGAAAACAGTGATATTCCTATAAAAAGGGCTGCACTGAGTGAGGACAGTCAGTGCTTGGCAAGCAGCGAAGGAGTGCCATGTTAATGAACGGACGAGAAGACTGTGAACGGGCATCGGAAGAGTGTACGTAACTGCGTGCAGTGGAACTGTAACGGACGAACTGGTGAATCGTAATTGTGTGCATTACGTAATTCTGTGTAATTGGCAAGTGTTCAACTGTAAGTCGGTGGAAATAAAGAACATTTTTGAGTGGTGCAATCAGACTTTTAATTTCACGAACCCACAAAGTCACACTGGTTTCAGGAAGCGAGACGATAACATCACCGAACATTACAACCATGGACGCGGCATTGGAAACAATTTTGGAGAAGATGATGGAAATGATGGCCGAATTAACAGAGAAGACGGAAGCGGCAAATAACAGCCTGGCCGCGAAGCTGGAGACTACAAATAACAACCTGGCAGCGGAACTGAAACAAATGAAGACGGCAAATAACAACTTGGCCGCGAAGATGAACGAGTTAACAACAAAAACAGAAGCGGCAAACAACAACTTGGCCACGACAATGACCGCAAAGATGGCCGAACTGACCACGGAAATGAAGGTGGCGAACGAGGCTCTCGCCGCCAAATTTGAAAAACAGTTGGCCAGCGTGAGGGATAATGTGACGGAGCTGGGCAAGCGGATGGGCCAAGTGGACGAGCGCGTCGAGGACCTGGCGAACCGCTTCAATGACCTAGAGGAAAAGGCTGACAGTAACACCAAGTCCCTGAACGCCGTGGTGGAAGACGTCGAAGACCTTGCGAACCACGTAAACAACCTGGAGGGAAAGGCCGACAGCAGCGTCAAGTCCCTGAACGCCATGGTGGAGGACGTCGTCGGCAGGAAGCTGAAGGATTTGAAGGACGACGCGCCAGGACGCGACACAACATCTGCGCACGTCAAACCTCCCAAGTATGACGGCGCGTCAACGTTTGAAGTCTTCCGCCGCCAGTTCGACGCAGTGGCCAAGCACAACAAATGGTCGCCAGAGGAGGAGACCACACAGTTAATAGCCAGCCTCCAGGGACGGGCCGCGGAAGTCCTAAACTGGGTACAGACAACGGCGGCGCCCAAGGACATCTGGGAGGCCCTGGAGAATCGTTTCGGAAACCACCGCTTAGCCGCAGCGTAACGCAGCCAGCTAAAGGCAAGGTCACAGCAGCCGGGGGAGACGCTGCAGGAGTCCGCCCTGGCAGTTGAACAACTGGCAAGCAAGGCCCTAGTCGACCTCCTAGCAGAGTTCGTGTCCCGGGAAGCTGCCTACACCTTCGTTGACGGGGTACGGGACACGGAGAATCGTCAGCGCCTAAATCTCGGTGATTATAAAACAATCCACGAGGCGCTAACGGCAGCATTAAGGATGGAGGCGGCCAAGATAACGGCTATCCCGACGTCGAGAACGAGGAGTGTCCGCTACACCGGAGACAGAACACCAGCCGAGGGACGCCGGCGAACACCTAGTGGCCTGTGTTGGGGGTGTGGACAAATAAATAAATAAATAAATAAATAAATAAAATCTGAAAATCTAATCCCGGTACACAATTTCTTATACCGGGACATGATTTCCAAATTCTAATTTATTAATTACCACTTAAATACAAAAATACAATTTAAACAATCATTTTTCAGATAATAAAATAAAAAACAAAAATTAAAAAGAAAGAAAAAAATTTTTTAAACAAATACAAAAACTACCAATTTAAAAATTTACGATTTAACTAATAAAAATTTACTGGAATCCAGTATACAAATAACTGGCTACCAGCTACAAATTACAAAATAAGACTACAATACCGGAAACCGATACTTAATATACTGGTAACCAGTACATTTAAAACTTATCAATTTACCATTTTAACTGATAAAATCCTTCTTAAAAACTTACAATACATTTAACCAAAAACTTATATAAAAATAATACATAAAATTTACATTACAACAATCACAAAATTTACAAATTATTTACTCCAAATTCTTTAAACAAATTAAAATACATTATATCAATTTATATAAACAATTTCAATTATTATTTTTAATTCTACACCAATCAATATTTTTTTTTCAAATCTACTTTATATCAAATAAAATATAAATTTCAAATTCAAAAATAACAATACAATTCAAACATATTAAACAAACAATAATTATACATTCAATAACCTTCATATATTTCAAAATTAAACCATTACAATAACCTTCAAACAACCAAACCAAACAATTCAATTTAATTTATTTATTTCATTTATTTAAAATTTAATTTTTTTTTACCTTATTAACACAAAAATATCAAATTAACATTATACTAAAACACATTTCAACTATTAAATCTACTAAATCTTCATCATAATTATATATATATATAACAATTCCTATTCTATAATTTCTCAAAACACACTTTCTCAAAATTTAACTATCCTCATTTTACACCAAATTAAATAAAATAACATCTCTATAATTTATCAAATCAACTCCTTAAATCCATTTTTCCAATATCCACTTCTCAAAATAATTCATTCAAATCCTCCTTCATCTTTCACTCAAATTATCCATAATAATAATAATCCAAACTCAATTCACCAATATCCTTCACAACCATCCAAAAACTTTACTCATCCATTACTACACCACATTATTACTTACAACACTTCTCTCATCATCTTACACCGGGGAAGGAAAATCCCTCCCTAAACTGAACCACAAATAAACTTCATCATTCACTTTAAACACCACGGGGAGGGGCAAAGCCCCTCCCCCAAAAAGATATACTATTAACTCTACTCAAAATTATATTTAATTTGAGGGGAGGGCAATCCCTCCTCTAAAGATTTCACAGGATACTATATTACTCTGAAACACTAAAACACTTTCATTTCTGCGATCACCTCCTCGATTATACAGATTGTTGGACATTACTGGATCAGTTGCACCAACAACCTTGAAGCGGGTACCTGATTCGCCAACAGGAACTCTATGTATCCTCCTCAGAACTGGTAGACATGGAAGGGGAATTGCGCCACCCTCATCCTCTCTGCATCACCTCCGGATTCTGCTACGGCTCTAGTTCTCCTGTTGCCCCAATCTTGTCGACCAAGGGAAACATAATATCCTCTTCTTCTACTATTTATATTTTGCTAATCATTAATATCCATACCTTCTTAAATAATATTTTCTTCATTACGTGGATTAATACGTCTTTGGGATCTTCTTAACTCAATTGGTGGTTGAATTTCTTGAACAGGTATACATTTGGGTAGAATTGATTTCCATGCTAATTCGCTGATGGTATTTGCTAATTTGGCCAAGGTATTATATAATTCTGGCAGCCTGGACACCTGCAGAGAGACTGTCCACACCAGGAAGAGCAGCCGGAAAACGAGTAAGGGCCGCCGTGGAGAGGGGCACGTCGGCGCCATCACCACCATCCTCTCGAGTAACACTGCGTGCCGTCAGCCGGCGTATGGATGACAGCCTCATCGCGGATGGTTGGGTAAGGGAAAGCCGTGCCGCGTGCTGGTGGACACCGGGGCGGCCGTGACCATCATCAGACCTGACGTGGCGAAAGGTTTGCCGACAAGGAAGCCGAGCCGACCATACCAGCTTGTCACGGCATCGGGCGACACCTTGCCTGTGGAGAAGGAGGCCCTGCTGAAGCTGACTTTGGGAAGGAGCACCGTACGTCTGTGGGTGTTCGTCACGAAAGTGGCTGAGGAGGTAATACTGGGATTGGATGTCCTCAGGAGCCATGAGGCGACGGTCGACGTCGGCAAGAAGGTCCTGCGGCTCAACGGAGAAGAGGTTATACTCCGTCAACCAGAAGAGCGCCTTGGAATTTGCAGGGTCGTATTGGACGAAAACGTGGTTGTCCCTGCGAGGAGCGAGGTGCTGGTGACGGCGCGTCTGGAAGGCCAGAGAACCAGTTACATGATGCTGGACCAGAAGACGCCTGTACATGGACTGTGTGTAACCAGGGCATTGCTGCCGTGCCGAGAAGAGGTGCCAGTGAGACTGCTAAATCCAACGGACACCGATACGACGTCCAAGCCGCCGGGACAGAGTTGGGAACGTGCGAGCCCGTGGTGAGCGTAACAGCAATCGACAAGAAACAGGGGCCGGTGGCCACGCAACACCTGGGGACCTGGCTAGAAGGCCTACTGGAGAGGGCAGCTGACCACCTGACCGCAGAAAAGCTGGAGAAAGTTCGACAACTGCTGAGGCGATACCAGAGCGTCTTCAGCTAAGGCGATAGTGACTACAGCCGCACGGATAAAGTGCTTCACCGCATCGACACCGGGGACGCCCGGCCTATTCGGCAACCACAGAGACGCGTTCCGCTGGCGAAGTAAGGGGCGGTACGAGACATGCTGGAGGACATGAGATCCAGGGGAGTGTTTGAAGTCTGACAGCCCTTGGTGTTCCCCTGTAGTCTTGGTGACAAAGAAGGATGGCAAGCTGCGCTTCTGCGTAGACTACAGAAAGTTGAACGCTGTCACCCGGAAGGACTGTTTCCCCTTACTCCGGATTGACGACACCCTGGACACGCTAGCTGGTACACAGTGGTTCTCGACCCTGGACCTGAAGTCGGGCTACTGGCAGGTAGCTCTAGACCCGAGAGACAAGGAGAAGACCGCCTTCTCGACAGGCCAAGGGCTCTGGCAGTTCACAGTTATGCCCTTTGGCCTCTGCAACGCACCAGCTACCTTCAACGCCTCATGGAGGCAGTGATGAGAGGACTGACTTACGACGCCTGCCTGCTATACCTGGACATCATCATCGTCGGTAAGACTTTTGAAGACCATCTCCAGAATCTGAGTAAGGTGCTACAGAGACTGCAGGCGACCAACTTGAAGCTGAACGCGAAGAAGCGCCAGCTCTTCCGCAAGGAAGTGAACTACTTAGGCCACATAGTCTCAGCAACTGGAGTGGCCACAGACCCGGAGAAGACGCAGGCTGTGAGAGATTGGCCTCGCCCAAAGGATAAGAAAGAGTTGCGCAGTTTCCTGGGGCTGTGCAGTTATTACCGCCGCTTCATAAAGGGGTTCTCCAACATCGCAAAACCCCTAACCCGCCTGACAGAGGAACACCGGCCTTATGTGTGGACGGAGGACGCCGAAGACGCTTTCCAGCACCTGAAGCAAACCCTGTGCAGTGCTCCAATTTTGGGTTTCCCACAACTGGGTGGCGCCTTCATTGTGGACACCGTCGCCAGCGACCATTGCATTGGAGGTGTCCTATCGCAGATCCAGGACGGCCATGAGCGGGTGATAGCCTACTACAGCAAGACGCTAACCAAGGCAGAGAAGAACTACTGCGTCACCCGACGGGAGTTACTGGCGGTAGTAAAGACATTGGAGCACTTCCACAAGTACCTGTACGGTCAGCCATTCCACCTGAGGACTGACCATTCCGCCCTAACCTGGCTATTGAGCTTTAAGAACCTGGAAGGCCAGACAGCACGTTGGGTCCAGAGGCTGCAGGAATACGACTTCACCTCGGAACATCGTAGAGGGAAGAGCCACGGTAACGCTGACGCCATGTCCCGAAGACCCTGTCCAGAAGAGTGAGGCCAGTGCACAAGAGTGGAGGAGAAGGAGCATGCCGCAGCAGTCACGGCAGTGCCTGCGTATGGCTGGGATAGCGCAGGCCTGAGGAGGGAGCAGCTGGCGGATGCAGAATTGGGGCCACTCTTAAGGGAAGTGGAGGCAGGGACGAGACCAACCAGGGAGGACATCGCATCGAGGAGCGCCACCTACAAGTCGTACTGGGCCCAATGGGACTCGTTGAAGACCAGAGAGGGCGTGCTGTACCGGGTATGGGAATCACCCGATGGGAAGACGCAGAGAGAACAGTTGGTACTTCCCCGGAGTAAGGTACTGGAAGTCTTGGAAGAAGTGCACGCTGGTACTTCGGGAGGACACCTGGGAGCGAACCGAACGATTGACAAACTACGGCAGTGCTACTACTGGCTGAGACTCCGAGCAGATGCTGAGAGATGGTGCCGTCAGTGTCACGTGTGCGCGGCGAGTCGTGGCCCCCAGACTAGGAGCCAGGGTCGCATGCAGCAGTACGTCGGTGTGCCATTCAAACGGATCGCCGTTGACATTGCTGGACCGTTCCCAGTTTCCGACCGAGGCAACAAGTACCTAATGGTGGTCGTGGACTACTTCACCAAGTGGCCGGAGGTGCATGCCATCCCAAACCAAGAGGCAAAGACAATCACAGACTGCCTCGTGGAGCAAGTGTTCTGTCGATTTGGGGTGCCGTTAGAGCTACACAGCGACCAGGGTACCAACTTTGAGTCCAACCTAATGAAGGAGGCACTACAAAGGCTTGGGGTGAACAAGACTCGCACTACGCCTCTACATCCCCAATCGGATGGCATGGTCGAAAGGTACATCAAGACCTTAGAGGAACACCTGAGGAAGGTCGTGGCCAGCCATCAGCGACACTGGGACGTCAAGGTGCCACTGTTCTTGCTGGCCTATCGCTCGTCTACACACGACACAACTGGGATGACGCCAGCCAGCTTAATGTTCGGCCGAGAGTTACGCCTCCTTTGTGACCTGGCTTTTGGAAGCCCTCCGGAAGCGAAACAGCCAGCGACCGAGTATGTGGAGAACTTGGTGGACCATCTCCACGACATGCACGAGATGAATATTAAAAGCAGAAGCATTATTAACAGTGAAGTATTCTTCATATTTAAATTTGAATTTATGAGTCACTATGTTTACACTCAGTCTTCACTTACTTGTTGTTGTATAATTGAAACGTTTTCAAGATCATTCGATCTCATCATCAGCTGTTTGGTGACTAGATGAACCTTCCCGGCATTAAATGAAGTATTAAAACTTAGTGCCCCTAACACCAGATGGCAGAGTGATCGGAACTCCGTAGTAGTGGAAGAAGAGGAAGGTTCATCTAGTCACCAAACAGCTGATGATGAGATCGAATGATCTTGAAAACGTTTCAATTATACAACAACAAGTAAGTGAAGACTGAGTGTAAACATAGTGACTCATAAATTCAAATTTAAATATAAATGCACGAGATGGCTCGTTGACTCAAGTGAGTCAACCACAGAACTGACGATAGGGGAGAAGTCCCCAGAAACTAGTCTTCATAAAAAACTTGTAAGTGGAGAAAAGTATATACAAGGTTGACTCACTTGCCTAATTTTAGTATTTCTGTCAACTATTTAATATACATTTACATTCATCATTATATTTTGGATCTAGAGATATACTGTTAAGTCTATGAATCAGGCTTCTAAGAGTTGCGAGTTCATATGAAAGAGGATTGAGACTATTATGTTTAATGTAATTACCTGTGTGAGTAGGTTTTTGTAGATTCCAAAGATAAAAGAAAGAATTTTCATTGATCCAAAGATAAGACAACTGCCTAAGAATTCAAAATTTGATGCCAAGATGGATTCTGATGTAATGAATAAAAACCACGACATTGATCCAAATCCAAAATTACTAAAAGGAGTGATAAACCAAAATAAACTGACAACAATGGGAGAACATATTCACATGGAAAAATAAGGACTGAGTAACGAACTTTGAAATCCCACCAACAGATAATTTGACAAAGAAGTTCACAGTTCCACCGCCAGAGAGAAGAGAGCAGATGACAACAGACAATAGTTGGCAAGAGGTTGAAAATGGATGCAATAGCTTCCAAACCTAGTCCCTCAATAACATAATAATGTAAGTGACGAAGAGTCAAAAAACAGACTACAAATAGTTTTTTCAATTAATTTTGACGTCACTGTTATTAAATTCATCAAATCACGCATAAGCACACTTCCTGCTAACCTGGAGAATGAATTAGCGAAACATGAGTCATCACATGTTTGTTTCTGAACGGTTCGTAATCTCTATTTACTTTAGAGAGTTCAAGTATTATTCTGTTGTTCTTCCATTTAAAATCTAGGGAAAAGTGTACCGGCTGGCTCAACTTGTAAATGAAATGAGACACATGGTAATCTGCCTTCCCCCTTTACAATGCCAGTAAAAACCAATTGAGTTAATGTGGACTCAAATTATGTTGCAAACAGAAATAATACTTTCAAACTGAATGTCACAAAGTAATTGACAAGGTAACCAAGACTGGAAAAATTGCATGAGACATGCAGATAAACTACAACATGACTTTTAGAAAGAAATAGCACATGACAAGATTTTGGAGCATATCATCATAAATTTGCAATACTTGGACAATGAAGATGACAATGAAGAATTGTCTCTTGACGTAAGTATATTCACAGCTATATGGATGCACCACTGGCAGTTCTGTTGGATAAGAAAAATATATAATTCATAAATTATAATTATAGAATTTAAAACATGTGCATAATATGCAAATATCCATGTTGCAATTGTGATTTCAACAACTGCATTATTATAGAAGTTTGGAAAATTCAGTTTGTGTTTCCTTACATGTAGCACCAAGGAGACCCACATGGTCTAGGATAGTCAGAGAGAGAGGGAAATATGAAAAGAGTGGGGGAACAAGTTGGCAATGCTGAGTACACTAACACATCTGATTCGCCACGGTCCAAAGCTCTTCCCATTTGAAACACATGATAGCCAATTCAGTATGTAATTAATATAATTTTCAGTCAAACTAGTACTCAATGCACCATATATTGCTAGTGTTTACCCAGAACGAGTTTCATTAGGACCTGACATCCTCAGCTAATGTTGACTATTGAAGGTTGATTTGGTATGTAATTTTTTTAATGACAGATAAATAATAACTTCAAATTTCTTAATTTTGTCCAAATTCTATAAGGTGCACTGAACCAAATCTGTGATGTAATTAAATTTAGGGAATTCATCAAGACTTACCTCATTAATGAACCAATATTTCAGGATATGCAAGATAGATCCAATATTTTTAATGGATGTTCTTTCTGAGTGCGCTACTTTGTTTTGATGGTACAATCCTAATAACAAAATATTATTTTCTTAGTGAACCTCTAAAACTTAAAATAAAAAAGAAATTAAAAAATTTAAATAATTACTTTAACAGTTTTTAAAATTACGTACTGCAGAAAACTGCATTAAAAATTTCACATAATCACTGTATTATCTGAATTGCATGATATAAATGGTATGCACATAGACCTAGTATTACCTGTATTAATACAGTATTAGTGAGATACAGATTAACGACACCTGTTAATAAGAAAGGGTATCATAACACTTGGATCTATTCATTGGCCAACACCTGAGGTGGGATATACATGTAAAAACTAACAACTAAATTAAGTAAAGTGTACTTCAACTGTACCAGTTCAAGTCTCATGTTTCTAGTGAATGCTAAGAACTTGCTATTACGCTTATTTTCTTTCACTATTATTATATGGAATCAAGTTATTGGGAAATTCTAGTAATAGTAAATCAATATTTAAATTACCAAGGACAGTATTTAGAGCCATGGTGTGTATACCTCCCAGAGAAAACTGCAGAGTATTACATACTCACTTTTCAAATTCTCTGTATAAAGGAAATGTTATTTCACGTTAGATGATATTTAGACAACTTAACAACGAATATGGATGCACATAACATCAGGAACAACAACAAATTTAATATAAAGGCTCACAGAACTAAACATTTTCAGAAATCAATAAATTAAAAAAAGGCACAATAAAAATATTAAACCAACTACCTGAATCTTTAAAGAGTATTAAATAGCACCTAAGTTTAAAAAAGAAATTCACAAATATCAACCAATTCTACTTGGTATAAGAATATATGACCTATATTAATAAGATTTGAAAGATAGTATAAAAATAATCCGGAGCATTTAGCTAATAGCTTTTGTTATAATCTTATTACACAGCCAAGAAAACATGGGCAACATGTAAAAATTGTTTTAGAACAAGGAGAATCAACATATTAACCTTGTTTGAATTGTAAACTTACTTTGTTGGAGCTGAAGCCACAGATGCAACTCGTGTTACAGATTTTGTATCCTTTGCAACAGTGACCAAATAGCTACGAAACCACTGCAGCATAATTTTCACACCTTCTACAGCATAACAAGGTCCACGTCCATCTGGAGTGTAACAATAAACTGCCTGAAAAAAATGTGAAAACATAATTAGAATAGAAATCAGGTGCCTATAGAAAATATGGACAATAAAGTACTTTATAGAACTGCTTCAGAATTTTAATACTAACAGGATATAAAAATCCTTTTTAAAGCATCTACATTATAAAGATTAAAAAACCCAAAAGCTGCAAGAAATGGCAAGTTATGTGAATTTTTCTTCTGAATGTTTAAAATGCAAATTTGAGAGGTTTTATAACTTATGAAAATAAATATCACCGACTCAAGCTTAATGTTTAGTGAAAATTTAAAAAATATTTCTAGGGCGTAATAAGTTAGCAATGGTGTAGAAAGGGCATGTCAGGTGAGACATCCTATTTTGTAGAAGGGAACTAGGCAATGGAAGTGAAACTGCCAGTACAAGGCATGAATGAGCAGTTATCAGCTAGGTACATGACAAGAAGAGGTAATGAAGAATCAAACATGTTTTAATTGTGGTTTATGTATCAGTTTTCTTAATTATTGCTAGCACTGAAATGAATCCGGGTCCAAATGTTTTGTAAAACAGTGGAGAAGACTGTTGGCATTCTAGAAGAATGTCTTGGTAATAGGTGAATGCAAATTCCTACAATATCAAGGAAGATATGTGAAACAACTTCAGATATATATATATATATATATATATATATATATGGTAATTTGGAGCAATTTAGTAACAGTGACGTCAAAATTAGTCTCAAAAACTATTTGAAGTTGTATGTGTTTGGAGAAATTTAGTAACAGTGACGTCAACATTAATCTCAGAAACTATTTGTAGTTGGTTTATTAATACTCGTCACTTACTTGTTTATATTTATAAGAGACTAGTTTCAAAGGCATTCGCCTCCATTTTCAATCTATTTCCAACTGGCATCTGTTGTTGTCTGCTCTCTCTCGCTGGTGGTGGAACTATGAACTTCTTTGTCAAATTATCTACTGGTGGGATTTCAAAGTTCATTACGCGATCCTTATTTTTCCATATGAATATGTTCTCCCATGTTGTCAATTTATTTTGGTTTATCACTCCTTTTAATAATTTTGGATTTGGATCAATGTCATGGTTTTCATTCTAAAAGTGAAATGCTACTGCTGACTTATCTTCTTGTTTCAATCTGATGTTTCTAAAGTGCTCTTTGACTCTGGTTTTTAGATTTCTTTTAGTTTGACCTATGTAGCATTTTTCACAATTCATACAACTTATTTGGTATATTCCGGATCTGTTAACTGATAGGATTTCATCTTTTGTTTTTGAATTTAGCAATTTTAAAATTGAGTGTCTATTAGTAGGTGCCAAGGTGATATTTTGTTCCTTGAAGATCTTTTTAAATTTATTAAATGTTTGTGGGTGATATGTGAATGAACTGAATATGCTGTTGCTTTCTTTTTCTTTTGTAAATGTGGTTGCTTCCTTAATGGTTTTCTTTAGTTTAGCCTTTCTAATTTTCTTCAACACCAAACTTTTGTTGTATCCATTTTCTTCTGCTATGTGTAGTATTGTTTTTGTTCTTTGAAATATTCTTCTTTTTCCATGGGTATGTTGACTAGTCTGTGTGTAAGGCTGTTTATTATTGCATGTTTATGTGTAATTGGGTTGTGGCTATTATTATTAGACGACTCAGGCAGTTCTCAGTCCTGAGTTCTTAGTCGGATCGAGAGATCGAGTTGTCGCTGAGTAGCGAGTGTTACGTGATTGTAAGTGATGCGTAATTGTGAGTGCTGCGTAATTGGGTGTGTTACGTAACTGTGTGTGATACGTGTACCAACCGTAATTCGGTGGAAATAAAGAACATTTTAGTTTGTGCAACTGGACTTTTAATTTCACAAAGTCACAATACACAGGCAAGAGAGTGATAAGGTTGAAGTTTACTATTACGAATACTGTTTATGAGATCTGATGTAGAGAATTTTCTTTAATAAAGGATTGTCAATGACAGATAAGAAAATAAGAAGAAATCATATACAAAAAATGAAGGAAGCTAGAGCAAACAAAAGCTTACATAAAATGTGCAGTTTTGAAGTGACGGAAATGGTATACAAGGTGTTAGGGGTATGAGTGCGCAGACTTCAACAGCAACTTCCTGACTAAGCTGAAACATAAGTTCCAGTACCATTTTCTCTAAAGTGCATGGTTGCAGGAATAAAAAATAAAATTGATTAAAGTTTTGATGGCATATATGTCCTCACATGTTTATAATTTACTTTTGCACTGAGAATAACAAGGTAGAGCTAGAAAAGATGAATTATTTGTGTCTTTACCATAAGTTGCTCAAATGATTCGTTTAGCCACAAAATGATATGAAATGACTGGATTTCTGCATGTCTATAGCAATTAAGTCGAGGGCTTACATTTAGTAACCCTATAACAGTGGCGTGTGTGTATAACAGAAGGTCAGAAATGTAAACTGTAAAAGCATCTGCTGAGACACTTGGCACAACAGCAGGTTCTGTCAGTGTTTCAGATGCATCTAATGCATTCAGAACTATGTATGGCAGCCTTCAAAATCAAGAGTGTGGTTCTTTCTTAACGGAGCACATTTTGAGCATTTACTGTAAATAGACATCATGTTGATAATAATCATCGCTTCATGGGTGATCAACCTTGTTTAAAATGCGAAGCTATGATTAATAATGCTTGCTTTGAAAGTTTTAACCCTTCCCGAGCGGACATGTTTTACATCTCTGAGCGGAAGGTAATTTTATAAAAATATGTAACTCTTCAAAATACAAATAAAAGTATACTGTCATGCTCGAATGTATTACAAAACATGTTGTACCTTGTTTTCTGTTGAATTCCACCACTGTTGCCCTACAGAAATGAAGATTTGTTAAACTGCGTAAAAATGTTCCTGCAAAATCGGCATAAGTACCATTTTTCAATATTGCATCACATCTTGTAGTTCTAACATACACACGTGTTCACACAAACTAGGAACAGTTCAGGAACTAAATACTGTCATATAAGTATATGTAACATGTTTTGTAAAACCGATGGTAAAGGTAAACAATAATTCATAATTTTGATAGAAATGTGAGGTTACACCTAGATGATTATTTTATCTCAGGATTATTCAAACAGGGAAGCAAATGAATAACAAACATCATATAATGTTCAAGGGTGTGAAATCTTTCCCTAAAATTGTTCTTTTGTGTGATATATTTTGAAACACACATCTGGATGCAGGGGAGGCTTGAAGATGCAGGTTTCACAAAAATATATTGTTTTCTTTATTTGTTTTTGGACCTTATATACCACACAAGGATTTGCCCAACTTCCTTGTTCTCTTCTCCCCATGAAATGTGGAAATCCATTTAGCCTTTCCAAAATGGCGCCCTGAGAAATATGACCCTTACTTGATGTAGCATGTGCTCCGCCACCAGAGATCTGACGAGAAGCTTGCGAAATTTTCTATGTGGCAGGATCGGTTTACATTTGTCATGTGCATTGTGTATAACAGGTACGAATTCACAATGCAAACTTCCAGCAGCCAGAACAATATTTTTCTATACCACTTGCGTGTTCTCCTGCAGAACTGATACTGCGCAATATAATTATCAGTTCTATCGACACCACCCATGTGTCGAGTGTAGTCCAATGTAATGTTTGGTTTCAAGGTTGCTGCCTGGTTTGGAAATTTTGAAGGCACCCTGTCATTTCGTTTTTATCGCCCTTGTGACTGGTACTGATAACCATTACAGTTCTTTTGTCTTTCCAGCACAGAGTAAGCTTTTTCTGATTGCGGGAACTTTTTATCTCACCCCTCTTCATTTTCTTTACATTTCCTGGCTTTAGTTGGTGTGGCATATTTTTTCTGTTGCCCATACCTGTCCCAGTAGTCACCATATTCATTTTCCAAGATTCATCATCTAATTCAGGTGATGCATATATAGTACCTGTCTGTGCAAACATGGAAACCTTTAGGTGGGTCTACAGGATCCTTTAGGAGGGAAGAACACAGGTCTTTTACAAGGGTAGTTTTCAGGAGGTTAGAATTTGATTCAGTTTTGCCCATGTAGAGTTGGAAATTGTATAGATATCCACTGGAAGCATCAGATAAGCTGAAAACTTTGAGTCCAAATTTTGTAGGTTTGTTTGGGTTTATACACTTTGAATTTTACTCTTCCCTTGAAACTGATGGTGCTCTCGTCGACTGGTACAAATGGACCTGGGGAAAGAATAAACTACATTTTTGCCATAGTTTCTCCATTAAATTTTGAATAAATTCTTCCTTATATAATTTTCTGCTTCCCTCAGCATGCGCAAAATGAAAATTCCAACCGAAAAGGAGAAATTCATCACGAGAAAATACATCACTGAAAAATGGAAATTTATCTACCCAACTTGTAGAAAAATAGTCTATGACGTCAGAGGTAGGGTGAAGCCCCATGTTGATAACTACCCCAATTAGTACTTTTATGTCAACAATTGTTGGAGGATTCCAGGATGCAATCTTGGCTTTCTTTGTTGGAGGCGTCACCTGTTGTTTTTATTTCGTCATCAAAAAATAGTCTGAAAAAGTCTATGGGAGCAGTATTCTCAACAAAGTGAGAAGGAAGAATTGCTTCCTGCTGGATATTGTGCACTGGTATAACAGATGTAGGGCCAGTATCAAAATTACTCACCTCTGCCCAGCTAGGTGTACTGTTGTCTGCAGTATCACTTGAGTCACTCTTGCACTTGCACTTACACACGAAGTCTCGCATATTTCACTCTCATTATCACTGAACTCAAAATCTGACAAATCACTATAGCTCTTGTTCAACAAAGCTTCAATTTCTTTGTCCGTCAACCCTTTCTTTGCTGCTATTATGCCCAAAAAAAAATAAAATGAGGCTTACTAGTACCAAACACCGCACTGTTTATTGCTTCACTGGTGAGAACAACAAAAGGAATTCTTGACAAAGCAAATTCAGGGATTTACCGACTACCAATGTTTGAAAGCACATTTCCTGCCATCTGCTGGCACTATATCTGAATTATATGAACGAAAATAGCCGACTACAATAGCTCTATAACTGCACACCCATATATGGGTTTCTGCTTGTGGGCGACTGGATGCGTCACCCATATATGGGTTTCCACTCGCGAAGGGCTAATTCTTACTTCATGTTCATGTTGTACTTGCTGAGTTTTAATAAATTTCCTATTTAGCAAATATGTGGCTCTGATTTAGTTTTACACAATACATCTGAATGAAGTATTTCCATAATTAATAGTTGAATTTGTTATCTTTGATAACAAATGTGTAGTGTTTAACCCTTTCACCGATATGGACGTCATATGACGTCCAAGTTAAAAGGCCCCAAACCGATATGGACGTGTATAGACGTCCTGTGCATACATGCATTTAATGCGTATTTAATGATAATTCTTTTAAACCTTATGTTTTACAGTAAATTTAAATAAATTCTATAAGAAGTAAAAGCTTACCTTTAAAAGTTTTTTCTTGAATGGTACACCTCAAAACAGGAATAAACACACAAGGGCACATCTCCACATTCACAGCAAATCGTACTAGTTTCCTTTCGGACACCTTTCTTGCTGCACACCAAACATTTTCTGAAGGGACGCGACATTTTTGCTGTGGGTGGTACCCTTTTAGGAAAATGTTTTCCTTCAAGTCTGAGGGGTGCTGGGGTGGTGGATTTTTTACCCCCAGTATGGAGAGGTCTCTGAATTTTATACTGCTCAATTAGGCTGCGAGCTATTGATATGCGAAAGTCCAGGTACGTCATTGTCTTCCGTGGGTTTAGAGCTCTCCAAATGACTAAACAATTGTATATGGTTATATCCAGCTGATGTAAAAATACTTTTTTATACCATTTGATTGTTTTTCGCAAAGAGGGATATGCGTGTAATACCTGATCTACTAGATCCACTCCACCCATATGCATATTATATTCCTGGATAATATCGGGCTTGAAAATTGACATTTTGTTACGAGCATCAATTTTTCCAGTGTCAATCATCAAAATCTTAGAGCTGCAATTGGATAATACTGTAACAACCCTCCTGTCTTGCCAAGCAACATAGGTCAAGGGTGGGAACTGATGTACCTGCATTTCTCCTCTTCTTAGAGCCTTCGTATTCACATCTTTTGGCAAACCAATACGATTTGAGCGTGCTGTTCCAATTGCATTTGTTTTTCTTTTGTGTAAGGCCATGAAAAATTTAGGGGAACTGTACCAATTATCTAAATATACAGTCCTACCCTGATCAAGTACAGATTCCATCAGGTGCATTACTATGGAACCAGATAACCCCAAATCTTTGTCTCCGGTGTTATCAGTCCCTTGGCCAGTGTATATGCAGCTATTGTAAAGATATCCTGTTTTACTTTCACATACATCAAAACTCTTTATACCAAATCTGGCCCTCTTTGTTTTGATGTATTGTTTCCAACCTAAAAGGCCCTTCCAAAGCATCAGGATTTCATCAACAGTGATCTTTTCACTAGGCACATAATTTTCTTTGAATTTTGAAATAATGTAATCAAAAACTGGTCTGATTTTGGATAGTTTATCATTCACATTTTCTGTGCAGGTGAAATGAAGGAAGCGCAAAATGAAAGTAAACCTGTTATTTGACATGCATTTCCCAAAAAATGGGGTAGCTAGCATGTCATCTGTAGACCAGTACATGTCTAGCGTAGGTTTACAAATAACACCCATGAGCATAATTAGACCAAGTAGTCTGTAAATCTCATTCATTGTTACTTCTGTCCACTTATGCAATTTACTCTTAGGTCCTAAATTGCCTTTAGCAATCAGGTCTTCCTTCACCCTACTCGCATATACATTTGTTTCCGAAACAATGAGAGACAGTAAGTCAGTAGTAAAAAATTTTGTGAAAATGTCAATTGGTTGGCTGTCAGAAGTTAGCTGAGTATGAGGTTGTACACCAGAGGTTGTGCTTGTGAACGTATGTCTATTTGTGTTAAGAGTTATTTTGACACCTCCATAATGTTGATTCTTCACGAACACCTGTCGGAAATGAGTCATTTTCCTCCTCACTGCTACCTATATCCTCAACACCCCCCTCAAAATCTGAAAACTCGCCATCAATGTCCAAATCACTGTCTAACAGCAAAAAGTCTTCCACATTTTCTGATGTAATATCAGAAGCCCGCACTCGTCCTACACTAGCTAATTGATTTGCTACATTACTAGTTGAAGCCATGATTAACACTGAGGAAACTATTTCAACTGTGTTTTAGCTAAAGAAATTGCTTGGAACTCTGACGCAGTCTAAATTACTATATGAACTGAGCGAAGAAAAAAGTTACGTCAGCTAACATAAACTTCCGTTGTGCAATTAGAGAGATGCTGACGGAGTTTTCTTTCCAGCGTGTATAACGCAATATAAACAGTTATTATTACGTGTTAGCATAAACTGAAACCTATAAACCTTGAACCCAACACTTCGTTTATTCAGCTGATATACACATATAGTTTGTAAAACAAAAATACTCAGAATTAGGCGCGTTCAACGCAAAGAATGGCTTTCTTTACAGTGATACAAATTAATGAAATTTCACTGCTATATTAATATAGTCTCTATTTTAATGATACCGCAGATGTATACAGCTTTTAATGGGCTTTAAACCAGTTTTTGTTTCCCTGAAACAACTTAGTAAATATGGAAGATACGAATATTTATTTATGAAGAATTTTTGCAGCATTTAACAATTTAAATGTCTTGTTCTGTTTATAGGGTATCCAATCCGGGCTGTGCAGGGTTTAAATGGCCATCGGCGAAGCGGTTAACGCCCGCATGCAGTCGCCCTTATATACAAATCTATAGCTTTTATGCAGCCTTTAGTTTAGGTCTCATGAATAAGATTTAATAGATTAAAAGAAAAGCACTCCAACCTATGTTACTGGGATTAGTTGATAAACACACAGGCACATGGCAAACTGGCTTTCAAGTGCTCGCCTATTTTAGACTTTCATACATTGCAGGAGTGAACACATGTCTGACCGCAAACCAAAACTAAAACATTAAATTCTGAAGCCCTACTTTGTTGCCTGACTGTGCAGATAATGAATTCAGTAATGTTCAATTATCTCCTTTATTTTTCAAGATAGATGAAACTGTTATGGAATGTATTATTTGTCATATTTGGATGTCCCAGCTCTTGAAATCTGAGCACTCATACCCCTAATACCCTGTATATTAAACAGCAGCAATCACCAAGAGAAAAAGGAATAGGAAAGAAAACAGGATATCAATCAGCAATTTTCTGCAAATGGAAGAGGAACCAGAAGATCATGGTTGGTCTGGCCATGCGCATTACCAACAAAGAGATTAAAGGAATTACAAAACATGAAAGTGTGCCACCATTTCAAGGCAGAGAGACACTAACAACTCAACATAAGATTTCACTGGATAGGCAGCTACCACAAGAGATCCAACAGCTGACATAGAGGGTTAAGAAAAGAGGAAAAAATTACTACAGGTATAACAATAGTGTCAATACCATGTGAAAGGAACTTGAACTTGAAAGTTGAATGTACAGCACAGCAGTATGCACCAGGGCATATATACGTACATCCCCAGCAGCATCATGAATCTGTAACAGGAGAGATTGAGCACAGAAGCAGAGAGAAACCAACAAATAGCTTCATATTAGGGCAAAAGAGTAAATGAAGAACACTTCAGAAATATTAAATTCAAACACATGGACAAGTCGGCCATAGCACATCACTTTTGGTCTGAGAATCACAACATAATACAAGAAATAGAACTGATCAAACAGGCAAAGAAACCTCTGGAACTACAGATTTGGGAAAACATATTTATTACAAAGAAACAGGACCTCTTGATGAATTTTGAAATTCCCGCGGTAGATGACATCATCAAACTTACCAGGACATTAGATGGCAGCACAACACCAAGCCAGATGCAGACACCGAATGCATCATCAGTCAACCACAGAACTGACGATAGGGAAGAAGTTCCCAGAAACTAGTCTTCATCAAAAAACTTGTAAGTGGAGAAAAGTATATACAAGGTTGACTCATTTGCCTAATTTTAGTAAAAATGAAGACAAATTTGTTCACTTTTATGAAAAGAATGGTCTGGTGATCTTAAATGGTTATTGAGAAGATAAAGTTGGTAAATTCACATTGTCAATACAAGTGGTCGAAGTTTTGTGGATTTTATTGTTTGTAGTAGGGAGTTATTAACTTCTGAGATAAACTTTTTAAAGTTATGAAAGAGAATGTCAGAAGAGAAAGGTTTAACAGTAAATATAAAAATCAGGAAAGGAAGGGAAATTTGGAGACTAACGTACAGTAGAAGCCCGAAATAGTGCAGTTCGAAATATCGCGGATTCTGATTTAATATGAGTAAAGGTATGTCCCCATTAAAAAATACTGTACTACATAATTTTATTTTATTTATTTGGAAAATTGCAATAAAAATATTCCACAAACACAGGTTCATCAGTATAATTTTCATCACTACCCATGTTTGTTGACAATGACAGCTGCATTCCAGGAAAGTTAACAATATGTATAATATTGCTGAATGAAATCATGCCCTTCATGATATGATATGACTTAAGTCATGTCCGATATGACTTAACGATGGAGGACGTAAAATTAAAAAAAAAAAAAATGTCCTGCAGGTGGGGAGGGAATGGGGAAGGTACGTTATCTGAGTAACTTATGAAGCTGATGCAACAATCTGCTTAATGCTGTCCACAACAAGAATGACTGAAGAACAAGTTGACAGCGAAGATGATAGTGGTGAAAATGATGAATTGGAAGAAAATATTTTAAATGTTAATAAAGAGATAACACATTGAAAAATGTGATTCCTTGGATGGCAAGCAAAATGAATCAAACAGCATTCATCTCCTTTGTCTTGCTGCAATAGATGAAGAAAAAACATAGCACATCAGTGCATCAAGTTAAACTTACTGATTTTTTAAAACAAGGAAAAATTAATATATAGAATAAAAAGAAGTATTTCAGAAAGTGGAGTGCCATTGTTACTAAAATTAGGCAAGTGAGTCAACCTTGTATATACTTTTCTCCACTTACAAGTTTTTATGAAGACCAGTTTCTGGGGACTTCTCCCCTATCGTCAGCTCTGTGGTAGACTGATGATGCATCCGGTGTCTGCATCTGGCTTGGTGTTGTGCTGCCATCTAACGTCCTGGTAAGTTTGATGACGTCATCTAACTAGTCTTCATAAAAACTTGTAAGTGGAGAAAAGTATATACAAGGTTGACTCACTTGCCTAATTTTAGTAACAAGGAAAAATTAAGTTGGTGTAAAATATGCACAGTGGAATATAAATCAAGATTGGTTACAGGCTGGAATATTTCTCCCAGCGTTAACTATTAAAAGTACTGTAATATACTTACCTTACATACGAGAGTTTAATACTGTACTATAATTTATTATTACCTGCATATTTCACTCCTCCAACTGTGCAGGATTGATTTTTTGTCCCTTCGAGTGTTATACCCCTATATACTGTGGAAAGGTTATAATACGGGTGTAAAGGATGTCCTGCAACAACCGTGTTATTTTAGGCTTCTACTGTATTTTATTCATAATGTGACTTTGTGGGTTCGTGAAAAGAAAAGTCCAATTGCACCACTCAAAAATGTTCTTTATTTCCACCGACTTACAGTTGAACACTTGCCAATTACACAAATTACGTAAGGCACACAATTACGATTCACCAGTTTGTCCCTTACACTTCCACTTGCACTCGCAATTACGTAAATTCCTCCGACGCATGTACGCAGTCCGTCCTCTCACCGGGCGCTCCTCACAGCTTGCCAAGAACTGCTGAACTCACTCACTCACTGCAGCCCCCTTTATAGGGATGTCACAGTTTTCTCGAAGTCTCTCGTTTCAGTGAATCACCGCGAAGGTTCCAGACGGCAGGGGAAGGGGGAAGAGGCGGCCAGCGACAAGTGACACTTCCCTAATCATCCCCTCAGTTAGTGACTGAGATAAATGGGTAGGTGTGGTCCGGATGCCTCTGGTCCCTTACTCAGCTGTCGTTTGTTGTGCTTTCCGATAATTGGGTGACACTGCTCCCTTCTCAAAGCTGGTCGTCCCGAACAGCACCATCGTAGCGGGCTAGACGATCCAGGTGTACCACCAACATCTTCCCTCGGGGAACCTTCTGGATGCGGTAGACCATGTCGTTAATCCTCTACACCACCCGGTACGGTCCATGCCATGGCTGCTGGAGCTTTGGGCAGCGTTCCTTGGTCCGGGTAGGACGGTACAACCAGACCAGGTCACCTTGCTGGAACCCTTGGCTGTTGGCTTGCCTGTCATACCTGGTCTTCATGCGGTCGCTCGCCTTCTGGATGTTTTGGCGAGCCATCTCGTGCATGTCGTGGAGATGGTCCACCAAATTCTCCACATACTCGGTCGCTGGCTGTTTCGCTTCCGGAGGGCTTCCAAAAGCCAGGTCAGAAGGGAGGCGTAACTCTCGGCCGAACATTAAGTTGGCTGGCATCATCCCAGTTGTGTCGTGTGTAGACGAGCGGTAGGCCAGCAAGAACAGTGGCACCTTGACGTCCCAGTCTCGCTGGTGGCTGGCCACTTCCTTCCTCAGGTGTTCCTCTAAGGTCTTGATGTATCTTTCGACCATGCCATCTGACTGGAGATGTAGAGGCGTCGTGCGGGTCTTGTTCACCCCAAGCCTTTGTAGTGCCTCCTTCAAAAGCTTGGACTCAAAGTTGGTTCCCTGGTCACTGTGTAGCTCTAGCGGCACCCCAAATTGACAGAACACTTGCTCCATGAGGCAGTCTGTGATTGTCTTTGTCTCTTGGTTTGGGATGGCATACACCTCAGGCCATTTGATGAAGTAGTCCACGACCACCATTAGGTACTTGCTGCCTCAGTCGGAAACTGGGAACGGTCTAGCAATGTCAATGGCCATCCGTTCGAATGGCGCTCCAACGTTGTACTGCTGCATGCGACCCTGGCTCCTAGTCTGGGGGCCACGACTCGCCGCGCACAAGTGACACTGACGGCACCATCTCTCAGCATCTGCTCGGAGTCTCAGCCAGTAGTAGAGCTGCCGTAGTTTGTCAATCGTTCGGTTTGCTCCCTGATGTCCTCCCGAAGTACCGGCGTGCACTTCCTCCAAGACTTCCAGGACGTTACTCCGGGGAAGTACCAACTGTTCTCTCTGCGTCTTCCCATCGGGTGACTCCCATACCCGGAACAGCACGCCCTCTCTGGTCTTCAACGAGTCCCATTGAGCCCAGTACGTATTGTAGGTGGCGCTCCTCGGTGCGATGTCCTCCCAGGTTGGTCTCGTCCCTGCCTCCACTTCCCTCAAGAGTGGCCAGAGTCTGCGTCCGCCAGCTGCTCCCTCCTCAGGCCCGCGCTATCCCAACCGTCTGCAGGCACTGCCACAACTACTCGGAATGCTGCGGCACGCTCCTTCTCTTCCACTCTTGTGCACTGGCTGCACTCTTCTGGACAGGGTCTTCGGGACATGGCATCTGCGTTACCGTGGCTCTTCCCTCTACGATGTTCCGAGGTGAAGTCGTACTCCTGCAGCCTCTGGAACCAACATGCTGTCTGGCCTTCCAGGTTCTTAAAGCTCAACAGCCAGGTTAGGGCAGAATGGTCAGTCCTCAGGTGGAATGGCTGACTGTACAGGTACTTGTGGAAGTGCTCCAAGGTCTTTACTACCGCCAATAATTCTTGTCGGGTGATGCAGTAGTTCTTCTCTGCCTTGGATAGCGTCTTGCTGTAGTAGGCTATCACCCGCTCATGGCCGTCCTGGATCTGCGATAGGACACCTCCAATGCAATGGTCGCTGGCGTCGGTGTCCACAACGAAAGCGGCACCCGGTTGTGGGAAACCCAAAATTGGAGCACTGCACAGGGTCTCCTTTAGGTGCTGGAAAGCGGTTTCGGCATCCTCCGTCCACACATAAGGCCGGTGTTCCTCTGTCAGGCGGGTGAGGGGTTTTGCGATGTTGGAGAACCCCTTTATGAAGCGGCGGTAATAACTGCACAGCCCCAGGAAACTGTGCAACTCTTTCGTATTCTTTGGGCGAGGCCAATCTCTCACAGCCTGTGTCTTCTCCGGGTTTTTGGCCACTCCGGTTGCTGAGACTACGTGGCCTAAGTAGTTCACTTCCTTGCGGAAGAGCTGGCACTTCTTCGCATTCAGCTTCAAGTTGGTCGCCTGCAGTCTCTGTAGCACCTTACTCAGATTCTCGAGGTGATCTTCAAAAGACGTTCCGATGATGATGTTGTCCAGGTATAGCAGGCAGGTATCGTAAATCAGCCCTCTCATCACTGACTCCATGAGACGTTGAAGGTAGCTGGTGCGTTGCAGAGGCCAAAGGGCATAACCGTGAACTGCCAGAGCCCTTGGCCCGTCGAGAATGCGGTCTTCTCTTTTTCTCTTGGGTCTAGAGCTACCTGCCAGTAGCCCGACTTCAGGTCCAGGGTTGAGAACCACTGGCAACCAGCTAGCGTGTCCAGGGTGTCGTCAATCCGGGGTAAGGGGTAACAGTCCTTCCGGGTGACAGCGTAAAACTTCCTGTAGTCTACGCAGAAGCGCAGCTCGGCATTCTTCTTTGTCACCAAGACTACAGGGGAACACCAAGGGCTGTCAGACTCTTCAATCACTCCCCTGGATCTCAAGTCCTCCAGCATGGCTCGTACCGCTCCTTGCTTTGCCAGCAGAACGCGTCTATGTGGTTGCCGAATAGGCCGGGCGTCCCTGGTGTCGATGCGGTGAAGCACTTTGTCCGTGCGGCCGTAGTCACTGTCGCCTTGGCTGAATATGCTCTGGTATCGCCTCAGCAGTTGTCGAACTTTCTCCAGATGTTCTGCGGTCAGGTGGTCGGCCACCCTCTCCAGTAGGCCTTCTAGCCGGGGCCCCAGGTGTTGCGTCGGCACCGGCTCCTGTGTCTTGTCGATTGCTGTTACGCTCACCACGGGCTCGCATGTTCGCAACTCCGTCCCGGCCTGGACGTTGTGATCGGTGTCCGTTGGATTTTGCAGTCTCACTGGCACCTCCTCTCGGCACGGCAGCAATGCCCTGGCTACACACAGTCCGTGTACAGGCGTCTTCTGGTCCAGCATCATGTACCTGATTCTCTGGCCTTCCAGTCGCGCCGTCACAACCACCTCGCTCCTCGCGGGGACAACCACGTCTTCGTTCAAGACGACCCTGCAAATTTCAAGGCGCTCTTCTGGTTGACGGAGTATAACCTCTTCTCCGTTGAGCCGCAGGACCTTCTTGCCGACGTCGACCGTCGCCTCGTGGCTCCTGAGGGCATCCAGTCCCAGACTCACCTCCTCAGCCACCTTCGCGACGAACACCCAAAGACGTACGACACTCCGTCCCAAGGTCAACTTCAACAGGGCCTCCTTCTCCACAGGCAAGGTGTCGCCCGATGCCGTGACAAGCTGGTATGGTCGGCTCGGCTTCCTTGTCGGCAAACCCTTCGCCACGTCAGGTCTGATGATGGTCACGGCTGCCCCAGTGTCCACCAGCACGTGGCACAGCTTCCCTCTCACCCAACCGTCCGCGATGAGGCTGTCATCCATACGCCGGCTGATGGCGCGCAGTGTCACTCGAGGGGATGGTGGTGATGGCGCCGACGTGCCCCTCGCCACGCCGGGCCTTACTCGTCCTTCCGGCTGCCCTTCCTGGTGTCGGCAATCTCGCTCTAGGTGTCCCGGCTGTCCACATCCCCAACACAGGCCACTAGGTGTTCGCCGGCGTCCCTCGGCTGGTCTTCTCTCTCCGGTGTAGCGGACGCTCCTAGTTCTCGACGTCGGGATAGCTGTTACCTTGGCCGCCTCCATCCTTAATGCTGCCGTTAGCGCCTCGTGGATTGTTTTAGAATCGTCGAGCATTAGGCGCTGACGAATCTCCGTGTCCCGTACCCCGTCAACGAAGGTGTAGGCAGCTTCCCGGGACACGAACTCTGCTGGGAGGTCGACTAGAGCCTTGCTTGCCAGTTGTTCAACTGCCAGGGCGAACTCCTGCAGCGTCTCCCCCGGCTGCTGCGACCTTGCCTTTAGCTGGCTGCGGTACGCTGCGGCTAAGCGGTGGTTTCCGAAACGATTCTCCAGGGCCTCCCAGATGTCCTTGGGCGCCGCCGTTGTCTGCACCGCGTTTAGGACTTCCGCGGCCTGTCCCTGGAGGCTGGCTATTAACTGTGTGGCCTCCTCCTCTGGTGACCATTTGTTGTTCTTGGCCACTCCGTCGAACTGGAGGCGGAAGACTTCAAACGTTGACGCGCCGTCATACTTGGGAGGTTTGACGCGCGCAGATGTTGTGTCGCGTCCCGGCGCGTCGGCCTTCAAATCCTTCAGCTTCCTGCCGACGACGTCCTACACCATGGCGTTCAGGGACTTGGCGCTGCTGTCGGCCTTTCCCTCCAGGTTGTTTACGCGGTTCGCAAGGTCTTCGACGTCTTCCCCTACGGCGTTCAGGGTCTTGGCGTTATTGTCGGCCTTTTCCTCTAAATCATTAAGGCGGTCATCTACTTGACCCATCCGCTTGCCCAGCTTCGCGACGTCATCCCTCACGCCGGCCAACTGTTCCTCAAATTTGGCGGCGAGGACATCGTTCGCCTCCTTCATTTCCGTGGTCAGACTGTCGTTCGCTGCCCTCATTTCTGTGGTCAATTCGGTCTTTATTTCTTCCATCGTCTCGGTGATGTCGTTGGCCGTCTTCATTTGTTTCAACTCGGCGGTGAGGTTATTTGCCGCTTCTGTTTTTGTTAACTCGTTCATCTTCGCGGCCAAGTTGTTATTTGCCGTCTTCATTTCCGATGTCAGTTCGGCCTTCATTTCCATCATCTTCTCCAAAATCTTTTCCAATGCCGCGTCCATGGTTGTAATGTTCGGTGATGTTGTCGTCCCGCTTCCTGACACCAGTGTGACTTTGCGGGTTCGTGAAATGAAAAGTCCAATTGCACCACTCAAAAATGTTCTTTATTTCCACTGACTTACAGTTGAACACTTGCCAATTACACAGAATTACGTAATGCACACAATTACGATTCACCAGTTTGTCCGTTACAGTTCCACTTGCACTCGCAATTACGTAAACTCCTCCGGCGCACGTACGCAGTCCTTCCCCTCACTGCTGAACTCACTCACTGCAGCCCCCTTTATAGGGATATCACAGTTTCCTCGAAGTCTCTCGTTTCAGTGAATCACCGCGAAGGTTCCAGACGGCAGGGGAAGGGGGAAGAGGTGGCCAGCGACAAGTGACACTTCCGTAATCATCCCTTCAGTTAGTGACTGAGATAAATGGGTGGGTGTGGTCCGGATGCCTCTGGTCCCTTACTCAGCTGTCGTTGGTTCTGCTTTCCGATAATTGGGTGACAATAATTCTGAATATTATGCTTGATTTGAGGAATTTAGTAACAGTGATGTCAAAATAAATTGAAAAAACTATTTGTAGTCAGTTTTTAACACTCAGTCACTTACATTTTTTATTATTGAGGGAATAGTTTCAGAAGTGGTTGCTTCCATTATCAACCTTGAAGGTCTGACTATTGCTGTTGTCTTCTCTCTGGTGGTGGAACTATGAACTTTATAAAAATATTGAGTGGTGGGATTTCAAAGTTCATTACTCGGTCCTCATTTTTCCATATTAATGTGTTCTACCACGTCAGTTTGTTTTGGTTTATCACACCTTTTAATAAGTTTGGATTTGAGTCAAGGTCATGCTTTTCATTCCAAAAGTGGATAAGTGGAATGCTACTGCTGATTTCTTGTTCAAATTTTATGATTCTAAAATGTTCTTTGACTCTGGCTTTTAGTTTTCTTATATATATTGGAAAGAGATTGAAAATGGAGGTGATTGCCTTTGAAACTAGTCTCTCATTAATATAAAAAAGTGAGGAGTATCAATAAACCAACTACAAATAGTTTTGAGATTAATTTTGACGTCACTGTTACTAAATTCTTCCAAACACATATTGCATAACTCTTGTTTCATTCCACAAAATGAGTTCCATTATTTTTCCAGTACTCATTGCATATCACTCTCCAATTTTGAAGTCATAAAATGATCATTAATAAATTTTAAGTTTCAGGTTCAGTGTTAGATGAGAAACATCCTATATCAGTTTTAACAGAAACTAAACTAGATAAAATCGGTGCCAGTTTAGAGTGATCATCTCAAAAGTCATTAACTAATAAATGAACATAAACAGTCAATAATAGGCTTCAGAAAAGCCTGTGCTATTCCGTGAAATGTCTCATTATGACCTGTAAGCTGGAGTTCGTGTGCGATAAGAGCTAGAAAAATAATAGGACCTTTTTCTTTACTGTCTGCCAATGGAAAGAAAATCCCTCACAGGAGTATGCTACCCTTATCTGTTTCAGAACAGTGTGACAAGGACAGTGAATGTGTGTGTTGGAGAGTGCGTACTATATAAGGAGTAGAACCATTAAAAAAACATGTGCCCTATACAAAAAGAATTCACTCAGTATACTAAAACCAAGAAGGTATTATTCACAAAATAGATGGATCAGATGTTGGCCAGATGTTTTTGAATTGGCTGTAACTAAACTGACTCAAGTGTCTTAAACAGCTATCAAGGATATCAAAACTGTGTCTAATCAACAACTGCACCCTCTCCCCCCTGCACCTCATTCCCCTGGAACTTTATTTGCTGTGACAAACTGTAATCAAAGAATGAGAGATATGCTGTCTGTCTGTGAGGTAAGTAAAGAGAACCTGCAAATGGTTTCAATACGTTTTAATGACCACATATATTAAAGGCTACATATGTATATGATGAGTTACCTTTCTTTTATTTGTAATATTTGTAATATTTATTTGTGTACTAAGCTATTACAATTGTTGAGCTGATCACCAGTATTTGGCCCAGGCCATTAATTGGTGAGCAGCCCGTTGAATTACAAAATGTGTAGTACACTACTTACATTTCTATTACTACTATCATTACTACTATTGCTTACACACTATTGTTCATTTCCTTTTTTCACAGTCCACTTCCATTTATTTTTCACTTTATGTAAGAACTGACCTACATTCTTGAGATTTTTATCTATAATTTTACATATATCAGGACTTCGCTTAATTTTTCTCCAGATGTATTCTTTTCGCCAAATCTCTGTTTCCCTGCATTCAAAAAGGATATGTTCCACATCTTCCTTACCCCCACACAATGGGCACTTGTCTTTCACAAACCCATTCCGCTGCCCTTTTAGCCTCCACACTCCTGCTCTCAGCCATGCTATCCCCTTCCTTTCTTCATTAATGGTTTTATCTATATACTGCTCCCTTCCCCAGCCACTTTTTAACTCAACATAATATACCAATTACCTCTTTTCACCTAACTGGCTGAACAGTTTTTGAATCTCTATATCTTCAAATATTTTTCTAACACCCTTCCAGAAACCTTTATACTTTCTCTCTCTTTTTCTACAAATATCCCCTAAGCCATTATTTTCTAAATTGTTTCGTAGAGTGCTTGCCCAGCCCGAGCTTTGCAGACTTGCTTCTTGATATTTTAAACATTGTTGCAATAAGCTGCCTTCATCTAAATTCAAGATCCTATGCCAGTATTTCAAGGCTCTTTCCATTATTAACCCTTTCCTTGTTACTCTCCCCATTTCAATTTGAGCAACTTCGTTTGTTGTTGCCATTCCTTACAGAACATCCTGTGTATCTGATTCACAATTTCCCACCCATTCTCAAGCCCCCATATTTCAATGCCATATAGCATTTTGGCCTCGACTACAGAACTATATACTCGTTCCGACCATTTCATCTCCATCTCCGGCATTTTATATAGACACCCTCTCACAGCCATCATTGCTGCTTTCCCTTTTGCCAGTGCTGATTTCTTTTGTTTTTCCCATTTACCTCCTGCATCTAATTTTAATCCTAAGTAAGTACAGTCACGCACTACTTTGTATTCAGCTTCTCCCTTCCTCCACTTTTCATATTTACTCAATTTAATTCCTTTTTTAAATACTACAATTTGAGTTTTTTCGCTGTTTACCTTTAAGCCCCACTCTAAACAGTATTTCTCCACCTCTTGCAAAGATATTTTTAACCCATTAACAGTAATGGACATTATTACCAAGTCGTCTGCAAAAAGTAAACCTGGGACTTGTAAGTTGTTTATTACTGGTATGAGACTATTATTCTTACTTATATTTTGTAATACATCATCAATAAATAAATTGAATAAAATTGGACTTAGCTTGCACCCTTGCCTTAGTCCTTTTCCCTCCAGTTGTATTTCTTTAGTTAGTGCCCCTTCTTCATATTTTATGCAAAATGTATTTTCATTATACAATTCTTTTAGTATAGTTACCATTTGATTACTCACTCCTTTCATTAACAGCTTATACCACAACAGTTTCAGCTCTACCCGGTCGAAAGCTTTTTCCAAATCGATAAAAGCCATATATAATTTACCTTTCTTATTTTTTTAGGTATTTATCTACTAGTGTTTTTATGATGAATACATTATCAACTGTCCGCCTCCCCTTTCTGAAGCCCATTTGGAATTCTGAAAGAATATTATGCTCCTCTACCCAGACTTGCAGCCTTTCTGCCAAGATACCCGTAAAAATTTTTCCCACATTCGATAACAGTGCTATGCCTCGGTAATTATTGGGTATATCCATATCCCCTTTACCTTTATAAATTGGCTGAATAATAGCTTTTTTCCAACTCTTAGGTGTATACCCTTTGGTTTTCATTGAGTTGAACAATGATGTTATAACTTTAACTAGGTTCACGTCTTTGCTCCATTCCCTAATGAACTCTCCGGGTATACCATCTATACCTGGTGCTTTGTTCCTTTTAATTTTTTTAATTTGATTCATTACTTCATCTGTTATGACACTGTCCAAGATTTCATTGAAATTATTTACCATTTCTGGGATTACCCTCCCTACACTAAAGTTTTCAAATGTATATAAAGTTGCAAAATACTCTAACCATTCTTCTTGAGTTATGTTAGATTTGACAATATATTTTTTGTATAATGTCTTAATACCTTTCCATATTTTACTTACATTATTTTCAGTAATAGTACTGATTAGTTTGCTGGCATTTCTTTTCCTCCATTGAGATTTTTTATTTTCCAGCAACTTATTATAATAATATTTGCTTAGCAGATATTGTTCTTTCAGTTTGATATTCCCTGATTCTCTCCATTTTAACAACTCCGCTTTTACAATACCTTTATTTATTTTACACTCCTCATCAAACCATGTGTCACTTTCAATAATTTGCCTGTTTCTAACTTTCATCTGTTCCCCTGCCCATTGCAATATGAAATTTAAGACATTCATCGCCTTTTCAATTTCAAAGGTTTCCGAATTATATAGTACCCCATACTAACATATTTTCCCTCGCTCGGAATTTAAAAGATTTTCAAAGTTTGCCTTATACTCTTCCTTCCACCTATATCTAACATGTTCTCTATTTGCTGTTATTTTCTCCCTTATTTTGTCAGCTTCCACATTTTGAGATTTGATTTTAATACATGTTAGTAATGGGAAATGACCACTATTGGTACTTATGTTAGACACTTTAAAATTAGTCACTATATGTCTAATATTATTGGACCAGAAAACAAAGTCAATTACACTCTGGCCATTTGATATTATGAAGGTGTATTCCCCCTGCTCATCTTCACCGTATTTCCCATTAAGAATGTCAAGCGCATTTATTTCACAAAATTCAATGAGTTTTTCACTTCCTCTCTCGACGATCTTGTCCTTGCTACGTCTAATATCATCATTTTTCCCTGTTAGGTTATTATTTTCCCAATCATCTGTCGGATTTACGTCACTTTCCCCAATTCTTATATTTAGATCTCCCATTATTATAATCTCAATGTTAATGTATTTATCCCTTAACCTCTCAATGTCTTTGTCTAACAGATAAAATATTTCGGGATTATGAAACTGTGAGGAGGCTGGCGGGTTATACACTATACCTAAACATATGCTGTCATCTAGCTCCTTATCTTCTATTACAACCCAAAGCACTTCTTTATGCCTGGACCATGATTCTTTCATTGTTTTACACAGAGACTTCCTAATAAAGAAACCTAGGCCTCCAGATAGTCTCCCTTTCTTTGCATATGCTTCTCCCTTTCTTCCTACGTAACTAAAACCCCGTATGTCAATGACCTCATCTTTCAACCATGTTTCAACCACTGCTAAATAATCTAGCGTCCCCAAAAAGTGCTGTAAGATTCCCATATTAATTTTATTTTTTATTCCCTCACAGTTCCAAAATCCTATTTTCCTGACTGACTGCTATTGTGAACCCGTTCTGCCCCTTGACCATACATACTTTTCCAATGTCTTTTTGCTTCTCAGCTGAAATCCTCCAACAGCTGAGGATCGTTTGTCTTTGTTTATCACCATTATACTTCCATGCGGCGAAGTTATAATATCTCCCTCCTCTGCTTTACCTCTCCTCCTGCCTTCACCACCTACCGCCCCCTCCTCTTCTTCTTCACTACTACCAATAGTTTGCGTCCAGCTTCTTTCCCCTCTCTCCACCAGTCCACGAGCTGCCATAGTCTCCTCCCTCCTTGGTGACAGCCACTTTCTCCCGTTTGTTGTTACAGGTGTTGTCGTCATCTTCCTGCTTTCCTCACTTCCCTTCTGTTCGACGGAGATTTGATTTCCTTTCGTCTTGTTTGATTCACTCAATGACGTATCCTCTGACGTGTTGGTTGTTACCACGTGCTGTATTACATCATCTCTGTGTTGTGTGCCGGTGCCAGACTTTGACTCCTTCGTCCCTTCCTGTGTATGTGAAACTTGGCTGGATTTTTGCTGAGTTATTTCCTCCCGTGTAGGCTCCCTGCTCCATACATCCCTCTTGCTCGCATACGTTGCGTTCGCTCCTTCT
The DNA here is from genome assembly GCA_030765055.1 of Mantis religiosa. Lineage (NCBI taxonomy): Eukaryota > Metazoa > Arthropoda > Insecta > Mantodea > Mantidae > Mantis > Mantis religiosa. The sequence goes on along the minus strand of CM060948.1, from coordinate 56,325,919 downwards.
ATCCAGAGTTGCAAATTTCTGATATATGCTCGTTTACCCGCAGCTCTCGCTTCCATCATCCCTCGGATTAGATTTTGCTTCACGTGTCTTTGGGCTGGTGTTAAATCCTTATTTATGAAGATTTTTGTGCCTTTCAACATTTTAGCCCTTCCCAGTATTTCGTAGATTATTTGAGTTGTAGAGAAATGTACAATAATTGGCCTTTCCCCCACATGTCTTCCTACGCGGTAAGCCTCCACTATCTCCCAACCGTGTAGTTCTATTTGTAGTTCTTCTGTCAATATTTGGGACACTTCCTGCCATGGCCAAATACCTCTTCTCTCTTTCACTCCTATAAATACTAAATTTAGTCTTCTTCTCCGCTCATCTGCTCTTTCCAATTTCACTTTCAGTTCATCTACTTCCCCTCTTATACCTTGGATTTCTTTTCCTACTTCTTCTTTTATTTCCTTAGCTATTTTCTCCAGACTGTTGCCTATTCTTTGCTCCATCCCATCCATTTTATTTATTTTTTCCACCAGATTCTCCAGAATAGTTTGTATTTCCTCTGGTCCAGGGTTCTGTTCGACTCCTCCTATTATTAATAACAGTAGAATTATACATCCCAGTATTATGCCGCTAACCTCCATAGATCTTCCTATTTCCTTTTTCTTGATTTTCCTTTGCCTAAACAGTCCTATCCTTGCTCTGTACACTGTAAGCTCATCTCCCATTTTTGCTTCTTGTGCCACTCTTCTAGAGCTCACTGTAACACAACCTTCCTCTTCAACAGCTTGCTTAGCACTCTTCTTTTATTTAGGAGAGAGAACAAAATAAATTAGAATGGATTTATTTTTAATTTGGTTGGTGATCAAATTGCTTTATTAAAACTTTAGTATACGCTATTTTATTGTTTATTTATGATGGTCAGGCTTCAGATTATTACTGTTACGTCAAACTCAGTACATATTGTGACTTTTTCCAGTTTTCATTTTCACTTTACTATTGTTAACTTTCAATGTTATTTCTACTTAGTTCTGTCACTTCAATTAGGTGATCCGAGTTCAAATTTACCCAGTCACTTCACTTTTCTTCATGACATAACTGTGTGATAGAATATGCATTCCATTGCCTCTTCTCCTGTCTGCTTCACTCATTGGGGAGTAAAACAAGATCTCTCTATTCTCTCATGGTAGTAATACTTCACAATTATCGACAAGTGTCACAACCACAATAGGAGAATGCAGTTTATCTTGCATCAGTAATGCACCATTAACCCAAATGCCAACATGCTGGCTTATATAGCTGCTTGAATTTTCATAAAAAATTCTATAAATTTCTGGAGGTTGGGAGAAGGGAACCTTCCAGAAGATTCTAATTATCTGTTGATAGCACTTTTGGTATTTATGGTGGGCAAGAGCACTACTGCAGCTACATATTTCTATTTACCTTTCCAACTGCCTGGTTAGTTGGCACCAGCCTCCCAATTAGCTTGGGCCATAACCGCTGCATCATATAACTTATTTGAGATGGTCATCCTGAGCAACTCTGTGATACGGAGCAAGCAAAACAAAATGGACCACCATCAGCTTCCCTTAGGGTTGTTGCAGGTAGCATAAACCACCAAGTTGATACTAGTGATTTCTTTACATGGTAATCCAAATTATAGTATCTGGGATTGGTGCAATGCCAGCGACCACTCTAGTCCTCATGGACAATATACTACAAGAGGTCACCCTTCTGGAATCCAACACTGGTTGCCAAATGGTCATAGTGTGCTTTCATCCTGTTACTTGCCAGCTTCAGGTTCTCCTGGCAAGAGGGTGGTGTCACCTAGACTGTGTGTTGCCACTGCTATACTGGCAACACTGTACCATTGTATTTGACTCTTGACTATGAGACAGAAGCCCATGGTTTACCATACAAGTCAGATTGGTGGCACCCTCTCTCCACGTTGTTTAATGGATACAACAGAATCAGAGAAGTAGTTTCTTCATAGTCTTATTGACACCCAGGTACATTCTGGTAGTACCAGAATGGGTTTATTTTTATTTATTTATTTTATTGTTATCTGAAAAGGTTCCCAGAGCCATAGCTCATGCTAGGGAACAGTACAAAAATATATAAAATGATGGCAAACAGCCCTTAACAATACTTATATTACATTTCCATAGCAGGAATGAACTACCGTACAAGAATAACATATATGAAACATACAAAGATACAGACATTCCCTATAACTCAAAAAATAATAGTAACAAAGAACTTAACAGAAAAATAGAAGCTACGTATTCTATGGGACATTAATCCATATTACTTTTTAAACAGTTCAGCTTTCAAACCAGCTAAAAATGTGTAACACTTTATCAGCTATCAATATATGCCTTCAGTAAATTTTCAGCAACTTTCCTTTTAAAACCTTTTATGTTCCTGCAGCCTTTCAGTTCCAGTGGCAGTGCATTATATAAGTTGATAACGTGTGAGGTTAAGCTGTTCAGGCCATAAGTAGAAGTGTTCACTGTTGGTTTTGTTAAGTTTCCTTTATTTCTTGTATTATATATATATGTGAGGAGCTTTCAAATGTTAGATTGGACTTTAGAAGATTATTTTTTATTTTGTGGAGATATATTATCAAGGACAACTCTATGTTTACTTGTAATGGTAAAATGTTAGTTACATGGTAGAGTGTTTTTGTGTTTGTTCTAAAGGGTAGATTGTAGATTATTTTCAAGGCACGATTTTGAAGTACTTCGAGGTCATGAATTAAATATTTAACAGAGTTACCCCATAAGATGTTTAAGTAATCCAAATGAGATTGAATTAAAGCATGGTAGATACTTCGTAAATGATTTACACTGAATCCTTTGAATTTCAGCCTGTGAATTACAGCTAACACAGGAAGAATCTTATTTTTTACATGCATGATATGGTCCTTCCATGTGAGCGTACTGTCTAGAATCAAACCTACATATGTGATTTTTGTTACTCTTTCAATCACTGCGTTATCAACATGTATCTTGTTATTTACTACTGGTACGTATGATCTTTTATGAAATAACATATATTTTGTTTTACAGACATTTAATGTTAACTTATTGCCCTTAAACCAGCTATTCAATGCATTCAGGTCTTGCTGTATGTCATATATCAGCTGGTGCTCAGAGTTATCTATATATAACAAACATATATCATCAGCAAACATAGTCAATTTAAATTAATTGGGAGTCGATTAATCACACTTATTAATCCACTCCCAATTAATTTAATTTATACAACAACACTGTTTTCAACACTTCCATGAAAGGATTTATAGTCAATTTACCTTTTAGTCTTAAACATCCTATGTCATTTACAAAAATTAGGAATAATATAGGACCTAATACAGAACCTTGTGGAACACCATGATGAATTACTGTTAGAGAACTGGAAATGTTGTTCATATTTACAAATTGTTTCCTATTACTGAGATAATTCTGAAACCAGCTGAGAGGAAGTCCTCTTACACCAGCATACTCAAGTTTATTTAGTAATAAGTATGATCTACAGTGTCAAAAGCCTTTTTTAGGTCAATAAATAAACCAGCAGCTAAACGATTTCTATCCAGAGCTCTTTGAATAGGTACGATAATATCTACCGTGGCAGCAAGAGTACTAGATTTGTTAATAAATCCATATTGATGATTGTGAAAAAAGTTGTGCTTTTCTAGATGCTGTAATAACCTAACGTTTACTACTTTTTCCAGAATTTTGGCAAATACAGGAATAATACTTATTGGTCTGTAATTATCCATAATTACTCTATCACCTGTCTTATAAATTGGGACGACTCTTGTGATTTTACAACCATCAGGTACTGAACATGAACTAAGTGATAAATTAATAAAGGTTACCATGTGTGGAACCAACCTGTACTTGCACTTTGTTAAGAATTCATTTGATAAAATATTATCTGTTTTATTACCTTTGTTTTTTATTGTTGCTATCATTTTTAGAACCTCATTATTATCTGTTGGATATAGAAAAAGACTATTTGGTACTGAACTATAAGGTGGTGGATTATATTGTGTAGTTATACATATCTTCACTAACTGATCAGCTATATTTACAAAGTATTGGTTTAAACATTCACATATTTCTAATTGATTTACTATTTTTTGATTACCTACCATTATTGTTTCTATTTGACTGCAACGTACTGGGGTTTTATTTCTTAAGATTCCATTTATTGTCATCCATACCTTTTTTGGATCATAGGAGTTATTCAGTTTATTTGAGTAATATGCTTCTTGAAGTTCCCTTTTCATTTTAGTTACCTCATGTGCACACTTTTTGTACAGTTCAATTGCTATCGGAGAGGGAAATTTGCATTTTGTTTTGCTATACAGTAAGTTTTTCTTTTTAACTAGAGCCAAAAAGTTACTATTAACCCATGGTTTATGTGTCAGCTTATTTGACACAACCTTTCTGCACCTGTAGGAGCAGACTGAAACCCCTTCCTTTATAAACTGCAATAATGAGTTATAATATTCATTAGGGTCATTTGTGACACAGTTAAATCCAGTATTTTGTATAAATAAGGAAAGTCTATTATGATTTATAGTGTTAAATTCTTGAATTGACATTCTGGTATTGATATACTTATGAAGGGCCTTGCAAAGATGTTCTTTTATGTCGATTATAAGTATGTTATGGTCACTAATATCATGCACTGATATCATTGTTATTGATAAGTACATGGTCAATTAGTGTAGCTGAGCTATTGCCTATTCTTGTTGGATATATTTTATTACCTTGTACAAAATTGAAACTTGTAATTAGTGTATTATAGTTTTCAAGACTTTTACTCTGAGTGAGGTAATTAATATTTACATCGCCTATGATCACGGCTGATTTTGCAAGCTTCCTACACAGTACAGTTTCCATATCAGTGAGAAAGTTGCCAGTGTTTTGATCATTAGGATTATAAACTGCAATGATATCAAGTGTTATTTGATCCCTTTTCAGGTTTATGTGCAGGATACTGTGGACACTATTTACTATTATTAAATTTTAGATGAGTCGCGTTTTTTACACATCTGCTTCACTTTCGTACCTATTTTGAGGACATGTTTCGCAAATCTTCGCTTGCATCTACGGCTCTTGTGCGACTGACGCTAGATCCAGCGGTGTGGGTAATTCTGGGGTTGTTGCTGCCATCTGTTGATTTAATGATGAACTGAAATGTGGGATTCTCTTCTAGCGGGATTTCAAAGTTCATTAGTTGGTTTTTATGTTTTTCTATGTATATCCTCTCCCATATGACGAGTTCACTATGTTTTTGTACGTATTTTAGTAATTTTGTGCTATCTTCAATTTCATGATTTTCAGACCAGAAATGAGCTGCTATTGCGGACTTATCAATATTTTTGTATCTTAAGTGCCTGAAGTGTTCTTTCCTTCTAGTGCCTATGTTCCTTTTTGTCCTTCCTATGTAAATTTTTTCACAGTCTTTACACTTAATTTTGTAAATGCCTGACTTTTCCTCTGGTTTTATCTTATCAGTATTATTACTGTGAAGTAGGTTTTTAATGTTGTAATTGTTTTTTGGTGCCAATGTTATATTGTATTTCTTGAATATTTTTTGGAACTTTTTTGTGGCCCAGGGGTGGTAAGTAAATTTAGCAAATCTAGTTTCTTGTTTTATTGGTGTGAGAGCTGTGATCTGTTTTAATTTCTTTTGAAGTTTGAATAATTTTAGTTTTTTATCTACAAGGTTTTTTCCATATCCATTTTTGATTGCAGTTTTTAAGATTTGATGGTATTCGTTTTGATATTCTTGTTGGCTGAGAGGTAGATTTACTAATCTGTGTGTTAGACTGTTGATGGTTGCATGTTTGTGTGGAATTGGGTTGAAACTATTTGCTTTGATGTAATTATCTGTGTGTGTTGCTTTTCTATGAATGCCAAATTCTAGTTTTTCATTGCCTTTTTTGATTTTAAGGTCTAAAAAAGGTAGAGTACAGTCCTCTTCAGTTTCTACTGTGAATTGTATGCTGGGTTCTTGCAGGTTGAGTAGTTTCAAAGCATCATCTATTAGTTTGTAGGGCACTATTGCAAAGATGTCGTCTACGTATCTGTACCATGTTTTAAACATATGAGGGAAGGCTTTAGTAATATGTGTTTCGAAAAAGCTCATGTATAGATTGGCCAAAAATGGTGATAATGGGCTTCCCATAGCTAGTCCTGAAATTTGTTTATAATATTTTCCATCGAAGACAAAATAATTTTGATGTATACATAATTCAGTCATTGCCACATATTCTTCTATTGCATTGGCATCCAGGTTTATAGAATTTAGCCATTTTTTCAGTTGAATCAAAAGTTTGTCTAATGGAATGCTAGGGAAGAGGGAGCGGACATCAAAGGATACTAAAGTGTCATGAGGTTTAAGTTTAAGATTTTGAATTTTTTCTACCAGGTCTAAAGAGTTTTTTATACTCTGAGTATGGAATTGTGGAAAGGACTGAAATTTTTTGGACAGCCATTTTGCCAGAAGGTAAGTAGGAGTGTTTATATTATTTACAATGGGTCTCATGGGTATGTTGGGTTTGTGTATTTTAGGCAAACCATATATTCTTGCAAGGGTAGGGTTGTCTGGTTTGATAGTTTTTTGTTCTGTAGTTGTTAAAATTTTACTATTAATGATGGTTTTTTGTACATCTTTTATGCATCGGTTGAGTGGATTAGAATCTATTTCCTGGAATTCTTTTTGTTGTAGTAACTCTAACATTTTTTCTTTGTATGTAGCTGTATCTAAGATTACTATTTTGTTTCCTTTATCAGCCCTTGAGAAGATTACATCCTTTTTCCTTAAAGATTTAATTATCTGAATTTGTTTCAAATGTTTTATTGGCTTTTTATTTATTAAGTTTTCCAATATAGGAGCTGATTTTTTCCTAATTATATTTTTGTCCATGGTTTCCAAGCCTTCTACTGCTAATTCTATGTCTGCAATGAATTCATCCGGGTTGCTGGAGTATGTTATACATGTTTTTAGGCCTTGGTTAAGTACATCTATTTCTTCCTTGTTAAAATTTTGCTTAGAGAGGTTAATTACACTATCTGGGGATGTGTTCTTTGCTGAAATTTTGTTATGTTTTGGTTGCCACTCCTACTTACCTTCTGGCAAAATGGCTGTCCAAAAAATTTCAGTCCTTTCCACAATTCCATACTCAGAGTATAAAAAACTCTTTAGACCTGGTAGAAAAAATTCAAAATCTTAAACTTAAACCTCATGACACTTTAGTATCCTTTGATGTCCGCTCCCTCTTCCCTAGCATTCCATTAGACAAACTTTTGATTCAACTGAAAAAATGGCTAAATTCTATAAACCTGGATGCCAATGCAATAGAAGAATATGTGGCAATGACTGAATTATGTATACATCAAAATTATTTTGTCTTCGATGGAAAATATTATAAACAAATTTCAGGACTAGCTATGGGAAGCCCATTATCACCATTTTTGGCCAATCTATACATGAGCTTTTTCGAAACACATATTACTAAAGCCTTCCCTCATATGTTTAAAACATGGTACAGATACGTAGACGACATCTTTGCAATAGTGCCCTACAAACTAATAGATGATGCTTTGAAACTACTCAACCTGCAAGAACCCAGCATACAATTCACAGTAGAAACTGAAGAGGACTGTACTCTACCTTTTTTAGACCTTAAAATCAAAAAAGGCAATGAAAAACTAGAATTTGGCATTCATAGAAAAGCAACACACACAGATAATTACATCAAAGCAAATAGTTTCAACCCAATTCCACACAAACATGCAACCATCAACAGTCTAACACACAGATTAGTAAATCTACCTCTCAGCCAACAAGAATATCAAAACGAATACCATCAAATCTTAAAAACTGCAATCAAAAATGGATATGGAAAAAACCTTGTAGATAAAAAACTAAAATTATTCAAACTTCAAAAGAAATTAAAACAGATCACAGCTCTCACACCAATAAAACAAGAAACTAGATTTGCTAAATTTACTTACCACCCCTGGGCCACAAAAAAGTTCCAAAAAATATTCAAGAAATACAATATAACATTGGCACCAAAAAACAATTACAACATTAAAAACCTACTTCACAGTAATAATACTGATAAGATAAAACCAGAGGAAAAGTCAGGCATTTACAAAATTAAGTGTAAAGACTGTGAAAAAATTTACATAGGAAGGACAAAAAGGAACATAGGCACTAGAAGGAAAGAACACTTCAGGCACTTAAGATACAAAAATATTGATAAGTCCGCAATAGCAGCTCATTTCTGGTCTGAAAATCATGAAATTGAAGATAGCACAAAATTACTAAAATACGTACAAAAACATAGTGAACTCGTCATATGGGAGAGGATATACATAGAAAAACATAAAAACCAACTAATGAACTTTGAAATCCCGCTAGAAGAGAATCCCACATTTCAGTTCATCATTAAATCAACAGATGGCAGCAACAACCCCAGAATTACCCACACCGCTGGATCTAGCGTCAGTCGCACAAGAGCCGTAGATGCAAGCGAAGATTTGCGAAACATGTCCTCAAAATAGGTACGAAAGTGAAGCAGATGTGTAAAAAACGCGACTCATCTAAAATTTAATAATTTTTCGCTTCACTGTGGTGTTCCAATACAGTTGAATCTCGATACTATTTACTATGTTTTGTACCGACGTTTTCCATACATTTCTAATAAACACTGAAATTCCACCTCCTGTCATTTTCCTTATATGATGTGCATAAAAATTTTTATATTAAAAAAGTTAATTATGTTTTCCCTTCAAGGTTTCCTTGATAACTTCTTTCACTTGCTACTCAGCAGTACCAAATGCACTCATTGGCTTTTTACATTTGCAGATTCCAATACACTTTTCACATACTGTTCTTGACTACCTGGGAGTACTCTGGGCCCAATAGCTTTTATAGGTTGTGCTTCTGGGAGAGACACTCACTGATGCTGGTCATATAATCTTTATCCTTGACAATTAGCCACATATCTTGATCATCTAGTTATTTCCTCCTCAAGATCTCTTTGTCCCAACCGAGAGGTTATGTCACAACCTGGGAGTACTCTGGGCCCAATAGCTTTTATAGGTTGTGCTTCGGGAGAGATGCCCACTGATGCTGGTCATTCTTTATCCTTGACAATTAGCCACATATCTTGATCTAGTTATTTCCTCCTCAAGATCTCTTTGTCCCAACCGTGAGGTTATGCCACAACTCGACATATAGCTGCAACAGCCTCCTACACCTTGATCCTTATACATTGGCTGCAGTTTCCCTGATGCAGTCTTCAGGAGAGGACATCTGCTTTCGAATGACATCCTCCTGGATGTTGCTCTGTTATGAAGTGAAGGTATGGCGATTAGATGCCCCCATACATTCCTCTTCAAGTCAGCTCTTAGCAACTTTTCTGATATCTAACCATTTGCCAGGCTTTCCAAAACTTCAGCAAGTAAGTCTTCAGCCCCCACTTTTAATTTGATGAAGCTGTTGTTGTAGACAACAATTAGTGTTATTCACTAATTCTAATAGTGTTATTTACAATACAATACACATATGTAATTAGGGTGGCTCCACCGGTCATTTTTATTGCTTCAATGTAGAAGGTGGCATCGCTAATGTTGTGATTTTCCACTAGAAGCTGTTATTACATTCATTAATGTTACCCCACAGATGAATGTGCAAGGACTGCCTCTCTGAAAATAAGGACTACCGGTAAATCTATCAGAGCCTGGTGTGCTAGGCACTCTACCTCCATGGCAAATTGTTGTATTTCTATTTGTCATACTACTGCACATGACAATTTACGATTTTCTTATAAATTACTAAGAGATGCTATTCTATACCTTAGTCCACCATAAATGTTAACACGGCAGGTTTTATAATTCTTGTAAGACCTCGCCCAGCTGTTGCATGCTTGCCTTCAGTTGGGTCCAGTAAACGACGGCCAGGCAATGTTCTCCTTCATGTCCTTCTAACAATTAAATTAAATTTTTGGCCATGACCTGCAGGTGAAAATGCAAAGAATTTGTTATTTTCTCCACCAGCATCCTTTCATTGTGGAGAACAATGGACTCAAAATTGCTGCTTAACACCATGCATTACAAAGTCTCAAAGTTTTCAGCATTTCATTCATCTTAGATTTTATAATCTACAACTGACACCACTTTCTCCAATTTTCATTGTCACTTCGCTGATGAGACGTCGTTCAATTTTTAATGTCACTTCATTTAGTTGTAACTGCCACTTCACTTAGATATTTAGCTCAAATTTTTCCTATGACTTCACTTTTCTTTGCAGCATAGTGGCATAATGGAATGAATGCAGTTGCTTCTTCTTTCATCTGCTTCAATTGCTGGGAAGTGTACTATCACTGCAACCACACTCAGAGAATGCACGTTATGTTACATCAGAATGTTACATCAGAATTTACTTCTAACTCAGGAACATAACAGATTATACTGCTTCAAGAATATTTCAGAGAACATTTTAAAGCAGGGAGAAGGAAACTTCCAAAAGATTCTGGTTATCTGTCGTTAGTGCATTTGGTAATTTGAAAAGATAAATTGGAATTAACACTGTGAAGTAATATAATAATTAAAATTATACTATGAGTCAACTGAAACCCTCTGTACTTCACATACCACAAATTTTCTTTCAACGCTTTTGCCTCCAACAAAACATATTGCAAGAAAATTTGTATACGAAGTACAGTGTGTCTCAGTTAACTCATAGTATAATTTTAATTAGTGCTTTTGGTGCTTACATTGGATGAGAGCGGTAATGCATCTACTTATCTCTATTTATCTCTACAACTGTCTGGTAGTAGGCCAACCTCCTGATAAGCTTGGCCTATAACCACTGTATCACAATATAAACAAATTATAGTCTTTATATACCAAGTTCCTTAAGTATCCATCTACTTACATCATTTCTTCCAATCATAAAATGACTATCTTGCATTGATTCTGCCAACACTGAACATCTTCTTGCACAACCCATACCATCTAGATGAATCTAAAAAATAAAATACAAACCACTATAGAACCTTGCATAACACTTCAATATTTTACAAAATGCAGCTAATAATCCAATCCATGCAACAGTCTGAAATTGCAGTTTTATTGTGTATCTCAATTTCTTTGACACATGTAAAATGAATGATGAATGATTGTGGTTTAGGGCGCTCAACAGCGCGGTCATCAGCGCCCGACACATGTAAAAATTGTTTATAAACTGTATAACATTTGACCAAGTTTACAACATTGTATGATGCCTGTAAGTGAATAAATAAATATGAGTCTCATTGTGTTTGAGATCTCCTAGTGATTCACTGGGAAAAATACAGGTTAGCTGGAGAGTTCAATGTCAAGCTGGCATGTTACCATGGTGGCTCAATGGATAAGAGCAACCTGACAGAGACTGGGAGAACCTGGATCAAGTCCCAGCTGACTCAGTCTAACTCTTCCTATGAAATCTGGTTGTTTTATGTGTCTTATTTGATGTATCTAAAAAGTTTTAACAGATTTCCATAGGCTAAATTACAGATGTTTTTCACAATAGTGTCGCGACTGGCGGCTGATGCACACAAAGGGACAGATAGTGCAGAGCAGAGATAAAGAGCTTGCCGAAACAGATAAAGATAGCACGGAGATAAAAGGCTTGCCAAAACAGATAAAGTTAGATAACTAGAAGATTCTAGTGCCATCTTGTACATTCTAGAAATATGAGTAGAGGTATATATAAGAAATCGCGACACGCCAGGAGACAGTCGTAATGAGGAGTTGTAATTGGAATTGTGCAGCTGTGATTTGAAAGTGAACTCTTTGTGGGTGTGGCAGATGAACTTGAAGGCTGTATTTGTGTATGTTACGTAATTCTGCTACTATAAGGGTTGACCAAAGTGTATTTCTACGGAATTTCTGCAAATTGGACTTTTAATTCTACGAACCCACAAAGTCACAATACAATACCATAATTGATTTTCTTAGAAGGTGAAAGGCTATGGGAGGATTCCAAATGCCCCTCCCCCTATAGTTAAAAGTCTGTTTGTATCAATGTAACTATTGAGTGTTAAACTTTGAAGATAAAACTTTTCTTCATCTTATCACCTAAACTTTTAACAATACATTAAACATGCATGCAATTTTCTTTTAACTCTTCTTACTCATTGCAGTTCAACAGTTTACATCTGTAAACCAGTAAGGTGAATATATTATTTATTCTTAGTCAATGATTTGTCACTATTTCCTACGGGTTTATGGTTTTCCATTAATGATAATTCATTAGAATGTCTTTGAATATACACATATATTACTTTACTCAGACTGATAACATAATAAAATTAGAACTTCTAACAAGTTATATGCATTAATAAGGAAAATAAATTATAGTAAAAATACAAATTACCTTTTGCTCTTTGTCCTTTGTAGTGATGTTGTATAAATATACACTGTTCTCTGTGGCTACAAAGAGATAGGTATACTTGGAAGTAGTACGAAATGCTAAACCAGTAACCATGGAATTGCCATCTTTCAAAACCTTGACTTTATTAGTTCGTTCCCTTGTCACTTCACCTAAAAGAAAACAAATATATCATTAGAAGACTCTGTAAGCCTGTCAAGTAAAAACAAAACCATGTAATACTATCTGCCTTTATGATAAGAGTGTAGATTCAAAGGTACTTACTTATTTTTATTTTACTTGGAAACACTACTATTGGACAACATAATTTGCCATTACCCTTTACATTATCATACATCTGAATTATGAAGACTCTAATTTGTAGAAATATGCTCAGAGTCCTGAACAACTCAAGAAAGAGAAGATAATTTTACACAATAACTGTAGTTTAATGATTTTAGCATAAAACTTAGAGAATGTAATATTTCAAGTGCATGAACAGAATAATTATTTTTGCAATTAATAAAGGCCTGATAGTGCTGTGAGATAAAAGTAATAACTATGAATTATGAACAACGAAATTTGTAGAATAATTTGATGTATGTTCAAAATCTGAATAAATGTCAGAATTTGATAACACTGATAGTTATACATTTTCTTTTTTACTCAATTGAATATGTTTCAAGAACAAACATAATGAAAGGATTGTTTATGTTATCCATTTTAAAAAAGAAGGACAATGATGAGCAAAATGGAAAACATAATGAGGCAATTTTTTTGTCTTTCTTAGGGTTTTACAGAAATGCTTTGGAGAAAAAGACATTTTGGCAACAGTCAGCGCTCACTAAAGATGGATGAAACAATTTGAGTTTAATGAATGAAGAAATGGCTGCACAAAAAATAGACCCTCTGCAAAGCTACAGAAGACAGCCATATTGTGTTGCCGCATTATGGGAATTTTAAATACAACTTATTCATCTTTTCTATCTGGTACAAGATAATAGGCACACTAATACAGAATTATATCAAGAGAGAAAATTTAATACAGCAACATAGTTATTAGTGATTACAGAAGGGAAACAATATATCATACACATACGAATTGCTGAATAATTTACTTTTATCAATTTAAAGTTTGCAAAGAAATTTTTGAAAGTGTTATCTTGTCTAGCTCATTTATACAAAATGGCAGATTATGCATTTGTATACCATTAAAACTGAAAGGATAATTAATATATATAATTAAAATAATTTCAATTCACAGTCATAACTTGAAGGCAACTATACGAGGGGGGACCCAAAAGAAACCGGATTGTTGTCAGAAAAACTTTATTGATGAACCTATTTACACAATTACTTCAGTCACCTACAAAATACTCTCCATTACATGTGATGCACTTGTCAAGTCTCTTTTCCCACTGTTGGAAGCATGTTTGGAACTCAAGTTTGATATTGTCCAGCATCCTTTGCGAAGCTGTTTTTACCACCTCCACATCGTCATAACGCTCCCCTTTTAGCATTTTTTTTTTTTTTTCCATTCGTGAAAATAGGAAAAAGTCGCACAGGGCTAGGTCCAGCGAATACGGAGTGTGGGGAATGACAGACCACCTCTGAGATGCCAAACAGTGGGTCACTTGTAAGGCCATGTGTGCTGGAGTGTTGTCGTGATGCAGAAACCAGTTACCTGACCGCCAAAGTTTCGGGCGTTTCCTCCTCACAACCTCTCGCAGTTGCCTTAAAACATCCAAGTAAAAGTGCTGGTTAACAGTCTGGCCAGGGGGTACCAATTCCCGATGCACAATTCCACGAACATCAAAAAAGACAATGATCATCATCTTCACATTTGACCTCACTTGCCTTGCTTCCTTTGGTCTGGGAGAGTTGGGAGACCTCCACTGGCTTGATGCTTGCTTGGTTTCTGGGTCATACCCATAACACCACCTCTAATCCCCTGTAATGACTGTTCAAGAAGTTTGGATCACGTGCAATCTCTGTTTTCAAGTCCTGACACACATTCATGCGGATGGTTTTGTGCTCCTGTGTGAGAAGGCACGGAACAAATTTAGCAGCAACACGTCTCATGTGCAAATCCTCCCTCAAAATCCGCTGGCACGAGCTCCAAATGATTCCTGTCACTGCTGAAATTTGGTCAATCATTTGGCGGCGATCCTCGTTGATCTTTTGAGGGACCTTTTGAATGTTCTTCCTCATGTTGAAGGGCATCCAAAATGAGCTTGGTCTTCGACACACATCTCACCACGTTTAAAGCTCCCAAACCACTCGAAAACCTGTGTGTGGCTCATAGCGTCCTCCTGGAAAGCTTCCTGAAGCATTTGGTGTGTCCCTGTTGCAGTTTTTTTAAGCAGCAAACAAAATTTCACACACTCTTTGTTCTTTTAAAGTTGCCATAACGACTTCGCAGAGGTAACCCGCCAACAGTCAGAGAAACACAATACCACACTTGCACGTTCAGCTCTACACTGCACAGCTATTTCATGAAGGTCTCTACTAGCACAATCTAGCGTGAGAACCCTACACTACGTCTACGTGTGGCAGTGCCCTCGGAGTCCGGTTTCTTTTGGGTCCCCCCTCGTACAGTGCCTGCTTGAGTTGTGCTCAAGTTTCAATCTGTAGTTATACTGATCACCACACAGTAAAAATGAAATATTAGGAATTTGTGGAATATTTCTGAGTTGCATGCTGATAATGCTTTCCACATTGCAAAATAATACAGTAGGGACCAAAAAAATCCTTTGGAAATGAGCAATAACAGCATTTTGTTTAGTTTCATACACACCTCTGTGCAAATAGAGAAAGGAATCTGAATATGATAATAGCATTAGTCTTCTTTCTCATTGCTTTTACTGTCAATAATTTCCTGATTTTGAATAGTTACTGGCATAATGAAACTGTTGCCACCTGCCTCTATTTGTCGTTTTGTTTTGGATTGTTATTAACAGTGTTAGCATTTTTAGGTGCACACTTTTTCTCTTGGGGCAAATTAAAGCTCTTCAGAAAGATACCATAATGTAAGAGTTCTATCTCTAGTTGAGGAAGCTGTTATGATTTGAGAAAGCATTTTTGTTACATTTTTTTCCCTTTTTTCTCAACAGCATCTATCTGAAGAAGGCAACTTATCAATCTTTTACATACACCTCAATCAAGGACATCATCAAACCTAAGATATTTCAAGCAAAATCTGAATTAGTTTTCACTCATGCATAAGTAACATGATTCAAGCCTATTGCCTTTTTGAGATATTCTGCAACTTCTTTCCAGAGCATCTTAATGATACATAATAAACTAATCAGCATTCTAGCTCATGAGTTAATCAATGAAGAGTGGGTGTGAACTCTCAGGAGATGTGCAAGCAATATGGACACATAAAAATAATAAACACCTTTAATGTACCAAGGAAACTATATATGGCACATGGCTTACATTTTAATAAAAAAGGTAAAAGACTTGGCTGTGAATCTATAATGAAAGTAATCACTGAAATCTCAGCAGATAATTCAATTTATGATCAAAATGAAACTGTGCAAATTCTATTAAGTGAAACAACTGCAACCACATCTAGCTAAAAAAACTAGGCAACTTCATCAATGGTTCCAATGGTAAGTCAGCAATCACAAACCACTAAGGAAGTGATATTTGTGTTAAAACAGAGCCCGCTCACATCCCTTAAAGCCTCGGCACTCAGTCGGATTCTTACGCATTTAAGCGACCAAGCGGTGTTTGCCTTTTTTGCCGATTGGAGCTCTCAAAGCTGACCCCTAAAGTATCCCCTTGTAGCCGTCAGTGGCCTTGCCAACATTTAGTTTTGTGGTGACAGTTGAACCAATTTATGGTCTCAATTAGTATTGAAAGTGAATTTTACATGAAGTGCTGTTGACAGCAATCTAAAGTACACGAACAAGAAAACTGGACATAATTAAGAGACAATAAGAAAATTGGGCATAAATAAGAGTTAATATAAGTAATCATAAATATGAGCACAACATGTCATTGTTTATTATTATTACTTTTACTGTTGTGCCGTAAATGGTGGCAGTTCATTATCTTAGAAGGTAGATTTTCCATGACAGCTTTATAGTACAAAAATTTACAATAGACAGCACTATATTTCAAAGCTCTCCGTTTTTCCAAAGTCCAGGTCTACGAACCATACATAGCAATGCTCCAAATGTAAGAATTACATATTATATTAGATTATTTTATTTTTATTATTATTGATTTTATCATCACTATCCTCATTATCATCATCATCATCATCATCATCATCATCATCATCATCATCATCATCATCATCATAACAGCAGTAGTAGCAATAATTACAACAAACAGCATAGCAGCAATTATGAGCTCAATACCTTTTATTCCAGATGGTGTATTGTTGCATACCCTTCTGTAAAAGTAAGAAAGGAAAATCAAAAGGGATCAGTTTCCATGAATTTCCAGAAGAAGAACTACGTAAACAATGGCTAAAAGCTATATCACGCTCTAATTTTGTGGTAAATGATAAACCTAATTCAACAGTCGTGTGCAGTTTTCATTTTACTGAGGACGACTATAAGCCAGGCTGTAAAATTAAACTGCTGAAAATAGGAAGTATTCCAAGCATTTTTCTGAACTATCCAGATTATAAATTAGTGAAACAAGCAACAGCAAGGCAACAAATTTCAAAAATACACTTACACACAGAAAGCAGAAAATGGAGACGCAGTTCTAGCAGAGAAAGCGTTAACAGTGCTGCTGATGTTAATGCGCTGGATCATGTCACAGATGCACGTACTTATAACTGCGCTGCAATTCAGACTGAGGAAGATATAATTTCCAAATTAAAGAGATTGGAAAGGGAGAATAACACCTTGAGATGTAAATTATGGGGAGCAAATAAAAGGCACAAAGAATTTGTAAACAAGCAGCAAGCAAATGAAGAAAGATTACTTTATTATGAAACCAATAATTTTCATAAATCAATTCAATTATTGATAGAAGACACCATTGTACACTGCAACAGTTTCCAGACACAATAATCGCAATATTGGGCAAATTGAACAACATTAAAGGTAATGTGAATTTCCATCTTATAAGAGCTACTAAGGTATATTGTTAAACTGTTTACTTACTTAGTTTTTTTTTCTTTTCTTCCTAGACAGCCTCGTTTCATGCAACAGCCCACTTATCACTTATAGTTAATAAAATAGCAGCCAGATTCTCTTGTGCCACCTGTCTTACTGAAGTGTCTACCAACAAGTGTACAGCATCCCTTGTAAATCTAGTATTCAAAAGGGACGAAAACACCACGTTCTATTACCCATCTCCAGAGTTTGTTTCTCTTTTGGCAGTTATAGAGAAATTTATAACTGCTGTACCTAAGCTACCTAAAGTATGTGTGAGAAAAAGCCTAGAGGAATACATAATGCCAGCAATGCAATATTGTTCTTAACTCGTGTGTGCAGAGAACTGAAAGCATTCAGAACTGCTAAGTGAACTGATATGCAAACATTATATTCCTGTGGTATTAAGGTGCATTGCTTCTACGACAATGGAAGTGTTTGAAAAATGTAAATTCCTAAACTGTAAACCCTGCATCGGAAAGTTCTGCATTTGTAATGTCAACACATTGCAGCTGTACGCTGGAACAGAGTTGCAGAGGGGTCATCAGCCAGTGGTGGGTAGTGGAGAAATCTGTAACTTTAAGTCATAACACTCCAGCTGGCGAGTGCCGAGGCTTAAAGGGATGTGAGCGGGCTATGGTTAAAATTAGACATTCTTTACGTTCAACTAAACAAACCCAGGTTGATCATATCTTACATAACAATAAATTCAGCACAAACAACAAATTGACAATAACTCAAATTAATCTACAGTCTATTAGAAATAAACTAGGTCAATTAGAGATAATACTGGAATATATGCCTACCAATGTGATATGCGTTAATGACCACTGGCTCTCTGAGCATGAAACTATAATCTCTATATATTGAATGGCTTTGTAATGGGCAGTATTTATGTAAGATCCCCTCTGAGTCATAGCGGAGTGGCAATATTCATAAAAAATACTTTAAGCTTTGAAACAATTGATGTATCATCCTACTGCAAAATAATAAATGTGAAACTCTAACCATTCAACTGTATGATTTTAATTTCATTGCGGTATCTGTTTATCGTACTCCAAACTCAAATATAAATTTATTTATAAATCACTTGGACTTATATTGTGTGCATAATACGGATGGTCAAAATGCATTATCTCTGACAACATTGCAACTAATTTGTACAAATCCTCTTACAAGTGTTCTTTCATAGAACAAAAAAATATATTATCAGTTCATGCAGACTTACAGGTTGACTTTCATGTAAAAGCAAATAGACTAAGTAATGGTATATCAAATAAAACTGCATGTTATACAAAGCGACTAATGTCGCAAGATAGTCTAGACACTCTCAGGGGAAAGTTAATGAAGTTAGACTAATCTAAGTTGGACAGTGCCAATGATACAAAATACATTTTTGATTTTAACCAGGTAAACTCTTGTTTCAGCACTGAATGTCGCAAGGGGAAAAAAAAAAAAAATTAAAATAAAATTTAGAAGTATAAAAACTAAAGTTAATATGCTAAATTGCTTTACACCAGAACCACCAAATGTGTAGTATGCTACTAATACTGTTAAATGCAAATAAAAATTGCAAAACTGCATGGTCTATCATAAAAGGGATTACATATTCCTCTATGCAAAAGGAAACTATACATGCAGAACTTAACAAATTTAATAAGTATTTCATCAATGTCTCCGAAAATGTAGATCATGAGCCAATACATATAATTGTACTTATTGCCGCGAGCATTGTTGCAGCCAACGTGCACAAAGAGACAGATAGTGCAATGCAGAGATAAAAAGCTTGCCGAAACAGATAAAGATAGATAACTGGAAGGTTCTATACCTTGTTTCACGTAAGCTTGCCCGGTAATCTCTTAACGGTCACGTGACCTCATCTCCTCTCATTGGCTGCTGTTTGGTACAGACTGTTTTGCGGTAAAAATTAGTTCGTTATTTAACATTGTGATATATCTTTATATGTTGAAAGAGAATTGTCAAATATTTACTTTCATAACTGTTTCAATTAAATATATTACGCAACAGAGTTAATTTATCTGAAATGCATGTTAATTCTTAAACAAAGTAAAGAGAAGGTTCCTTTGCATCTAGGCCTGCCTTTCTGATGACACAATAGCACGTGCTTTAGCGGTAGTGTATTATATATTTGTTTATATTTGTTTATATGACTTTTATCACTGACCTTGTTCTGAACTGGATTAGTCATGTATTGTCATTCGAAGGTGTACTGTGCGCGTTCGAGAGATACGTTATTTTATCCATCGTTTATTGCCCATGTACTTATTATATGTATAATGGCAGAGTCTACCGCCAGTTTTTCGCTGAAGCATCGTAAGGGTAAACCATTACAAAGCGGTGAAAAAAGAATTGTGTTGCATGTGTTTAATGCACTCACAGAGAAGAATCCGTCTTTGTCAGTGAGGGAAGTCGAACAGTTGTGCTCCGAACTTACAGGTGTGGGTGTTAGGTCCATAGGAACATCGTGACGTGAAGTTGAGAAAACAGGAAAACTTACCACTCCAGGCAAACGCAGGAATAAAGAAAAGCGCGAGCTCGGAGAATGCGATGAGTTCGTTAAAACTGCTGTACGTCGTCATGTGAATATTTTTTCTTTAGAAACGAACTCTAACATAAATAAAATTTTGTCTGCTGTAAATAAGGATGCAGATTTACCAAATTTCAGCAGATCTAGTCTGTATAGATTTGCTTATACAGCTGGGGTTTGTGAATGAAAAAAGGGGCAAGAAAAATGTACTGAGAGACAGAGGCGATATTGCTGTGTGGCGAAGACGTTATTTAAGGACAATCAGACAATACCGGGATACAAATCGCAAAATATGCTACCTAGACGAGACTTGGGTGAATGAAGGGCTTACGACAAGTAAACTATGGCGTGACTCGACTATTAAGACTGAAAGACAAGCATTTTTGCAAGGTATGTCTTCTGGTTTAAAAAATCCAAGTGGAAAAGGCCGAAGACTGATTGTCACTCATATAGGAAGTGATAGTGGTTTTGTGGAAGATGGTCTACTGCTGTTTGAGTCAAAGAAAACCGGTGATTACCATGAAAATATGAATGGACATGTGTTTCAGCAGTGGTTTGCGAGTGTGTTAGCAAAACTGGAACCAAGCAGCATAATTGTGATGGACAATGCTCCTTACCACAGCGTTCGTGTCGAAAAGAAACCAAATACATCCTGGAAGAAACAAAACATTATTGAGTGGCTGCGTGCAAAAAATGAAGTTGTAAATGAATCCCTTATTAAGGCAGAACTACTGGAACTTGTAGTAAAGCATGCCAGCAATTGTGATAAATACGTAATCGATGAAATGGCAAGGTCAGCTGGTCATGAGGTACTCAGGCTTCCACCATATCACTGGATTTTAAATCCAAATGAGCTTATTTGGAGCCAAATTAAAGGATTCGTAGGGAGAAACAATAGAACATTTAAGTTCACGATATCAGGCCATTGCTTGCCACAGCATTTTTGGAGATCAGCGACGAAACATGGAAAAAGGCTATTCATCATGTGCTCAAAGAAGAAATGAAAATGTGGGAGCTGGATGGCATCGTCGACAACGTAATAGAGAGCATAATTATAAACCCTACGGAGAGTTCCGACAGCGAAACTGTTACTGCAGAATCAGAATCCGAATCCGAGATGGAGGGAATTACTCCATTACCAGATTCTCCATAACGCGTGAGTTCAGTTTCATTATAAATTTGTATTTTTGCATGCCTTCATATCCTTATTTGCATGATTTTAGCTATCTTCCTGGCATGTGACGTTTACTGCAGTTTTAAATGTGATGGGAAGGCACCGCCTATGGCCTATGGCGCGAAAGCATTAGCCAATTAGGATGAGGGGGAAGGTAGATGCATGCGGAGTGATACATGTCAGCGGGGCAAGGTTATAAGAAACAGGGTATAGTGCTGTCTTGCTTGTTACAGAAAATACTGGTAATTTCTCGAACAGTGAGCGGAGTTATAAAAGAAGCCGTGGACTGCCAATGAGGGAGAGTCGAAATGGAACTTGAGAATCGTCCGCGTGCAGCTGCATTTTGAAAATGAACTCTGTTGTTTGTGGTCGATGACCTTGAAAATTGTAGTTGTGTAGGTTACGTAATTCTGCTACTGTAAGGGTTGACCAAAGTGTGTTTCTATAGAAATAAAGAGCATTTTGGAATTTCTGCAAACTGGACTTTTAACTTTACGAACCCACAAAGTCACAATATTTAGATAAGCTGCAAAATGTTGGACTCCCAAATACTCCAACTCTTATTAACTGGCATAAAGTTTCCCCAGAAATGGTCAACACTGCAGTCAAAGGATTAAGTACATCCCATATGCAAGACATTTATGGCTTTTCTAACTATATAATAAAGTATACAATAGATGCAACAGTCATACTATTGACCTTTTTAATTAATATGATGCTCCTACAGGAATATTCTTTACATGCCTCAAGAGCTCAAAAGTTATACCTGTTTTCACCATCTATCGTCCTATAATACTAGTACCCATAATAAGCAAAGTTGTAGAATCTTCAAAGTATAAAAAATGAAAGAAGTGTAGAGAGAGTGAAGCACAAGTTAAAATAAAAGTGAATCAAGAAGATATTGACACATTGCTTTACTTACACTGTTTTTCACAGGACATGTTTCAAGAGCTGATGCTCCCATCTTCAGCTGAGTCTCAACTCAAGACTCTCGAGACTCAGCTGAAGATGGGAGTTTACTTACACTGTTTTTCACAGGACATGTTTCAAGAGCTGTTGCTCCCATCTTCAGCTGAGTCTCGAGAGTCTGAGTTGAGACTCAGCTGAAGATGGGAGCAACAGCTCTTGAAACATGTCCTGTGAAAAACAGTGTAAGTGAAGCAATGTGTCAGTATCTTCTCAATTCACTTTTATTTTGTAGAATCTTGTTATTTTTTGCCAGCTTGATAACTATTCCTCTGCCAACAATCTGCAATTCACCAAACAATTTGGTCTTTGAAGGGGATTATTGACTGTAAAAGCAGTTGAATAAGTAATCGTTGAAATTATAAGCAATTTTAAGAAAAAAGGAGATAGATTTAACCACAGCATTTGCCTGCATCTCACATAATATTTTAATTAATAAGTTAAATTACTACGGAGTCAGGGGGCATGAATTAAAATTACTAGAAGTATATCTCAGCTAAAGACAACAAATGGTAGTGGTGAACAACACTAAACTGGAGCTAGCCCAGTAACAGCAGGCGTACCCCACAGGTCTGCGATAGAGCCTTTCCTATTTTTAATATATATATATATAACTTAAATTGTAACTTACTTTTTACCACAATGTTATATGCTGACAACACAACTTTACTGAGCAGCAATGAAAATATTAATACATTAAAACAGCAAATGCACATCCCTTTGGAAAGTGCAAAAGTATGGTTCACGCTAAACAATTTAGCACTAAATGTGTTGAAAAGTGAAAATATTTCATTTTCTCTACTCCATAAAAGTATTCACAATTCAATATATCTGCTAGGACTACATCTGGACACCAGACTCACATGGGAAACACAGATGTATCATAAAAGTGAATCGAGAAGATATTGACATACTGCTTCACTCACACTGTTTTTTCACAGTTTTTGTTGGTCCTCCATCTTGGTTGACAGTATAAAAATAACACTATCAAGATTTGAATGCTTCTCAGTCTTGTAAGCTTAATCACTCAAAGTATAAACTTGAAAGCAGCGTAGAGACAGTGAAGCACAACTTAGCACACAAGTGAATCAAGAAGATATTGACACACTGCTTCACTCAAACTGTTTTTTCACAGATTTTTCTGTGAAACAACAGTGTGTCAATATCTTCTTGATTCACTTTTGTGCTAAGTTGTGCTTCACTGTCTCTACGTTTCTTTCACGTTTATACTTTACAGATGTATCATCTTTGTAAAATGCTTGCTAGAATTTGGTATCTCTTAAAGAAATTGAAGAAATGTTTAAGTCAAGATATGCTAGTTACATCTTATTATGCATTCTTTCAACCACATATATTGTATGGGGTAAAGCTATGTGGTAACTGCGCTACCTCGAATAACGTGTTTATATGACAAAAGTAAACATGGCAAAAGAAAACAATCAGATTAAATATATGCCAATATTGTTCATGTTAAAGAAAAACAAAATTTAACTGTAAATTGATGCTCTGTACACAGTAATGATACCAGAGGCAAACATGATTTAGATAAACCTCACAATCGACTTAGCAAATCCATAAATACCCATTGCTATCAACAATTAAAATTCTTTAACAAATTTCCCCTGGAGGTAAAGGAACTGCCACAAAGCAGATTTATAAACAGGCTAAAACTCTGGTTGAAGCAAAAAGCATTTTATACTGTATAAGAATACCTCGATCTTATGTAATTTATGTAAATATACTGAATTTATGTGAATCATATTTATTGAATCGAATTTATGTAAATATATTGTTAAGTACATAGTAAAGAAATTATCAATATCATTATTAAAGTATAATGTACCCTGAAGCATAAGACTGTATGTTACTTGATAACCTATTCAATAGCAGTTAACTTTCTGTAACTAGTTAGAGCAGAACAAATGTAAATACGTACACATAACTTGTTTCCACACAATTCTTTTAGACTATGCTTAGTAAACACATTCGTAACTTTTGTAAAAACTTGTATATAAATTTGTAAATACTTTTTAAGTTAATTGATGGAAATTAATCGTTCCTTCACATAGCCGTGTATAGGCTAAGGTTTTGGACAGAGTCGAACTGAAAAATTCAATGCAATGGCCAGGATTTGAACCACAGATCTCCTGCTTTAACAGGAAAATATATGAGTCAATTGGAGAATTTAATGTCATGATGGCACGCTGGCCATGGTAGCTCAATGGGTAAGTACAACTGAATGGAAACCAGGAGATCTGTGGTTCAAATCCCGGCCATGGCATTGAATTTTTCAGTTTTACTCTATCTCTTGTAAATACTTGCTTCCATCTGATGAAACCTATTGCTTCTTATAAGCTTGATGGTGAATAAAGATTATGATGATTAATTAAAGGTCTGATCTCTTTAACATCTGTTTCCTTGGCAATCCTTTTCCTGTAAAATTTTCCATGCACTTAATTGATGTAAACATCTGTATGTTACAATATGTAATATGTCTCCATTCAGAAACAATTCCCATAATATCAGTTTCTCTCTGTTTGTTACAAAAGCTTCATTTCTGGGTCCATGAAAATGTATAATAATGTACAAGATCTTCTCTAATATATGTAGGATATTTAGTTTTCCACCATTTGATTATTCCATCTTTTCCTAAGAAAAAAAGAAGTCTTATTGAATTATTTTTTTCTTCTTCTTCTTGTAATTCCAATCCATCATTATCTGACACTTTTTGTTCTGTTTTCTCAACATTCTGCTCATAAAACCATCCCAACGATATAACCAGACCTCTAGTAAACTCTGTCCTAAGTTCTTTTACCTTTGACATTTCTTCCAACCTGGAGTAAAAATATATTAATAATACAAAAATATATGCATGAAAGCTGGATTGAACCTAGAAAATGAATTAAAAGAATGCATTTATTTTGATTCCAATAGATTCCAGTAGAGCTCATCTGGATGACCAATGTCCCCCAACTGTAACAATTGTTCATAGACAACATTATTGACATAACCAAAAGTCAATAATGTATCATACAATATGACATTTCATTTTTTCATTTCATTATGTTTGAGGATGTTAACTTTTATATACAAACAACACCAATAATGGCTGAGGTTAAGGATTGAGATTTAAAGAAAAGATACTGAAAATAACACAAATGCAATCTAGTAACACAAATGCAATCTAGTCTATCAGACAAAATAGGGCAGGAAAACCAGAAGAGTGACGAGTCTCATCCGAGTAATGGAGGGTTAACCAGCAAGGTTATATCGGATGAGGAATAAAATGGACAAAATATACTCAAATGAGCCAAGTAGCTCCTGTTCACTTTTAAAAATGTATACGAGGGTCCTTATATAAACAACCAAACTAATTTTTTAATTAACACATAATGGCTTTATTTCACTAACATTTACCTACACACTTTCGAAGTATTCTCCCTCTGATGCAATACAATTATTCCAACGATTTACCCATTGTTCGAAACACTGGACAGTCTGTTCAGGATAGACATATCAACATTGTTCAACTCCTTATCACTTTGAAAATGGCGACCACGAAGCTCCTGTTTCACTTTAGGAAAGAGGTGAAAATCGCATGGTGCGAGATCCGGAGAATAAGGTGGGTGAGACATGATCTCAATGCCCATTTCTGCGATAACATCTTGAGTAGCACGAGTTCGATGAGTAGGGGCATTATCCTGATGCAAGATCCATCCTCTCCTTGCGAGATCTGGTCACTTTTCAGCGAATGTTTTCTTCAGTGGTCCCTTCAGTACGTCACAATAATAAGCAGTAGTAACTATGCATTGATTAGTTACAACATGATTATAGAGAATGCCCTGTTTGTCAAAGAATACGAGATGCATGACCTTTCCTGCACTTTTCTGAAGTTTTGCTTTCTTAGGCCTAGGGCTCGATGAATGTTTCCACTGTGAACTCTTCTGTTTTGTTAACGAGTCATAGCGGTGGAACCAACTCTCGTCACAAGTGATGACCCTATTCACAAAGTCTGGCTCCCATCGTAACCTTCCGAGCCAATCTTGATACGTCATGACGCGGTGAGCCTTCTGTTCGTCCTTCAGCATGTGTGATACCCATTTTGCTGCAATTTTTCAATAGCCAAGATCATTGCAAATTATGTCGTCTACAGCTCCATCAGACAAATGCATTATGTCTGCAACTTTCGAAATTGTTATGCGACGATCTTCTTGCACAATTGCATCAATTGTGTTAATGTTGACCTCCATTTTTGCTGTTACGGGTCTTCCAGGGTGCGGAGAATCTTGAAGGTCTTCATGACCCCCTTTGAAACGTTTATACCAATCAAAGACTTGTGTTTTGACTAAAGCTTGGTCCTTGTATGCTTGCTGCATCATTTCAAAGGTTTCTGTAGGAGTTTTATCTAACAGAACACAAAACTTTATTGACGCACGTTGCTGCAATTTCAGTCCCATGTGCAGTAAACAAGACCTCATGTATCAGGCTCTAACTCCCAACTGAATGACTCTGCATGACTGGCACTCACAGCACTGCTAGAGGAAGAATTCACCTTTCCACCACTAGCATCCATGGCGCTCCAGGGTAGTTTATTTAAATACAATTAAATTAAAATCCTTTCATGGAAGTGTTGAAAACAGTGTTGTTGTATAAATTAAGTTAATTGGGAGTCGATTAATAACACAAAACAACACTCACTTTTAAATTTTCCCGGAACCGGTTTCTGAGGGCTTCCCTCTATCTTCAGCCGGACATTGACTAGTTCTCATTGGTGTAGTTGGCAATATTTTGTCTTCGGTCTCCTCTGGTGGCGGTCCGAGGAACTTGCTGAACAAATCTTTCTGGGGGATGTCGAAATTGAATACTTTGTTCCTATTTTTTGAAATAAAGATTTGTTCCCATGTGGACAGCTCTTCTTTTCCTGTTGTATGTTTTAGTAATTTTGGTTCTGGATTTATTTAAGTATTCAATTTCGACATCCCCCAGAAAGATTTGTTCAGCAAGTTCCTCGGACCGCCACCAGAGGAGACCGAAGACAAAATATTGCCAGCTACACCAATGAGAACTAGTCGATGTCCGGCTGAAGATAGAGGGAAGCCCTCAGAAACCGGTTCCGGGAAAATTTAAAAGTGAGTGTTGTTTTGTGTTATTAATAGACTCCCAATTAACTTAACAATTAAATTAGTTTGATTATTTATTGAAGGACCCTCATATCTATGTAAAACATAAGTAAACCAGTGGTTGTATTTCATTATCAATATCACTAGTATCAGATTCTGGAATTAGAACATCCTTTGTGATGCAACTCTCTGATGCCTATCTGACCTTCAAAATCCCTCTTCTGCAGTCTGCTTCTTCAAAATACTTACAAACACTTCAGCACACAGAACACACTTTCACTTTCTAAAGCAATTTCTTAAGCATGGAAGTCTTCTTTTATGTAAAACAAACTAGCTTTCAAAGAAAGGGTGTTCTGATAGGGGTTAAACTACAGTAGGTCATCAACTTGTCAATGCAATGGCACCATGACAACAAAAAGATCATTACACATAAGGATGGTTGTAACTTCAGTGTATTAAGATGCAAAGGAACAAGGCAATCCTTTCCTTGAAAAACAAATGTCAATTCACAGTAAGGCCCACAGACAGTTAAAACAGCTATTGTTTTTGGATTGTCCAGTAAAAATTATCTTTAACAATAAAGAAGAATGGTTCTGATGTTGCTGATACTGAAATGCAAAAAACAGCTGATACACTAAAATGGAATAAACTCTTGTATTTTGATGTTCCATATAATATCAATCCCATCACACGTATATGTTGTCAAAACACCAGCTACAACCACAAGGGGGGGTGTGGCGAAGTTGATATTGGAGACAAAAATGTCTCCAAAACATGCAGAATTTAATATGAAGTAATAAAGCTACAATTTAAGTATTCAGTGTGTTGTAAAACTTCAATGTGCTATTCCAAGAACAAAAGCTCGAACTGTTACAAATGTTTCACCAACTTTCGGAGTGCAGCAAAACTGACAGTGTTATGATAGTGTTACATCTTAACACATCACTGCTTCTAGGTTCTTCCGTATATAAATGACAGTGTTATGTTTAGTTTAAGAGGGCCAACTGAACTATGTAAATGGAATGAGAAACAGAACTGAACAGAGATACTGAACTTTATATATTGGATTAAGGACTGCATTCCATTAAAATTGTTCTCAGGGCCAGGGTAGGAATGCAGGCAAAACATACTGGACAAAATGGACTCAAGATAATTAGGAAATAGAAACAGAATTACAGACAGTGAGATCTATTGAAATGTGTATCAACATTTTTACTCAGAAAAATTTAGTTTGGATACAAAATTTAAAGGCATGGAAGAATTAACAGAAATCATTCAGGGATGTGCCAGAAGAACAAAATCTTAGTTTGGCATGTAAGTACAAAGTTAAAATATTTTTCTTACATTCAAAGTTACATGGCTGTCTTCAGAAACTCAGCACACATTCTACTGTGGGGAGCCACCACCTTACCCTCAGGCATGAAATTTCTCATCCACCTGCAAGGAAAGCGAGGAGTAGCTAAACTTCATTTATCAAAAGCATTTTTCTACACACCAATTAAAATAAACAAAAAATGTTCATAAACTGCTTCAAAGTACTACCAAGAACTTCCTATTTTTTCGAGGACATATATTTATATATCCCTTAAACACAAGACAGTTTTCTGGAGATTGCTATTATTATTTCCATTTTAAAAATATACACATGTCAAACTTCAAGGCTAATACAGCACTAAGCTAAGCATTTCTTTGTTTTTATACTGATTCATATAAAATGTAATTGCATGACTATCTTATGACATGCTGTCAAAAAATAAGAATTTATGAACACCCAAATCTGTGTGTTTCTAATATATAAACAGAAAGAACTACAACAGATGTGCTGGAAACAACTATGCACATTCTGAACAACCAAAGTTAAAACTCCCTTTCATTTCTTAATATATGTCAAGTTAACCTGCTAAAGATACCTCTGTATAGCATTATGGAGCCATCCACAAATCCTACAGCCATGTAATTTAGATTCTCATGTATACATAATGCAGTGGCTTCAACTGGTTTATGACCTGGTATAGCCCTTGACATTCGAACACATTGTGGATGTCCATGTTTGTCCAGCTTATCCAAATTCCATACCTTTATCACAGGGTTCAAACCTGGTTCATCCTCCTGCAATAGCAAATATTGCATATCTGTAGTAATAATTTAGCACTATAATCATATTTATATTACTCTGTTACATTTTTCTCTGAAAAAGATTTGCTACACATACAGTTGATGTTCACAAACATCAAATGCACATATCTTTGATATTTCAATGAAGAATAAAAAAGGATTAAAAGGAAAATGGTTTAGTCATTTAGTGCACAGAATTTAAAAATGTCTGGCTCTGTATATCAACTATTGTTTTACACTACATTTACAAGTAGGGCATTTGTGTGCAGAAGCATTTAAGTACAATCATTAAGAAAATTTATTATTTATGAATGACTGGAGGAATTTAGTAACAGTGACATTAAAATTAATTGAAGAAACTATTTTTGTCCATTTTTAACACTTCATCACTTACATTTTTATACTGTTGAGGGACTAGTTTCGGAAGCCATTGAGTCCATTACAACCTCTGTCTAACTATCATCTGCTGTTGTCTGCTATCTTCTCTCTGATGGTGGAATTATGAACTTCTTTGTCAAATTAACTTTGAACTTCCACCAGAAGATAATTTGACAAAGAAATTCATAGTTCCACCACCAGAGAGAAGCGAGCAGATGATAACAGATGATAGTTGGACCAAGGTTGATAATGGACAGAATGGCTTCTGAAACTAGTCCCTCAATAATATAAAAACATAAGTGACAAAGTGTTAATACCAACTACAAATAGTTTTTTCCATTAAAACTTATTACAGTAACGTTGTCGAGAATGACTGAAATAAGACCTGAAGTTTTCCTGGCGACAAATATATTCAAGATATTGTCGGGAAACAAGCCAGGTGAAAAGACGATTTCCCAAGAATATCTTGAATATACTGACTGAAATGTTTAGGTGAGCACACATTGAAAACAAGAAAACATAACACATTTTCTATCCAATACTGTTAGGAATGATTTTATTTACAAAATTGATCGTTATTTACACCCACAGGTCTGAGGCAACACATTACCAAAGTTTCCATCAGGCAAGGTCTGCTAGGACACCAAAAATAGGAAACAAGGACACAAAATATAATTTTGAGTCGAACTAGTACTTGATGCTTCATATATTGTTAGTGTTTACCTAGAACATATTTCGTTATGACCTTCCTAACGTCCTCAGTTAATGTCAACAGTTGGATTTTGATTTGGTGAACTCCTTGGAGGCAATAGGGGTCTCTGTTGGTATCTTGATCCTTTCTCAATAAAAAGGATACAAAATTTATTTTGCAGTATGTGTCCTGTGCTTTTTTGATTCAATATTAGTAACATTTCATATGAGTAAGAACTGTGAATATTAATTAGTAACATTATTTATCTCTACTCCTTCTGGAATTTTGGTAGTCAGACTGACCAGTCACACAATACCATATTTTCACGGTATGTATGTTTTCATGTTGTGCCATAAAGTTTGCAACTTGTATCTTAAGATGGTATTTAAAAAACTGAAATTAAAATATCCAGATCTAAAAGGTTGCTTACACAAAAATGGGCACACAAAATTTCAGTAATGCAAATTAATTTCTTAACAAGACATTTTTTTTTCAAAGGATAAAGTCCAAAATAAAAGAGATTAAGCATAAACATTTGTTATTACTAATTGTTATTAGTTAGGCTGACTGTACCAAAACATCTTCAGAATATGTGCAACAGTGAATGGGAAGGGAGTGGAATGTTGTTCATTTGGACTATATACACTGAGAAATTATGTGTAATTCTATAGTGAAAACCCTTTGGGGCCATTCATATTGAGCTTTTTTGTAGTCTATTTTACGTTACCCAGGGTGCACCACGGGGAGGCGGACTACATTACACCCCAAAACACTGAGAAATTATGTGTGAACTTATCCAAAACAAAATACCAAGTATATCGAGATTTAACTGTATTGGAACACCACAGTGAAGCGAAATAATTATTAATTTTTAGATGAGTCGTATTTATTACACATCTGCTTCACTTTCCTCAAAATAGGTACGAAAGTGAAGCAGATGTGTAATAAATACGACTCATCTAAAAATTAATAAAAATACCAAGTGTTCACACTTTGCCACACAAAACCGCTTATCAAAATAACACTAAATGGTGAGCAACTAACAGAAACAGAAAATTATAAATATCTAGGCATAACACTCGATTTTAAATTATCTTGGAAAACCCACATTAATGAAACCATAGAAAAGACCACTCAGAGATTAACAACACTCAAAAGACTAGCTGGCAGCAAATGGGGTTTCTCTGTCAATACACTCAACACCACCTATAAAAGTTACATCAAACCAGCACTCCTCTATGGAAGCGAGGTGATACAGCAAGTCAAAGCAAATTAGCACAACTTGAAATATTACAGAAGCAAGCACTCAGACTAATAATGGGTGCAGTCAAATCAACAATGCAAATTTACTGCAATGCAGATTGCTACAAATAACTTGCCAATTAAATATGAAATGGAAAAACAGAATCTCCTCCTAAATGAAAAACTACAAAGGCTCCCCTTTAATGCTCACTGGAAGAACTACAAAAGCAGAGAAAGGACCTTAAAAACACAAGAAGGCTTTATGCAGAAAGCCTATAACCTACAGAGAAAATACAACCTTGAAGACACAAACAAAATTGAACATCTCCCACTTCCAATCTGCCCTCTATCACAGCCTAAAATAAATAGCAGAGTAAACCTTCTGCAAAATATAGAGTCAAAAAGGGATGTAAGTGCAGAAACACTTAAAATGCTAGCTCTAGAAACAATTGAAACTTATTATCCACAAGACTCATGGCTACACATATACACAGACGGCTCCCTATTTGACAAAGAAAGTAATGCTGGAGCACGAATACATAGTAAAATATTCAAATTTTACATCTGTTTGGGCGCACTAGCAACCCACTATGATGGAGAATTAGAAGCAATCAACACCTCGCTGAAACAACTCTTCAACCATGTGAACTCTTTCTCTAAAGCAGTGATTCTAAGCGATTCTAAATCAGCACTTCAAGCCCTATCCTCACTGTACCCTAACAACAATAGAATATATCGAGATTCAACTGTATTGGAACACCACAGTGAAGCGAAAAATTATTAAATTTTAGATGAGTCGCGTTTTTTACACATCTGCTTCACTTTCGTACCTATTTTGAGGACATGTTTCGCAAATCTTCGCTTGCATCTACGGCTCTTGTGCGACTGATGTCGCACAAGAGCCGTAGATGCAAGCGAAGATTTGCGAAACATGTCCTCAAAATAGGTACGAAAGTGAAGCAGATGTGTAAAAAACGCGACTCATCTAAAATTTAATAACAATAGAATACTTGAAATTTACAGTTCATTACGAATACTACAAGGTCTAAAAAAAAGAAATACACTTCCAGTGGATTCCATCCCACTGTGGAATTACGGGCAATAAAATAGCAGATTCCTTGGCAAAAAAAGGAACACAAAACAAAGCTACCAACAAAAAGCCTCATTCCACACATCAAAACTACATATAAACAATAGAATCAACTTATTCTGGAAAGAAGAATGCAAAGAAAAAAGTACCAACAAGCAATGGAAAATTCTACAAGGAAGTAAAAATCCCATCCCAGACTACCCAAGAAGCAGTACTGTTGCCATCTTCCGACTGATTACTGGCCACGACTGTTTGGCCGCTCATCTACACAGGATTAATATTTTTGAATCCCCGACCTGCACACTGTGTAGGGACCCGAACTCATTGATGGACGGAGATCATCTGCTCCAGTGTAGTGCCCTGACAAAAACAGATGGAGAACTGACAGCACAACTAGTCACACGTTATTGGGAGGCCAGAAGGAAAATGGAAATTCTCCAACTCCATGAGCATTAGCAACCAACCATAGTGAAAACCAGGCAAAAATGTGCATCAAAAGCATTTGGTAGTGTAAGGAATGACAAGAAATCTTTACTGACATCACGATATGAAGAAATAGTACTTACTTGTCCACCCACCAACGCGCGCACACACACATCCATACAGTATCCAAAAAGGGCTTACTTTTGCAATTATATATGCATTCATACCAGTACTTTCCATTTACACCATATGTGAACAGGATAGTCATCTTGTCAGCAAACCTTAAGGACTTCAACCATTTGCAGAGCTATTAGATCATCAAATTGACCACCACCAACTAAACTCCGAATTTCTAATAAACAAAACCTTTTTCATTTAATAGATGAAAAAACAACAAAGTATACCAATGGTATTCACTACAGGATAATTTGTCCTTAATTTTTTCTTAACATAACAGGTACATTGTTTCTATTCAATTCTGTAAGCCTCCACAATTGTCACTTGAATAGGACTATGAATATTCGGTATAAAGTCCCTATCTGATTAGTATCTTTCTCTTCCTTTTTAGCTATTTACATTCTTCTAGGTTTAATTATTTTAAACATTTATTATGTTTCATGAACAAACCACAACACTTAGCAACACATTCCATTTAATCACTTATCTGTTTTATAAAATCCTCCAGGACCAGTTTCGTGACGTATTCGTCACATCCACAGGCCAGCAGACAAGACAAATTTATTATTCATATAATTTTGAGTCGAACTAATACTCAATGCTCCATTTATTGCTAGTATTTACCTAGAATACTTTTCGTTAGGATCTTCCTAACATCATCAGTTGTTGTCGACTAATGGACGTTGGTTTTGTGAACTCATTGGAGGCGACAGGTGCGTCTCTGTCGGTATCTTGATGAACTTGAAGTTTGGGTTTTCATCAAAGGTAGTGTTGAAATTAAACAATTTTCTTTCATATTTCTTTATGAAGACTTTTTCCCACGTGGTTAATGCAGCTGGACCTTGGACACTTTTTAGTAAGTGGATTTCTCGATCTACATCATTATTCTCGTTCCAAAAATGGTACGCTACCGACGATTTATCTATTTCTTTGTTCCTGATGTTCCTAAAATGCTCTTTAAGCCTAATGTTGAAGTTCCTTTTTGTTTTTCCAATGTAAATGTTGTCGTAGCCATTGCAGTTTAAACGGTACACACATGATTTTTTGTGTGTGGGTATCTCCTTTGTATTATGTGATTTCAAAAGGTGTTGTACACTAAATTTGTTCTGTGGGGCCAAAGTAATATTGTGCTCTTTGAAGACTTTTTGGAAAAGGTGTATAGCTCTGGGATGATATGTAAATTTTCTGTATGAAGTTTCATTGCTGATTGGGGAAAGAGTAGTTACTTGTTTGCACCTTTGTTGTTAAAGTGAGACTTATTTGTCAGGCTAATTTGCATTGATGTGGTTTTTTCCATGTTGCATTTGAGGTTGTTTTTGTCAAAATAATTTAACAAACGTTCTCCCAGAGAGCTCATATCCTGAATTAAATTCTTGTTATTTACAGCAGAGCAGATGACAGTTGTATGAAGTTGATGAAGATGGCGGCCGGCAAAGTTGTGATGCGAAGTGTGCTCCGCAAAATTCAACAAAATATTGATAATCATTGAAATCCTATACATGGATCTTCACAGGGCAAGAGAAGATATCAAAGAATTACGAACTGAAAATCAACACCTGAGCCAGAAATTGAATTTGATGGGAATAGAGATGCAAGAGAGAGATAAGGTGATTAAAGCAAACAATGATAACCTCAAGAAGCTACAAAATGAGAGGACGGCGCTACAGCTGCAGATTCAAGAATTTCAGTACTCGCAGCAACCTAAACAGCAACAAATAAATTCAAATATGAAATGGGTGAATGTCGCAAGAAAAGATCACGGAAAAGAAACCAAACTGAATAATTCGAAAACATCAAACATGCATGCAGTAACTTCGCTTGAGCCAAGAATATCATGCATTGAAACCTCAAACAGATTCGATCCGTTAACCTCACTGCCGAATAGTGAAGTTACGGTATCTAATTCAGCAGTTAATAAATTTGAATGGATGAATCCTAACCTAACCAGCACGGAAAGCAGTTGCCAACAAGAAGTACTGGTTATGGGGGACTCAATGGTGAAGCACGTGAGCATCAAGGAGGCGCGAACTATGGTATATAGAGGAATTAGGGCAGAGCAACTGGAAAGGAAGATACGAGAACTTCACAAGGAGATGGAAAATGCTACTGTGACTGCACCAAAAGTAATAGTGCTGCACGCAGGAACTAATAACATTAAGAGTGCAAACAATCCTGATGAAGTGATGGCTGAAGTCTACAGTGTAATACGATCAACCAAAGAATGCTTTCCTAAATCTCGTGTGATAGTGAATGGTGTAATAAAACGAGCAGATGTGGACAATAGGTATATAGACAGCATAAACGAAAGCATTAACTGGGCATGTGAGTCACTAGGAGCAATTTTTATGAATGTAAACAAGTTCCTTGATTTCAGGTGCTTGGGCAGAGATGGTCTGCACCTAAATCGAAAAGGGTCCTTTATTCTTAGTAACTACCATCTGCTTTTATGAATGATGGATATAATGCAAGACAACACAAGCATGCTGTTAT
This sequence comes from Mantis religiosa, assembly GCA_030765055.1. Lineage (NCBI taxonomy): Eukaryota > Metazoa > Arthropoda > Insecta > Mantodea > Mantidae > Mantis > Mantis religiosa. The sequence continues at coordinate 56,289,950 of CM060948.1, read as the reverse complement.
CAACAGTTTAACTTACAGGCTGGTTAATGTACCTTTAAACAAGATGGAATATATCAAAGAGTACAATATCATTCACATTGCAGAATACAATGGATTCAGTGCTGAATTGGTAAAAAAGAAATTTGATAAATTCAAAAGACAACAAAGATGCAAACAAGTAACTACTCTATATAGAATAAAAAGAAGTATTTCAGAAAGTGGACTGCCACAAGGTTGACTCACTTGCCTAATTTTAGTAAGTAACTACTCATTACACAGAAAATGAAGCTAGTTACAGCGGAGTAATAAATATTATACAAATCAAAATATTTGCTAATTACCTTCCACTTATCTTAAGAAGTTGATGTTAATACTTCTATCTTCTTTATACAAAATCAATTTCATTGACATTTGCCCATATCTTCAGTCAACACACTTCATTGTCAAGGATACCATGTATTTACGTATTACCAACATCTGAAGACGAAACAAACCTTAAAACAGAATCAATTGCCGGTATGTCAAAATTCATTATGCGATTTTTATTTTTTTAAATAAATATTTTTTCCCACTCTATTAAATCTATAGGAACATTTAATTGTTTTAATAATTTAACTTTGGGATTTATTTCGTGGTTAAATGACCAAAAATGATCTGCTATGGCTGATTTATCAATGTGTTTATATTTAATGTTACGAAAATGTTCTTTCTTTCTGGTTTCCAAACTATGTTTCGTCTTTCCAATATAAACCTGATCACAATCTAAAATTGTTAAATTTATAATCATCTTTTATTTTTTTAAGATTTTGTTGAACTGATTCTGTTTTTAGGTTTGTTTCATCTTCAGATGTTGATAATACGTAAATACATGGTATCCTTGACAACGAAGTGTGTTGACTGAAGATGTGGGCAAATGCCCATGAAATCGATTTTGTATAAAGAAGATAGAAGTATTAACATCAACTTCTTAAGAAAAGTGGAAGTTAATTAGCAAATATTTTTATTTGTATAATAAGTAACTACGCTTTCCCCAATCAGCAATGAAACTTCATACAGAAAATTTACATTTCATTCCAGAGCTACACACCTTCTCCAAAAGGTCTTCAAAGAGCACAATATTACTTTGGCCCCACAGAACAAATTTAGTGTACAGCACCTTTTGAAATCACATAATACAAAGTTGATACCCACACACAAAAAATCAGGTGTGTACCGGATAAACTGAAAAGGCTGTGACAACTTTTACATTGGAAAAACTAAAAGGAACTTGAACATTAGGCTTAAAGAGAATTTTAGGAACATCAGGAACAAAGAAATAGATAAATTGTCGGTAGCGTACCATTTTTGGAATGAGAATCATGATATAGAATGAGAAATCCACTTATTAAAAAGTGTCCAAGATCCAGCTGCATTAACCACGTGGGAAAAAGTCTTCATAAAGAAATATGAAAGAAATTTTTTTAATTTTGACACTACCTTTGATGAAACCCAAACTTCAAGTTCATCAAGATACTGACAGAGATGCACCTGTCGCCTCCAATGAGTTCACCAAACCAACGTCCATTAGTCGACAACAGCTGATGATGTTAAGAAGATCCTAACGAAATGCGTTCTAGGTAAATACTAGCAATAAATGGAGCATTGAGTATTAGTTTGACTCAAAATTATATTAATTTTGTGCTTCATTGTATCATAGACCTTACACATTGGAACAAATTTATTATGTTTGTTAACGATACTGTCTATTGCCAGAAATATATCAGCATCACCTGTGTGTCAGAATTTCATTCGCTAGTTCATTTACATGTCAGTACATCTACTGATATGGGGCTCTGGCTTTTCAGTACACTGAGAAACCATGTTTGAACCTGCGACCTTGGAATCAGTAGGTTAGTGCCTAACCAACTGAGCCTCTCAGAGCAACTTCTAGGTTTAAGGTACAACCTATCAGAAACACCAATAACCTTTTGTATGTGTTTGTGTGCATCTCAGCTTACCCTTTACGCTTTATTGTGAAGTTATTTATCTGCACATTCATTCCATCGTGTCACACCTCACATATCTCTTGAAGCATAATTTCTTCCAGTTGATTAATAGCATTATCATTGAAATGATCATACTACTCCCTTTTATTTTATTAAGTTCACTCAAAAATATTAAAAGCAGAAGCATTATTAACAGTGAAGTATTCTTCATATTTGAGTTTGATTTATGAGTCACTATGTTTACACTCAAACTTCACTTACTTGTTGTTGTATAATTGAAACGTTTTCAAGATCATTCGATCTCATCCTCAGCTGTTTGGCGACTAAATGAACATTCCTCTTCTTCCACTACTACGGAGCTCCGATCACTCTGCCATCTGGTGTTAGGAGCACACCAGATGAGGATGAGATTGAATGATCTTGAAAACATTTCAATTATACAACAAGTAAGTGAAGTTTGAGTGTAAACATAGTGACTCATAAATCAAACTCAAATAAGTTCACTCAAGTTTCAAACTGCAAGGTCTTGTGAAGTATGTACGAGTATAATGCCAATACTATTACATTTATGAGTTTTCCAAGTTGTGGCCACTGTTTAGTGTAACTGCATCTGTTCTCTCTCTCTCTCTTTAAACTGAGAATGAGCTCAAAGAAACTGTACATACAGATATCCAGATGGAAGAAATTATGAGAAGAGCATACACCACCTTGCTCATAAGTGTCAACAAAAACTGATGTTGATTGTATAGTTTAACACTATATTCATTAAAGATACAGGAGTGCATCAAATAGCTGCTCTAAGGCTAGATACACTTCTTGAGGAAAACATTTGGACCCACATTTTCTGCTGCACCCAAATACTTCATTATGCCAATGTGAAATGCCCAACTATGGCATATGAACAACACAACATATAACAGCACTTATCCCATTTAATATGTCAAATAAAATAATTAAAACAAAACATACCCCTATGGTAACTAACAAAGCCAGATGATGTAACTGCTCAGCCAAAGAAACATTGACTTCATATGCTCTGAATGTAGTAACTTGAAAACTGCGGCTTACGAGATGAATGTTTCCCTCTGTATCACCAAACACTAAGTGTCCATGTCCACTTGTAGCGACACTCACTTTTGCATCCTAATAAACAAAACGATGATATTTTAGTGCATGAAAAACAAAAAAGTAATTTATTACAAAACATATTATTCTGCATTTAAACTTACTTTCAAAGTTACAGCAATTTTTCCTCCATCCACATCTTTAATTAGGTCAAAAAAGTTGAAGCGTCTCCACTGAAACAGAAACACAAGAACAGATTTACATATACCTTGCTCCATAAAATATTTTTACCGCTGCCTAAAAGTATTATTATACTTGAGTGTTTAAATACTAAAATGATATACACTTTCAGCATTCATACAGGTAATTAATTATTTAAACGTCAAGAAATTCAAAGAGAATATAAATATTACTTTCATTTTATTTATGTAAGAAGTTGATCAACAAATTAAAAAAAAAATTTGAAGTCGATTTTTAAAAAATGCTACATAGGTAAAACTAAAAACCAGAGTCAAAGAGCATTTTAGAAACATCAAATTGAAACAGGAAATTAAGTCAGCAGTAGCATTTCACTTTTGGAATGAAAACCATGACCTTGACCCAAATCCAAAATTTAAAGTGGTGATAAACCAAAACAAACTGACATGGGAAAACATATTAAGAATATAGAAAAGTAAGGACCAGGTAATGTTGGAGATGAGTGAAATATCTCTGAAGACAAAAGTGAATCGAGAAGATATTGACACACTGCTTCACTCACACTGTATTTTCACAGGGCATGTTTCAAGAGCTTTTGCTCTTATCATCAGCTGGAACTCGACTGGTGCTAATTGTAGTGGTTTCCTCTTTCTCCATATCGTCGATAGATGGCATGATGTACTTGTCAAAGATGTCCGGTGGTGGAGTTTCAAAATTCATGACTATGACGATTTTTGTTAATGAAGATTTTTTCCCATATGGAAAGGTCTATGGGGTGATTAACGTATTTTATTAGATGTCTCCAAGTTGATGTCATGTCTAGTATTCAAAAAATGAAAAGTCACTGCTGATTTTTCTTTTTCACCATTTTTAATGTTTTTTATATGTTCTTTAGTTCTGATGTCAATATTTCTTTGTTTTTCCTATATAAAAGGGCAAGTTTCACATTTGATCTCATAGATTCCTGGTTTTTCTTTGGTAGTAATTGAATTTTCGGGGGGCCTTTTAACAAATTTCTAATATTAAATCTATTTTGAGGTGCAAGAATTATGTTGTGTTCGGAGAAGATTTTTTGGAATTTATTATGGGCTGAAGGATGGAAGGTAAATTTTTTAATGTTGTTTTTCTCTTTTGCTCCTGTAGGTTCTAGGGTGGTGGTTTCTTTTATTTTCTTAGCCTTGTTGAGTCTTGTTAACTGGTTTGTCCACTAAATTTGGGTTGAAACCATTGGACATAGCTACAACACCAATGGCATGTTGGTGTTGTTTTGGGTTGAAACTGTGTTCTTAATATAATCATCTGTGTGTGTCGGTTTCCTGTAGATACCAAAAGTGAGTTTGTTGTTCATTTTTTTGATCTTGATGTCCAAAAAGGGGAGCATACCATCCTCTTCAGTTTCCAATGTAAATTTTATAGCTGGATTTTGAATATTCATAAGTCTAAGACCATCTTGTATGAGTTTATTAGGTACTATTGCAAAAATGTCTTCCACATAACGATACCAAACTTTGAAATAACTTGGAAAAGTTTTTGTGATGTGTTTCAAAAGCACTCATATATAAATCTGCTAAGAAGGGAGACAATGGGTTGCCCATAGCTAGGCCCATTTTTTGTTTATAGATCTGTCCATTAAAGCTGAAAAAATTCTGATTGATACAAATTTCACTAAGTTGTGAAAGTTCTTCTATTTCTTCATAGGTTACTTGCCTCTGAAGACTTTGGCAAAGAGTGGACTATCTTTGTAATGTTAGTTAAGATTACAGATGGCGTGTGTTCGGTAGAAATCTGTGTATGTTCTTTCTGTATCAAACCTTATAGCCTGGCCAATTACTCCAATGCTTCATACACTCACACCTGGTGCCAAAACTTGGGAGTGCCATGTTCTCTGAACTAAGTGTTAAAGGCGTGTGTTCCAGGGAGTCTCAAAGTTCGGTAGGTCCATGCCACCAAGTTTCAGCTGTGGACAGGTCTTGTGCCTGTTGCCCTCTAGACAATATATCAACCAGGTTATCTAAACCTGGATAGTGCCTCCACTGAGATGGCAAAGTATATCTGACTATTTCTGTCACCCTGTTGCAGATGAAAGTTTTCCACTGATGTAGTTCACTGGAAACCAAGTCAAGCATAACAGCAAAGTCACTCCAGAGAGCTGCCTTCTTTATATTGCTGCCAGTGGCTTTGTAGAAGTATAGTAAGCGTCTGACACCTACCAATGCTGCAATTCAAGGCGTGGCAGCATTACTCATTTTATTGGGGCCAGTCTAGCCTTGCTGCATATCAACTGTACCCCAACATCATCCTCATTTTGGGATCGCAAGTATATTGCAGCACCATATGCACATTCTAATACGTCACAGAAGATGTGCAATGTAGAATCTCAGTTGAACATCTGACGTTCCTATCCAGCATGGAAAGCCAATGTCTTCCAAATGCTAGATGATGACACACTACGGTAACAACCTTGCACCAATGTCAGATGGTAGAATCTCATTCCACCCCATCCCTCTACACCAAGTCTCTTGAAACAACATTTTTCCTAATATTGTGATTGGCGAATACATACCAAGTGAGTCATATAATTTTGAGGTGACCTGAAGGAGATGCCGTTTGGTAACAGGGCTGTCTGGGAGACAGGTCAATATGTTATCACTGGAAGTGGTGAAGCGATCAGTCATGGTGTTCCAGTCAATGCCCAGGACTTGTGTTTTCTTCTCGTATGGCTGAGTCCGGGTGTCTCATGTATTCTGGAGTGCAGTCGAGTGCCCATTTTTACATAGGGAGTTTGATGACGCCCATGAGGATGGTGATCTCAGTGAATATCTTACTCTTCTTCTTCTGGGGCAGTTGAAAATTGTCCATGTAGGTGCATTTATTGACAAGTAGTAAAGCTGTAGGGAATGCCTGGTTATGCATGAAAGCTAATTCTCTCAGCGTCACAGAGTGTGTAGTGTCAGTAGTATTGAACATCCCATTCTCATCTGATTCCACTCTGTACCAAAGGAACCTAGTCAGATCCCTGTCTGCTGGGTTCAAGGATAGTTGCAGGAATGCTTGATTAAAGTCACCTAGCAGTGCATATTTGTAAAACCCTGAATCAAAGCAAAACAGCCATCGTTTTCAGAAGAAGATTGGGTCCCATTTCTAAGTTGTCATTTAGAGAATGGGACTCATGGCCATGAGAGGAAGCATTGAATACAATCCTCCAGTTTGACACTCCCCGTTTTCCCTTCCTTACAAGATGATATGGCAAGTAGAAACAATGTTCATGTCTGACTTCCTCAGTGACTACTTCGACATGACCCTGAAGAATGTAGTTAACATGTGTGCTTGATATAGTCTTGTAATTGGGATTTCTCTCGAAGACTTATTCTATCATCTTGCCCATGAACATCTTGATGAAAATTTGCACTCCTCCATGACAATGCAGTATCAAATGACAGTATTCCTCCAGACCAGAGGTAACTGATCTTTACTGGCAAACAGCTGGAAGATGGTCGCACACTATGAGATTAACAACCATCCTCAGAGGACCTGAACCTCTCCTTGCCATAAATTTGAAGATGGAATTCAGACTTCATAGTCGACAAAGGAATACCTGTTGGAATTGTGGAGCTTCCACCATGTACAGCAGATGACCTGGAAGGGTAGAAAATTGAAGGTGGGAGATCTTGTTCTCCAAGAAGATGTACGCCCACAACACCTGAGGACAGTCCACATAGAAGAATTGGTTCTGGGAGGGGAAGGTCATGTGAGGATTGTGCATCTCCAAAGAACTGATGGCCACAATGTTGCCTGACCTTTACAGTTGGTCATCCCCATGGAGATTGACCAGGGTGTCAAGGACAATCTTTCTTTAAAGACTTTGGCAAAGGAGTGGACTATCTTTGTAATGTTAGTTGAGATTAAAGATAACGTATGTTCGGTAGAAGACTGTGTGTTCATTTTGTATCAAATCCTATAACTCAGTCCATTATCACTCCAATGCTTCATCCCGTTACAATGAAATATGAAATCCTACCAATCGATAATGTAAAATGAAGGTTAAAGCATAACTGATCAACAAAATTTATTAACACTTCAGATTTGAATAATTCAGTGAATTAAAAATTTTCCAAAATGTGGGACCTCTCGTAAGACAACTTGCAACTTTTCAGGATAATTTCATGAATTCTCAGCTGTAGTTAAACCATAAATAGTTTGCTATCATGCATGGCATGTTCTATGGCATCTTACAAGTGCAGCAGGCATAGCTACACCACAGTAACACATATTTTGAGCCATAAAATAGAAATTGCATTAAGCTGCCAAAGAGCAACTCAATTAATACCAACAGGCTGCTATTTCTCACAGCTACTATCACTGAGGCCTAATAAAATGGGTCCAAGAACTTGGTTTATAGGATTAAAAATTTGCTACCCCTTTCAAAGAAAGTAATCATGCAGGGTAGCAGAAAATAATGAATCTTTTGATGATATTAATGAGATCTGTAAGAACTTAAGAACTGACACACAGAATGAAAAAGCAATGTAACACGAATACTAAGTGTGAAATTGAGGAATACTAAGTGGGAAATTCAACATAAGCATTTTTATTGTTACTATGTAAGCCCCTTTATTATCCCAGTTCTTATCCCACATTATAATTGTCGCATCGTAAGTTGGTGATTGGCGTTTTGCCTCCACGTGCTATTCAGCTGCGAAAACAAGGAGAGGGGATAAACACGTTACTGACACGTCATTGCGGTCGCCTAGCAACCAACAATCCACCAATCAAAAGTAAACTGTTGCCATAGCAACCCGGCATGCTTATCCTACGTTACGAACTCTATCGCACTACACCACATGCTTTATGCATGACTCTAGTCTATCGGCATGTTGAGGTTTGCAATAAGCAGACACTGCTACTATTGTTGCTTCGCTTATGAATCAGCGGTATCAAAATACCGTTGTCGTTTGTTGCCCTTTAGTATGAGACGGTATGTGTTGTTGGAAGGGAACAGGTGTGGATTTAGTTTCAAGGAATATCTTATGAAGTTTTCTGGGTTAATGACCAACCCTTCTTACCTGCCTTTGTCCGGTCCAGTTCTAACATGAATAACCCGTACGGTACTTAGGGTATTTCTCCCTGTCATCACTGCCAAATTAAGAGTGTCCTGCTTCAGGTAGTGAATGTTTCACAGGGTGCAAACAGCTTTACATTTTCGCAACATAATTCATGTGTTTCAGTGATCAACTTCAGTGTTTCAGTGTAACTTTAATATTTAGCTAATTATCATTACTAATGGCTGTCACAAACACCTGTGCTACAGAAACAGACAGAAAGAAACTATCTGTGAAGACCACAAAAAATGAAATGCGTGTTCAAGACCATTTAAAAAAGTATGAATTGCTTGAACCGGTAAAAGCAAACCGCAGTTCCCAAAATATATAGTTAATGAAATTGCTGCAGAAAAAGGCCACAAAATTATTAGACTTCCTCCCTACCATTTTCATTTTAATGCAATAGAGTTGATTTGGGCCCAAAGCCCAAATAAAGGGATGTGTAGCGCGCAACAATACCGATTTCACTATAACATCTGTTATAAAACTAACAGAAGAAGCAATAGCAAAACTAAGTGCTAAAAATTGGGAAGATGCTGTTTGTCACACAAAAAAGTTATAGTGGCAGCATGGGAAAACGAAGGCATTATGGAAGAAAGTGGAAGAACTCATAATTTCAGTGGAAGATTCCAGTAGCTCTGATGATGAATACGGCAGCGACAACGACGACGACGATCAGAAAAGCAGCACCAATTACAGCAGGGACTCTTGAGATAAGCGGCATATTCCCGTTGGAATAGAATACATAATTCTGTGCAGGTATGGCACTTTTATTTCTCTAAATCTTAACTCTAGTTAACCATTTATTTTTTGTTCATTCCGAAGATTTCGTATGTTGTAATTAGGTAACTGCTCACTTAAACGCGTAGACAGTCTTACGATTAATACTGCAGTATGCAAATTTCTAGGAATATGTGCGTGTGCATTACCGCAGCTGAACTTCCTCCTCCCCTCTACCCGCCATCTTCGTTGCCTAGCACATGAAGAGGAACGGTAAAGTGGCAACGGTGCTATCCCCTCTCCTTCCCCACTCCTTCAACTGTCAATCACCAACTTATAATGCACCCATAATAATTTCCCGCAGTTTTCAATTTCTTTACACTCCACTACATAATGTTCTAAGCTTATTTTCTTTCCACATAGTATGCACTCCTTTGGTGAACCCCCTCTCAATATGGCTCCGTCCTTAACCAAGCTAAACCCTCCCTCTCACATCTATCACATATGTCTATATATGTTTCCCTTCCCCATTGTCTTTATTTTCAGGTATACATTTAGTGATTTCTTGCTTATCAGATTTCCCCATGTCACTTGTCTGTCAATGTCCTCTATCCTATTCTTAATAATTGTCCAAAAACCTTTTACATTTCCTTCTCTCTCATGCCAGACATCCCCCATCCCTATTTTTACCAGCGTTCTCTCTAGCTCTGCCCACCAGCTGTCCTTACATGTTGAATTCTTCTGTTGTTCTAGTCAGATCTTTAATGTATTATCATCATCTTTTTTTATACAACTATACCAATATTTTAAACATCTTTCTATAATTACCCCACTTCTGCAAGATCTTCCAAGTTCCACTCTAGCTACTCCATTTGGTGTTGGCTTAATCAAACCTAGTATCTCCTTACAGAACTGTTCATATGTGTGTTCAACATGATTTCTTATCTCATTTGCCCCCCACAACTCCACACCATGTCATTTTTGATTCTACTATTGCTTCATAGGTTCTTTCATGCCACTTTACGGACATATCTGGTAATTTATATTTACAGCTCCTTACCCCAGACATCGCTATTGTGACTTTGTGGGTTCGTGAAATGACAAGTCCAATTTCACCAACTCAACAATGTTCTTTATTTCCACCGACTTACAGTTGAACACTTGCCAATTACACAAAATTACGTAATGCACACAATTACGATTCACCAGTTCGTCCGTTACCGATCAGATGCACGTACACAATTACGTAAAGTCTTCCGTTGCACAATCTTCTCGTTCATTAACACGGCACTCCTTTGCTAGCACCTCAAACACTGACTGACTGTCTGTCTGTCTGCAACCCCCCTTTTTATAGGAATATCGCCGTCTCTTCCCGACTTCTCTAGTTTCCACCCGAAAGTTCCAGATGGCCGTGGGAAAGGGGGAAGGGGCCGCCCGCGCAAGTGACATTTCCTCTAATCTTCCCCCTCAGTTAGTGACAGAGACTGATGAAAGGGTGTGGCCCAGCTGCCTAGGGTCCTTTCCAGCGGCCGCCGGTCCTGTCTTCCGCTAATTGGGTGACACTATCTTCCCTTTCACTCTTATCTTTCTCCCATGTGTTCCCCAGCCTCCATTATAGCACAGTCTCATCCCTAAATAGTCAAACTCCTTTACCACCTCCACTTTTTGGTCATTTAGATACCACTTTTCATCTTTTCTTATCACCCTTCTAGAACACTACTATTTTTGACTTGCTTATATTCTTATCCCCCATTTCTTACAGTAGCTGCTAATTTCACTTATTGCTCTCTGTAATCCTATCATTGTTATAAATGCTATCATCTGCAAATAGTAACCCTGCTATTACTTAATTCCTAATAATTGGGCAATGGTTGTTGCTTCCATTGTTGTTACTGATATATGCCAGACAATCCCTGATGAGATGTGACGATGATCTACACCCTAAGCACCCATTTGCTGGTTTGGTGCTATAGTTTGACTTTTTATGGAAGCTAAGAGTTGGGGTGAGAATAGAAAGCAAATCTTGTCAGTCTCAATGATGTACTAAATAAAGTTCTATGCAATCATATGACCACTGATTGTAACTCCACAGCTGTTGTTAAGTTTGATGCACAGTTCAGAATCCAGTAATCCACCTAGCATCACTGCACCAACAAATTCACTTAATCCGCTTCACTGATGGCCATTTAAACCCTGCACGGGCCGGGAATGGATACCCAATAAACAGAACAAGACATTTACATTGTTAAATACTGTAAAAATGCTTCATAAATACATATCATATCTCCCGTATTTATTAAGTTATATTAGCAAAACAAAAACTGGTTTAAAGCCCATTAAAGGCAGTATACATCTACGGCATCATTAAAATAGAGACTATATTAATAAATCATTGAAATATTATTTTGCATCACTGTAGAGAAAGCCATTCTTCGCAGTGAACACATCTAACAGTGAGTAATTTTGTTAAACTATATAGATCAGCTGCGTAGTGTTGGGTTCCAGGTTTATAGGTTTCAGTTTATGCTACCATACAATAATAATTGTATAAAAAACACACGCGCCCGCACACACACAAACACTGGAAACAAACCACTCCGTCAGCATCTCTTTTATTACAGTATTTCACAACCGATGATCATGGTAGACTTAAGTAGCTGTTTTCTTCGCTTAGTTCATATAGTAATTTTGACTGTGTCAGAGTTCCAAGCAATTTGTTTAGCTAAAACACATTTGAAATTGTTACCTCAGTGCTAATCATGGTTTCAACTAGTAATGTAACAAATAAATTAGCTTGTGTAGGAAGTGTACAGGCTTCTGAAATTACTTCAGAAAAAGCGGAGGACTTTTTGCTGTTTAATAGTGATTTGGATACTGATGGCAAGTTTTCAGATTTTGAGGGGGGTGTTGAAGATAAGGTAGCAGTGAGGAGGAAAATGACCCATTTCTGACAGATGTTCGTGAAGAATCAACATTATAAGTTGTCAAAATAACTCTAACACAAATAGACAAACCTTCACAAACACAACCTCTGGTGTACAACTGCAGACTCAGCTAACTTCTGACAGCCAACCAATTGGCATTTTCAGAAAAGTTTTTGCTACTGACTTACTGTCTCTCATTGTTTCAGAAACAAATGTATATGCAAGTAGGGTGAAGGAAGACCTGATCTCTAAAGGCAATTTAGGACCTAAGAGTACAATTCAGAAGTGGACATAAGTAACAATGAATGAGATTTACAGACTACTTGGTCTGATTATGCTCATGGGTATTATTCGTAAACCTACGCTAGAATGTATTGGTCTACAGATGACATGCTAGCTACTACATTTTTTGGAGAAATGCATGTCAAATAACATGTTTACTTCCATTTTGCAACCTCCTTCATTTCACCTGCACAGAAAATATAAATGATAAACTAAACAAAGTCAGACCAGTTTTTAATTACATTATTTCAAAATTCAAAGAAAATTACGTGCCTAGTGAAAAGATCACTGTTGATGAAAGCCTGATGCTTTGGAAGGGCTGCTTAGGTTGGAAACAATACATCAAAACAAAGAGGGCCAGATTTGGCATAAAGAGCTTTGATGTATGTGAAAATAAAACAGGATATCTTTAAAATAGCTGCATATACACTGGCCAACAGACTGATAACACTGGAAACAAAGATTTGGGGATATCTGGTTCCATAGTAATGCACCTAATGGAACCTGTATTTGGTCAGGGTAGGACTGTATATTTAGATGATTGGTACAGTTCCCCTAAATTATTCATGGCCTTACACAAAAGAAAAACAAATGCAATTGGAACAATATGCTCAAATCATATTGGTTTGCCAAAAGATGTGAATACGAAGGCTCTAAGATGAGAAATGCAGGTGCGTCAGCCCCCACCCTTGACCTATGTTGCTTGGCAGGACAGGAGGGTAGTTACAGCATTATCCAATTACAGATTTTGATGATTGATACTGGAAAAATTGATGTTCGTAACAAAACAATTTTCAAGCCCGATATTATCCAGGAATACAATATGCATATGGATGGTGCGGATATAGATCAATCCCTCTTTGCGAAAAACAATCAAATGCTATAAAAAAGTATTTTTACACCTGCTGGATATAACCATATATAATTGTTTAGTAATTTGGAGAGCTCTAAACCCACGAAAGACAATGACCTACCTGGACCTTTGCATATCAATAGCTTGCAGCCTAATTGAGCACTATAAAATTCAGAGACCTCTCCATACTGGGGGTAAGAAATCCACCACCCCAGCACCCCTCAGACTTGATGGAAAACATTTTTCTGAAAGGATACCACCAACAGCAAAAAAAGTTGCGTCCCTTTAGAAAATGTCTGGTGTGCTCAAAGAAAGGTGTCTGAGAGGAAACTAGTATGATTTGCTGTGATTGTGGAGATAAGCCCTTGTGTGTTTATCCCTGTTTTGAGGTGTACCATTCAAGAAGAAACTTTAAAAGGTAAGCTTTTACTTCTTATAGAATTTATTTAAATTTGCTGTAAAACATAGTTTAAAATAATTAGCGTTAAATAAGCATTAAATGCATGTATGCACAGGATGTCTATACACGTCCATATCGGTGAAAGGGTTAATGTCTCTACTATGGAACAAAGCTGATCTTGACAAACACTTGCATGTATTTGAAAAGTATTCAAGTCTTCACTGTCCAAAATTTCTAAAGTAGTTTGCAGCTCACGTTAAGTCCATTGTCTTCAAAGAACTTTGAGAGCTTCTCCCAAGTTTCCTTTGTCGTTTTACGTTCACTAATGTACAGATTTTTTTATTGCAGATGTGCCTTTAACTTTAATGGCCATATGAGAAGCCTTTTGCCTTTGGAATTACCTACAGGCAATAGAGTTAATTAACACAATATGGATTTTTGGCTCTTTGGGTTTTATACATTAGATCATACACATATTCACATTCATACTTTCAAACTCTGGGAAGGACAGAATAATCTTGTCTAGAGAAAAATGTCCACCTCCAACAGGGAATCAAATCCAGGACCCCCCACAAAAAAGGCAGAAATTCTAACGGCTGTTAAGGGACACCTTTGATCCTGAATGCTCAGAACCAAATGAAAGCATGTTAAAAGAATAACGAGCGATCATTAAAACAACAGTCTGTCATTCCCATGCACAACTCAGCACTTGTCTGATAGCACTATTAGATGGTGGCATGTTGTAACTGCACTAACCAGTGCTCGAGTTGTATGAATGGTATAACTGTAGTACATATAAGTCTCTTGGAGTATTCATATGTAAATTGTATACAGTGATATGAAAAAAATTAATCCTATGAATATGGTCCAATATTAGGGAAAAAGTTGCAAGCTGATGAATATGAAAATTACATCAGGGACAAGGCTATGAAGTTTGCACATACATTATATCACATAATAATTCACAAATATATTGGGGAGGTCACAGAAATACATGATATGCTGGATAGATATACGGATTTTGAAGGACAGAAGGAACCTGAAGATGGCTATTCAAGCAGTACAAAACATTCATTTCCAGAGTAACAGAAAAAGTTAAAGTAAATACAAACTCTCTCCATTCAAAAAGTCCAGGCCCAATGTATTAGAAGATATTGATGACTGCAGAGAACATTTATGAAGACTATTAAAATCATGGCTTCAATTCCTATACAAATTAATGAGGCACTATGAGTGCATTAAAAGTAAACCAAATTACAGGTTAATTCTAAACTGACTGTCTAGCAAATTGCGAGCTCAAACTCATTTCAAAGGAAACAGACTGTCACAATTACAAACTATAAAAGAGACTGTAATATTGCAATATGATAGTGCAAAGACATATGGATCTACAGCTCATTACTGGCATTTGCAAATATGGCCACTAGAAATGGCTAAGATTACTGACTTGGACAATTTCAAAGCTTCAATTTTCTTTATTGACCTCACTCCAAGGACATAAAAGATTATAACAATGTACGTCAGAAGGCACAACAGTTTGTGGAAGAAAGTGAACATGTTTATAACAGAGGAGGTTGTGGAGAAAGGTAATGTTTGGAATAGTGATCAGAGACAATTCCAGTAGGACATGTTTTCAGTGTCCACATTGTCCCACAGAGGAGAGAAAATTACAGCTAATGTCTTTTAGTCCATACATAGCTCTATCCACAGCTACACAATTGATGTAGCTCTAGGTAGCTATGACAGGCAGGCTAGCAAAGAAGTTGTACATCTGTTTTCAAGAGACACAAGGCACTTTCGGCCCGCCTCGGTAGCGTAGATGGTAGCATGTCTGCCTCTCGTTTAAGAGGTCCTAAGGCGAATCTCAATTAGGGTGAGTTACTTGGATAAGGTTTTTTTCCAGAGTTTTCCCTTATCCTGATAGACAAATGTCAGGTAACTCTAAGCTCCATGGACCCTGGACTCATTTGAGCATCATTTTACCCATTTCATTCATCGTCCGATATGACTAAACATTGGAGGGCATAAATTACCCCCCCTCCACCAAAAAAGGCACTTTTATCCCAATTACTTCAAAGAAACTTAAAACAACCTGTCTACGAAACATTCATGTGGAAGCATGCATAAATGGACAAATGACTAAAGAATACATGCAGCTTAGGGGAGATATTCGTAAGAAGAGAAGTGCAGCAGCTGCGGCCAAATCAAAGCATATTGTATTGTATAGCCAAGGGGTCTGTGAAACTAAACCCCTTCGATCCAGTGGTATTACAGGTATTCAAATTGCTGCAGAAATGATATTTGCACTTTCTAACAGTCACTGTCTCCAGATTTTCCCTCAATGTGGAGGAAGCCATCAAGGAAAAAAAAAAAATTAGAATTTGTCGGTCAAGTGGCTTGCAGTGACTATCGCATATTCATGGTAGTGGGTTGGTTGCCCTGTTTGCTATTATTTCACCATTATTCTCCTACATATTAATGCATGCTAAAAATTCAGGCCAGGTGGATTGCAGACTGCCACAGTGACCACATTGACTCCATACAACACTAGTAAGGTATTTACAAACTTGTTTCACTTTTTTCACTAATTTCTTTAAGGAGTCATGAATACTAGTTTATTCCCTCCATTACACTGAACATATGTAATGCTTAAGCACTAAACTTAAAAGATACATACATATTTCTTTTTCAGTACTCATTAACAAATGTTTTAAGAGAGATGTTCTTCTACAACATAAACTTGGAAACTATCAACAGATAGTTGATGATAGAGGCAAAGCCTCTGAAACTAGTTCCGGAAAAATTTAAAAGTAAGTGTTGTCTAGTGTCTTTAATCGACTCTCTTTAAAGTTAATTTATCATAACAACACTGTTTTCAACACTTCCAAGAAAGTAATTATCAACAGATACTTTATAACTTCTTTTGTAAGACTTTTTACAACAGAGTTTAAAAATGTTCCATGGAAGATTTCATGGATTTCAGTTTTTGTCTTCAAAATGTGATGCAAATCTTTCTATGATTTTCAATTCTCTTTTGTACATTTTTTGCAATTTTTAAAGACATTGTTTTCTAAATTCAGGGTTTCCACGAAAGAACTTTGAGGATTTGAAGTTAAATATTTATATTAAATCACACTCTTAGTGTTGTACATGAATTTAAAGATGTTTTCAAGATTTCATTACAATTTAGTCAATTTCAGCACAGGCTCCATTAGTGGCAGGGCATACTTCCAAATTAAATTCTACCTCTTTCCAGGTTCTGGTCAGTTTATCTGGGGTGACGGTTGTCATGCATAATCTGCAGCAAACATTCACTTGAATACTCCATGAACTCATGAGACGTTTGTGAACCCCAAATTCTGCAACTGCGTCAATTCACAGTACCTTTTACATGAAAAGTTGACTCATTGGTAAAAATTACGTTCACAAAATCGTTATTTTCATCAATTTCAAAATTTGCTAAATTGTAACAAAATCTTCAGAATTTTACTTTTAAATTCATGTATAACACATTAAACTAAAAATATTTAACCTCAAAACTCCAGTTCTGTTGTAGAAACCCTGTATATCTAATTCCCATCTCTGTAATGAAAGTTAGTGAAATACTTGTTTCTATTTAAAACCACTATTTCAATCCTTTTACACAAGTCAGCATACAACAGAAAATATTAAATAAAACGAATAAGTGACAAATTTACATCTCTATGACTGGAAACAACTGCAAAATTGTTCTACTCCCTCGGGCTATTTATGTGATTCACAATTGAGGAGCGTTTTTTCAAAAACTCGATAGATGCAAAATTTTATGAAATATAGTTATATATAGTATCAGCATAACTTTCACCTTCTGCATCGTTCTGTGAAATCAGATTTTGCAAAATTCAATTCGTGTCCTGTGTAGAAGATAGGGAATATCAGCAATTTTTTCAAAACTCCATAGATGCACTTGGCTCAGTTAAAGAAAATGTCAATAGATGAAATTTTATGATTTCATGATCCAGCGTGTAGCAACCTCAATTCTATGAAACACATGTTGGCATTGACTGCCATCTCACTATTGCGATTCTTGGAATTCTCAATCATTTCTGCAAGCTTTGTACACTGCTGCAGTGTTGGCAATAACTGCAAACTCAGGTTGTGCCCTTGTATTTCACATTCATTTCTGAAAGCTTTGTTATACTTAAATGGCATTTCTTAGCTGAGACACTGCAATGTATTATGCACAATGGACAGGAGCTCAGATTGTGAAACTGTACCAGTCGTAGAATGCGCAGGAAGTAGAAATTGCAAAAACAAGGAAAGGAAATCAAAATGCAAATCAAGGAAAGCTCATACTCCAGCAATTTCATGTTGACATGGTCTTGAGTGCACTCCACGAAATTCTAAAAGTAAAAGGCATAAGCTCTGTGATGTAGCTGATTTGACTTCTTTCCGTGCTAAATAAAATAAGTCAAGATAAATTCCTTATGAAAAATATGCGTATTACATCTCCTAATTGCAGAGTGATGAAGAAAGAAGCTCCAAATACGTAGCAGACTGTTAGCATTAAATACAGTGTGAGAACTATTGCTGGCCGAGTATTGTCAGTATGCACTGCAAGCTTCCAAGATATCACAGGGGTGTCAGAAGATAGATTATCTCTCCTGGCTAGAAAGTTTCCACTTATCTGGGAATGCACCAAAGGAAACCAGAGGAAGTGACAGAACAGGAAAATTACAGAAGCAAATTTCTGCTGTTATAAAGCAAGACACAAGAAGTACAGATGCAGAGAAAGCCATTATAGAAGAGCAAAATCAAGGAGATGATATTTACCTCCATAACTTAATATCTGAAATATGTGGAACAACTTTAGCACAGAAAGAAGATTAAGAAATCTACCAGTCTGCTTATTGTCAAAAAATACATATTTTACAACTTCTTCAATTTTTCATTCCATATACAGCACACTGACACATGCTCCAAATACAAAATGGGACTGAAGAAGATTAAGACAGAGACAGACGTGTAAAAGAAAAATGAACTAAGAACCATGTACAGACTGCACAAGTTGTGTTCAAGAAGGTTTTATCTAATATTGAAAGAGGAAAACACCAAAGCAATCACTATTTGCTTTGATATGCAGCACAATCACTTCCTTAACTTTCTGTTAGCGATTCTATGCAAGGCAGGTATGGCTGTATAGTCTATGCATAATGAGTCCATCTAAAACTCAGAACAAAGACATTTCCTTGTATACATGGTTGGAAACTGAATCTGCTAAAGGCTGCAACCAGGTTGCCTCAGCTTTGCACCACTTCTTGTTGGAACTGGAAGAAAGGATGTCCAGCAACACTCCTTCTACCATTCATTTATTTTCAGACTCTTGCTCTAGTCAGAATAAGAATAGTGTGCTGATGTTCATGCTTATTGCTTTCTTGGAGGAGTAAAAAATTTCCCACATTTCACTTATCTACCCAAAACGTGGGCACAATTTTATGCCTTCTGATAGAGTGAGCAAAGAAAAGAAAAAGGATGTTCAAGATCTAGCTAAATATTTTGAAATTCCAGAAACTGCAAAAGAATTTTATAAAGATTTACTAGAAGATACCAATAAAGGTTAAAGCTTACTTATTCATATTGTTTGACATTTCTTTGTATTCAATATGTTTGTTATATATATATATATATATATATATATATATAAAGCAAAATAATATATTGTTATTATGAATATAGCAGTACTTAGTTTCTAAGTTTATAGCTAATCAAATAATCCTTATAAACATTAACACGTTGGTTGTATAATACATTATGTATTATGAAAAGGTGAAAATAAATAATAAATAATAAATACATAAATAAAAAGTAAGAAAAACAATAAATGACAAAAATAACTAAACTTCAAGAGTTAATTTCTCGCTCACACAGAAAAGTTGATCAGCACCTATTGGTTTTTTAAAAAAACTCTGTATTTTCAAACCTCAAATTTTCACTAGTTAAATTATGGTATTTGTTTCTTTTAATATTCAATGAGACCGTTTCAGGAAGGAGAATTGAATGATTCATAAAGTTGCTGTGCTAACCAATTAATATTGCCAATAAATAGAAAAGAACAAAAAAACGTTTTTCTCAGAAACACATTTTGTGCATCTATCGAGTTTTGAAAAAACACTCCTCAATTGTAGAGCAACCAACCTATGGTGCAAAGACGCAAAGAACAACTCATTTAGGTTCCTAAGCCATAAAGTGTAGCTCAAGTTTTAGGGCCCTAAGGCAAAGCATAGTTGAGGGAGGTTTTCATAAGTAGAGGAGGGAATGATGACAGAACTGGATATACAATCTGTGAAGCTAAATCTCAATAATCCAGAATCACATCAAAGTAATTTCATATACAATCAACATATCTGTTTACATATAAGGACAAAGAAGGGTCTAAAACCTTGCCTAACTAGCAGAGATATCACTTCCTAAATCATATTGGCATTCTGTTGGTTTGTTAATAAGCCATGATTTTCCGATAAAAGAAGTTATCCTTAAAAGGGGGTACATATGCTGATTACAGACTCTGCTAATGATAATGTAAGGTTATTCTATAGAAGATGAGCAAGAGCCTGGCCTAGGCAGCTGAAGCATAACCAATTGAAGAAGCATTCATGTGCTGAAAATACCTACATGGGGATACATGTATGTGTGATGAAACAAGATGCAGTAGTAAATACTAGCATTAGTAATTAAAATAACAGTCTGGCAGAAAACATTCCATATTTGGTTTTCCTCTCTTGTAGTTATTTTACTAATGTTTGGCACTGTTTTATAAAATTCAGTAATCTAGTCATATCGAGATGTAATAAATACGACTCATCTAAAAATTAATATTTAGTCATAGTTCCTCAATGTAGAACAACTGTGGTGTTACTTCCTAAATTAATCATGGTGCATTCCTTGCAAGGCAAAAAGGTTCTTTTTCATATGCCTAGCTTTCACTCTATCAAAGCCAGACTGTTTATGAATAGATGTTCCCACACTAGTTCTATTGTATAAGTCATGTTTGTCAATATTTTAATACTGAGTGGTTGCTAATATATTGATGTGCACACAGAATTCAGAGATGCACAGTTGGCAACAGCTGCCTAACCTAGCCTCTGGCACTATTCTACAAGATAATCCTAATTATACCTCAAATATAATTCCCAAGGTAATCTCATTACTCTTATTTACTTTTAAGAAATTGAAAATTACGATTTTTAAGAAAGGATGTAAGCTAAGCAAGTACAAAAATTGGTATTTAGAAGAAACATAGCTGGAAATAGTGAGAAAAATGGATTATCCAGGGGTGAAGCTCAACAGTACAAGTGACTGGGGTGAACAGAAGAAAAAAGCATTAGCAATTAGGAAACTAATACAGTTAGTCAGAGCATGTGTAAACAAAATACCAGAAATGCAGATTATGTGGCTACAAAGGATTTACAGCACAATGGTTGAAGTATGTTATATGCAGCAGGAATATGGCAGTTGAAAAAACTTTGAGAAAATGTAGGTGAAACACAGGAACTTTTGCACAGTAATCCTGGGACCACAAGCAATTCAACAAATGGAGTGGAACAAGGAGAACTAGGGTGAGTAGGAATAAAGCATAAAATAGTAGAAAGTGCGATCAAATACTGGTTCAAAATAAATTTATTAGAGAAAAAATTATATATTAAAACCATGCATGGTTATAAGGAGAAAATGAGGAAACAAACTTGATTGCAAAAGTTACAGATAACATTGGGAGGAATAGGAATGGGGGAAACATGGACAGAAATAAGAAATAAAAGCAAGAGCTTCTGAAGAGAAGTTAGAATAACAGATTAGCATATTAAAAAGCATGGACAGATGCTTGTGCTTAGTGCAGTTATGCACTAAACGTAATAAACTCAGTTATAATTGTTATTACACTCTGGAACTCAATGATACTATAAAAGGGAAAGAGAACTTAATTTTAGCGAAATGGAAAGACTTTCCAATACAGATAAAAGTTAGGATTTTTAACTTAAGATCAGATGTTTATATAGAGAAAGCAGGAAAATATATAGGAAAAATAAATTTAAATTGGCAAAAAAAAAAAAAAAAAAAGTGAAGAGAAGTGGAGAAAATACAAAAAAAAAAAAAAAAAAAAAGGGTAAAGAGGTGTTAAAACCACAATAAACATAAGCAGTAATGGACTTCCCAGTATATGACTAAAATGTTAAATATAAGAGGAAGAAAAAAGAATAATGACCTCCAAGACAACGCAATAAATTGTGTGAATTTTACGTTTAAAGAAGAATATAATATTCTATACTATTCACTTTTGTGGCACTGCATTTTCCACCAAAGATATAGAAGTTTGTTTGCAACTAATAATACTCCACCAGTCACTATCACAAACTCAAAAACAAAATTGAATCTTGTTGGTCTGAAATCAACATTTTACAACAGGACTCAAGCCTCAACTCCTATCAGCAATCAAGCTTAAATGGAACAACAATAAATAGAACAGTCTCTCGAGATAAATCAGAAAATATCAGGAAAAAAAATGAGTGTTGCATCCAAGAAAGCATTCCTTGAATACGCTTTGCAGCTTATAGTGCTCAGTAAATTTCATTTAATTACTTGTATGCTTGGAATAACCATCCTTGCTTTGCAGTGGATGCTGGAATTGACCGCAAGCAGTAAACTTCTTTCTTTGATGCGACTGCTTTGATACATAATTTTGAAAATAGATATTTTTATTTATTTTCTAGACCTCCACAAGCAACCATGCTCTTTTTGAGGAAATACACAAAAGTACAAAATGAGATTCCTTTACAGAACATTAATAACAATAGGGGACAAATCAATAGAAAAAAATAAATATCCTAAACAAATTAGATTGATAAAAATATGTAACACCGCTAAGAAAAATTATCAACAAATAAACTTCATTAACACGTAACCACATCATCATATAAATAACCAAAGCAAACTTCAATGGAAATATATGAGTCAAATGGAGAATTTAGTGTCATGACTACAGGTTGGCCATGGTAGCTCAATGGGTAAGAGCGACTGGACGCAAACCAGGGGATCTGTGGTTCAGATTCCGGCCGTGGCATTGAATTTTTCATGTTCTCTATCAAAAACCTTAGCCTATACACGGCTGGTGTGAATAAATGATACATTTCCATCAATTAACTTCAATTATCATTATTAATGTGTTAACCAACATTACGGAATACATTATGGAAATACAACTTAACATCTTAAAACGAGAAAGAGAATTTTGACTTCTACTTGTCAGAGGAACTTCATTATAATGTGTTTAATTCCAGTAATATATTTGGATGTTGTACTAGAACAATGATGTGTTAATAATTTTTGCCTCGTATTAAACCTGCGTATTTCAAAATTTTAACCCCACATACCTCAAGAAATGCCATCTTAGGCGAATGTATGGTTTAATTATGAATTATCACAGTCAATCTGCCCAATATGACGTACATTAACAACTTGTACATACGAATTCACTCAACAAAAACCTATACGCAAAAGTAAATTTACATTTATTCAGTTTCGGATACGCAAGAGAAAAAAATTATTACTTTTATATAGGAATTAACCTCGGATATAGACGTACTTCACGCATGTATACAACCTATATCACAGAATATCATTATTCAGAACATATTATATATGGGAACACTGTTCCTTTGGTCTTTGTAGTAGTAGTAGCAGTAGTAGTAGTAGTAATTGAGGCCGCTGTAATCTGCTAACCACCTAGGTGGCACCTAGATAGCTGCATCGGGCGTCAGAGAGAAATAAAATGAATTTTCCAGGAGTTGCTGGTGACTCTGAAAAATGGTAGCATGGCCAATGCAGACAGTCTCTCTTTACACATTGTGTTGCGCAGAAATGTTTTAATCCGTTGAAGAGTAGAGAAATATCTTTCTGGCTCACACGTTGCCATGTGAACTGTGAGAATCACACTAAGAAGCTTAACGGATTCACTAAAAGCGGAACACAAGTTATTGTCTCTGAAAAACTCCTTTAGTGGAAAATCCCCGGCTATACTTTTAAATTCCTCAGTGTTGTAATTTGTAGAAAGTTCTGTGATTAGCATCTTTTCTTCAATAAATGAAGATTCCTCAGGAGCAACTTCTCCTTATGTGCTGGAAATTATACATTATATTCTGAAAATCTGTGAGGCCGAAATAGAACTGCTGTTTTCATATAGCCAACAAACCTGAATCTTTCTTTTATTTCAGTAATGATAACATTACATATTTCAATTGCCTCTCTTTCTCCTTCTGTGTTGTCTCGGAGTTAACATTCTCACAGCCTCGTTATAAATGTATGGAACTTCTAATTTTAAGGATTTCCACCTCAAAAGAATTCAGTATATTCTGGACCATTTCAGGAGTATAGTCACTCCTCTAAAGTTGATTATAGAAAATATCGACAAGGGGCATAATTTTGTGGAAGAAAGACAGCCAAAATAAATCTGGATCACTCAAAATACCAATAAATCCAGATTCTTGAAGAACGGAGTTTGTAATTGTGATTGTGTCACCGCTACTAATAATTCACGTGCATTCTATGAATTGCTCTCTATTCGAAAACTATATTGACGGATTTGGACTGAAAGTTCTACCTCGTAGATACTGCTATTCGCTAATGCTGCATTCAATATAATTACATTTAAATAATGTGCATGTTAGTGAATACATTCTACAGATATATTCTTCTGTTTAATGAAGCAATGAACGCTGTTTCCTACCCCAAACGTAACAAAAGACCCATCGCATATTTGAGCTATGAGCTTAAGTTAACAGTCTTGTAAATGTCGGTGAAACTCCGGCAATATATACTCAGCTAAATCTTTTGCTTTGTGCCCTGTAGGATTTAGAAATCCCCAGTGCCTTTCCACTGACATGTGCTTTACCAAATACCTATATACAAGCACCATTCGACACTTGGAAGCTACATCATTGGTTCCATCTGCTATGACAGCTTAAAATGGGGAGCATTTGATTTCATTTGATATCTCTTCATGACAGACTTCATGGTGCATTACAAGACTTCGTTCTGGATTACTTTGGAGGTCCTCTTAAACAACTGTCCTCGAAAAATACCATGATTACCTGATATAGCTGACTTAACATGTCCTCGTAGCGCTAACTCAAAGGCCCCATAAAGCCTAATGCAGTTAATAATAATGTTTAAAATATTCCTATCTTGAGCCACTTTTTGGCTGTGTTCTTCAATTTTTCTCCAATATGCACTATCCATCGGCTTTACTATATTTCCATTGCCAACCATAGCAAAACTGGCTGTGTTTTTCATGTGCTGTTAAACGGGATCACGAAGGTACTGCATTTCATTCAGCCATGTTTTGTCCACCGATCTTCACAGACAAACAGAACGCAAGGAAAGGAAAACAAGGCATTTTTAATACCACAACCACACATCCAATTATATTTCTCATAAGCGTCATTGTTAAAGTACCTGTTGAAACATCTTGTTTTTATATTAACTTTTTGTGAGACTTTTAGATTTCGCATGGGTCTTCCAAGTTGCCGAATTTCAATATTTTCTTCTAAGCTCATTTAAAAAATAAAGGTGCTAAACGACATTTAGTAGAGTTCAATGTGTCTCCTTATTGCACAATTTATCTGTATTTAAATAAATCACTCTAATTCACTATTCAAAACACAGCACAGTTTACAAAACACGGAACAAACCACTTGGCCATGTACTAGTAGGTAATAGTTGATCGATGCGAACATTTAACATGAGAGCAATAGTTGGCGCTTTTGTGATAAAAGCAGAAGGGGACGGCTTGGCATCCACCATTCTCTGTCTGCTAGGTTAACCAATCACCTACAGCCATCGATATGATTTAATGTTGGAGGACGTAAATAAAAAAAGTCTGTTGCCTTATGCTCCGCACTTGCCCTACACTTGCTTCGCCGCATCGTCAGTTCGCAATACCTTATACCTATCCATTATATGCCAATGGATTGCAGCTGGGAGTGAACTACACGGCACCTGCAAACAATAGTGCCATTGCACTAGACAAGGTCGAAATGTACTCCAAATGAAATATGCCATTCCATTAAAGGGAGACCCAGCATTTTGGTTGTAACGCAAACATTCTCTCCTATTGAGAAGCCGCCCCTGGAGTTGACAATAGATAGCCCTTCTCCGGGAGACCTATCTAATTTTTGCAGCTTCATTTTGTGCTTACGGAGAACTTTTAACAAAAGGGTTGCAATATGTTGTATGTCAGTATCACAGATGGTTAGTATTACCACAATGGCGAAAGCAAAGCTATTTTGGAGGGAAAGATTAGAGTCGGGCAACTGAGCCGTCCTTTCTAATAAGCATTTATGTTTATTGGTTGGCAGTACAGGAAAGGCACACCTTCAAGAACTAACGATGGATGACGTCACGAAAACTTCATGAGGCGGGGAAGGAACTGTGTTGTAGCCACGTAAATGCTGTGCACTACTGTTCGAGAATGAAAGCCGAGAACATTCATTTTGGAGCGATCTATCATGCCCGGCAGGATTATATGAAAGCCAATGTAGGGCCTGGTACAGTCAGTAGTGATGTAGTAATTCAAGAGTAGTAGTTAGAATGTTCGGTGCTTTGAGTTGAGTGCGGCTCTAGTAAGGAATGGGCAGGATCCATATCCCGGTAAGGCAATTAAGTAGGTTATGTGCGAATATCGCAGTGGTGTTCAGAATCGGTGTGCAGCTCCATATGGCAGGTGGACCTGTGTATTTGTCAGAAAGATTATTAGCAGCTTTAATAAATGCATGTTAAAGAGACATACAAAAACTTTGTAGGTACGTGTCCAAGTGCTAAATTTCTGTAAACGAGAGGCTGCTCATACGTTACATTGACATAACGATTTAGTGACAAATAAATAAGCCTGAAGCGAACTTTGCCGTTTTTGTCACACTGTGTCAGTAGAAGGGTAAGAACTTGCGATGTAGGACTCATTTAGAGAATTTTAGGCTAAATTGGGGGAGTTCTAATCCAAAATGGAATCCATCATAAACATGATAATAGGAGGAAAAAAATTGAAATGAAATCCTGGATAAAGAAGTCGAAGGAGATAACAGAAGTGAAATCTGAAAATGAGAAGGTAGATATCAAGATTGACAAGCAACCGGCTGGCATGAAGAAGGATACAGAAGCGCCCGGCGCAAAACAGGAAAACACATTAACATCCTGGAGAACCTCAGCATATTGCTTAACACTCCAGGAGGTAAAATGGAGGATCAGGCACTATTTACAGATGGAGAGGATGCATCGACCTGAGGAGGCAGCAGCATTTGGCGGTCTATGTGACCTTTGTCCTCGTCTTGTACATCAGGAGTGTCCGATATGTTGGGAACAGGGGACTGGCTAGGGACATTGGAAATCCACCGGAGACATGTGAGCAGAATCATCGTGTTCGGCAAAAGTGAAAAATAAAAGCAGTATCCGATGATGGAGAAAACAGGTGCCTGGATCAGACATGATGTGGTGAAGGAGCATTTTGTACCGTACATGGGAGCCATATTATTGAGTGTATCTGTATACTCTGCACAGCAGATTCAAGAACAGAATTATCGCGTTCGGCGGGAGTGTAAAAGAAAATCAGTCAGTACCCGATGATGGTGGACACAGGTGTGACAATAGCCTGGATCAGACATGATGTAGCGAAGGTACCTACACCATGGAAACCGGAATAGCATAACCGAACTGTGGGAGCGTCTGGCGAAATGGTACCTGTGGAGAAGTAAGCCTGTCTGGAGGGGCTGAGCGGAGCTCTGAAGAGCTTCGTCATCACGGTGGTTAAAGGTTTTGACATTTGGCCCGAATGCTTTGGTAGACACAAGGCGACGATCAGCATCGGACGAGTACCCAGCGAGTTTGATGAGACACCGTAAAGCTTTGAAGCCCAAACGGACTCCTATGAATTGCAAAGTTAATTCTGTTACAGACCACGACTAGTCTCCCCAGGAACAAAATAGGCGTGGAGGCATACAAAGAGGTTCAGAGTTCATAGAACCCTGTGGAACACCGACAGGCAGAGATCACTCGGAGTAAGAGCCTGCACCAGTCCTGCACAGGAGGTTTCGGGTGGGAAATGATGCATCGGCCTAGACAGGGTGGCTTTTCAGACTCCTAACAGCAAAGCAAAAACTGCAGCATGTGGAGTGGCAGATCAAAGGGAACGACTATTACAACAAGAGGTTGCCCCGAGTGAAGATGCAGACGGAACAAGGTTGGTTTGGACGATCAGCCCTTAGGAGGGAACGGTACCATCACACTGGCAAACAAAGATGTTTTGCAGAAATGTAACGAAGAAGAAACGAAACAATATAATATGAACATTGAATACATTTTACGTCCACGCTTTATTAATATATTAATTGACAATCAGACACAATACCAACATTACTTTTTTTCTTTGAATCCTATTTATTTAGTCATTTACAATTTGGCGACCAAAAAGGAGAAGAAGAACCGGCTCCCGAGGGGGTTAAGAAAAGCAGAAACTAGTATTATTACAATAGGATGAGGAGTGGAGAACGCCAAATTGCGGTAGCAGATGAGAAGGAGCTATCTATTATGGCGGATAGCAAAATGGAGGTTGTCAACTTGGAACGAAATTTGGCGATTGATATGGGCGAGTTGTGCAATAACCTTTTATTAAGTTTGATGAATTATATTTGTGAGTGTTAATGTAAATATGATATAAAAATGCTTAAATCTAAATAAGTAGTTAGAGTAAAACTAGGTGAGCGTTTTATATGTATGAAAACTCTGATAAATGTGTGTTATATACTTAAATGTATAATGTCTTATTTAAATTGAAATATAGCTTTAATACTTGTGTTAAAAAGGACATCAAGTTGTTCTACCACATTACAGAAATAAGTATGTATTGCTTTAGTACAGATATGTTCAATTAATTACTACAGCCCACAAATTTACTTGGAAATAGATATTTAACATTTAAATTTAATAGTTACTGATTGCTACCGGCAGTTTATAATGGTTGCCGGTAATATAGCTAGAGGTAAAGGAGAATGTAGTTAAAAGTATTAGACTTCCAACTACAATTTTACTAATTTCCAGCATTTTATTTATCCAGATTTATGAACCCTATTTTACACAGTGGTATATTAGAGTTATATTTGATACATAAAAATACACAATTTTAACAAAAATGTTTTAAATACTAGAAGGAAGAGAATATGTTATAATCTGATGCATATTAATTTAAACTATTTCAGACGTTTAAACACTGAGTTTATAAACATCATGAAAGTGGTATATTAGTGTTAGAGTTGGTACATAAAAATACACAATTTTAACGAACAAAAAAATATTTTAAATACTAGAAGGAAGAAAATATGTTATCTGATGCATATTAATTTAAACTATTTCAGACGTTTAAACACTGATTTTATAAACATCATGAAGTACTTATACTGTTGTGGCTTCATTAGCAAAGATGTGAGCGGAGCAGAAAATTCAGTTCCTAGAGAGTCTAGCTTGAATACTAATTCTTGTCTTTCTCTCCAGAAAATGGGACAACAGAAAAGGAGATGAACCACAGTTTGAAATTCTTCACCACACATGCACTTGGGGTTAGATGTTAAGTGAAAACGTGATAAGTATTCACCAAATTTACCATGTCCACTTAAAAATTGTGTCAAAACAAAATTTGGTACAAGGGTTTCACATTTTCCTCTGTCATATACACTAGGGAAAAATAATGTTTTTGTTAAACTTCCATTTGGAGTTGTTAGCCATTGTTGGTTCCATTCTTCAAGAATATGTTGATGTATTATTCTCCTTACAATAGTTTCCAGTATTAACTATTAGTTAAGTTTACTTACTGTATGAAAACACATAATATTTTTATGTTTTTCTTTTACTTTAATACATTTTTAATTTAATGTCTCTATAAATATCTCTAAAATGAAAATAATTGTATTTTGTAAAGGCTTAATAAGGTAAAAATATAGAGATAGACGTTCCGGTATGGGTAACAAGGTGTCGAAATGAAGTATCCTGGATATTAATTATTTGGCTAGTTAGCTAATTTTATGTTCTGGTAATGCATTGCTACTGGTGACGCAAAAGCTTAAGCTACCTGAGCTTTAGTTATCATGACTCTACACGAGCTATTAAAATTGATTTGAAAGGCTTAATTACAGCTTACATAAAATAACTTATCATTGTCGTTTGTCGCATTTGAGTATTACAACATTTGATCAATTGAACAACAAATGATAGCAAAATCGCTGTGTCTTTCAAATAGGATGGTGTAAGTCCTTGAATGCCATCAGGCCAGCAAACAATCGGATTCCTGTGGGGTTGCTATATTGTATTCCCCGTAAGTGAGGGGTGACGAGCAGCAAGTAATTAATCTCTAAAAATACTAATTACGCAAGTATGCAAAAAGTTATTCTCGAGGACGGTAGGAGGGTTATGCTTCTAGCATAACAATGAAAGCTCCATATTTTTTTGCCCAATTAGATTTCATAATAAAAATAAATGAAATATCAATATATTATAACGTCACACGGCAACTCAGGCACTGCAAAGACCAACCTTATTCCTTGGGATGTATTTATGTGTTTGTGTGTGTTCGCATATTTGTAATTACTCGATCTGAAATGTTAACTTCTGACGCGACATGCTAAGGCGTTGGCGGATGTCCGTTAATCTGGACAAAAGCCACGCCATACTTTTCACAAAGCGCCACAACCCCGCAGACTGCCCCAACTTCAGCTACCGAGGTCAAAGGATAGAGTGGACTAACTCTGTCCACTACCTAGGTATTACCTTGGACAGGGGTCTAACTTTTCGCCAACACATCAGGGACCGAGCGGCGAAGGTACAGGGAGCAATTGCTTCCCTGTATCCAATGCTGGGGTCAACCTCGATGCCAGTTGGCATGAAGTTATACCTCTTCCGAGCGCTGGTAATCCCGGTTATGCTTTATGCCTGCGAGATCTGGGGCATGGCCGCAGACAGCGTGCTAGCATGGCTCCAACGTGCACAGACTAGAGGACTCAGGTCTATATTTTCTGTGGGACGTTATTTTCCTACCAGGTTGCTTCACGATGCCTCGAATCTTCCATACGTGGAGGATGAAATCAGGCGCCGGGCATCAAAATTGTACACAAGTTTAC
Source organism: Mantis religiosa (assembly GCA_030765055.1). Lineage (NCBI taxonomy): Eukaryota > Metazoa > Arthropoda > Insecta > Mantodea > Mantidae > Mantis > Mantis religiosa. Next base: position 56,259,259 of record CM060948.1, on the reverse strand, counting down.
GCAACCACAGAAGCGCCCTTGTCAGATCGCTGGGAGATTATGACCCCACTAGACGTCGCTCTAGACAGCACCGATTACCCCGCATGGCTTGCGAGCATCCGAGATAACCTAGTAGCAAATCCAAACGGCAGCTAAAGCTGAGCTCCACATAATCCTTCCAAGTTGTTTGGCATCAAAATTATTTCCCCAAAATTTATACAAATAAAACACCAGGATGCAAGGTGTCGCATCCTGTCCTTCAACCCCTAGGTACATACTAGTAACCTCATAAAAATTACCATTCTCAAAACCTACATTTCACCCTACAATATCCCGAAATCTACCTTACCTGCGGTAAAACCCTTAACGGGTGGGCACGCAGCAAAAACCTTCTGGCTGTATACAGCCAGTCAGCACCACATGGCATGGTATACTTCCTGTTAGCTTATAGAATGCTGCACCTGAAGAGCGCGAGCGGCGGAAAGCAAGGGAAGAGAATGATTCGTGTTTCAAATGCCGAAACAGTAAATTTTTTTCTGATGTCTGAAGCTAAGGTAAATGAGGGTATATTTAATTACCCTTGTTAAAATAGCCAATGAAGATAGTACATTTTTGAACAACATGAACGATAGAGAACAGTATGGTTTATTATCAGAGAGGCAGTCAATACGTTTCTTGGAAATATAAAGGATCTACGACACGAAAGGCTGATGAGCAATATCCTACCAAAGCGTGAGCTTTAGGAAAAAATATGAACATATAGCTTCACTTCCTGTACTCCCATCCAAACTATTTTCCAAATTATCTTGGACCCCTCAGAGATAAACAAGGTAAGCGATTTCATCAAAATATCATGAAGATGGACTGGAGATATCGGGGTCGATGGAACATTTCGAACGGACTGCTGTTGGTGCTAGAAAAGGTAAGTTACTTAACCACTTACTTAAACAGAAATTAATGCAAGCTACTTTCAGACCAAAGAAAATATAATCTCACATCTTATTTTGCAGATATGCAAGTACTTCTTTACATTTAAAATCACAAGTTTTGCCTTTTATTAATTTTGTAACGCACGATTTTTATATAAAGCACTATTTTCACATTTTTTATTTTATGATTTTTGAGAAAAACTTAAACGATAGGGAAAAAAGACATTATCGTTAAATTTAGCGCACCAATATTAGATACAACTTTCAGTTTGTAAATTGGCGAAAAAAAACAATATTTTGCAAGACAGTGTAATTATAGCATTTAAAGCGTATACATAATCTGCGAATATGCTTGTTCCAGTTTTGATTTCAACCACTGTGTTGTTGTAATGCCCGATTTCACCAACAGATGTTAAAATCGACGTTAACAAATGTAACGTAACAATTGTCACAGCGCTAAAACTAATGTTAAATTTCTTACATTTCACCAACATGTTTTCTTAAAATATTAACAAACCTGTGTTAACGCCAAGAAACTTGTAAATATCACAGCTATAGAAGGCTATGGATGATTTTCTGAACGTACTCCGATGCGCTTTTGTTTTCATTTTCGTCTGCACAAATGACGAATGAACAAAATCATAAATAAAGCCGTGAGACAAATTTCTCATCGACGGAGAAAGAATTGTTGATTGAAATGGTGACGAAGTGTAAGGATATCGTGGAAAATAAGAGGACGGATGCAGTGAATGTAAAAGAAAAAGATGTCGCGGGGAAAATATTGGAAACGAATTTAATTCAAATGCATGTGTCACTACTACAAGCACCAAGCAACTTGACATTATTACGTAAATTTAAAACGAGGTGCGAAGAACAAGTGCCTTAAACGTTTCAAGACGGGAGGTGAACAATGTATTATCCACATAATTCAGTGAATTATAAAATCGCAAGGTTACTAATACTTGAAGCTAAGGCGAGATAGTCATATTCCTTTCAATGCGTGATGAAAAATTAGGCAATATTGATTTATCCAGTTGTTAGTATGTTGAGTTAATATGTTAGCAATATTGAGTTCTTGCTATGGAGCTGTTGTGTACTTAAAAGTAAGTTAAATACAGAAGTTATGGAACACAACTGCTTTCGAGGCTTATTTACGATGATGATGAATGATGATGATGATGATGATGATGATGATGATGATGATGATGAGTATAAGGGCGCTCAACTGCAGAGGTCATCAGCGCCCTTTTTAAAACAAACTGGTCATGGCAAATGCCAGACATAAATTCCTCTAAAGCACTATAAATATGTCAATAGACTTACAAAAATACATACGCGTTAAAATAATATAAAAACAATAAAAATATAATTTAAAAAACCATAAATTCTATTCGCTAAATCCTAAAATCTAAACTAGAAAAGAATCTAAAAAACCTTCTCCACTACTGCGTTATCGTCCGCTTGCATTTCTGCAAATCTGACCGGCAGCTGCAGAGACGTCCTAAGGTCTGCTAGGTGAAAACACTCTTGCAGCACGTGTCGTACGGACCACGCTTCAATGCAAAACGGACACAGTGGAAAAGGTTCCTTTTTAAAATGAAAACTATGAGTAAAAAAGCAGTGCCCAATTCGTAACCGAGCCAAACTCACCTCCTCGCGACGAGATGACAGAGAGGAGGTAACCCAGAGAATCGGAAGTTCTTTTACAGATCTAAGTTTATTATTGCGGAGAGCGGACCACTCTTCCTGCCAGCAGGTTTGCACAGCTCTTCGCAATACGGCCCTAAAGTCTTCCGATGTCACAGATGGTACTCGATCCCTCGGCTTCATGGTAGCCGTCTTGGCTGCTGAATCCGCCATTTCATTTCCCCGCAACCCTACGTGACCAGGGATCCATGCACACACTACGTTAACGCCAGAAGCGTGTCAAACGTGGAGGACATCCTGTGTACGCTGCACAATAGGGTGGTAGTTGTACAGCTGCCGTAGGCTTTGAAGTGCACTGAGGGAATCACTCAGGATTAACCAGTTCCCCAACTTTCGTTGACGTACGTCTAAAATGGCCCGGTATATTGCATAAGGCTCTGCAGTAAAAATAGAAGTGATAGTGTGGAATCCAAATGTATACGGTTCGGCTCCACACACGTAAGCACAACCAACAACATTTAAGTTCTTGGAGCCATCAGTATAAATTACAAAATGGTCCTCATATCGCGATAAAAATTCTAAAAACCATGTGCGAATACTAGATATAGACATGGTAGATTTATCATATTTAGTCATGCCCAGATCAACCGGGGACGCTCTGCACAACCAAGGAGGGTATGTCCGCTCTTCCCTAGGATACATCTTGGGCATTTCAGTATCAAGATGTCTAAGGAGCTCCCGGAAACGAAAACCAGGTGGCTTTGATTTAATTGAAGTGTTCGTATAACGCACGTCCAGGAAGGTATTAAAGAACGGCGTAAACGACGGATGTGTGGGCATGCAATTAAGTCCACATCCATAATTGGCTAATAACATGTTGCGCCTGTACTGCAGAGGAGGTTCTATAGCCTCAGCATTAAGGCTTATAACTCGGCTCGTTGGAAATGCCCCTACTGCTATACGTATGCCACAATTATGGACTGTGTCTAATCTCTTCAGCACAGTTGGTCGTGCTGAGCCATAAACGATACTACCATAATCTAATTTGCAACGGATGAGTGCGCGATAAAGTCGCAATAACACTGTACGATCCGCTCCCGACGATTTTGCACTTAGTACCCGCAAGATATTTAAAGATCGGTCACATCGTGCTTTCAGTTGTGCTATATGCGACGACCAACTAAGTTTTCTATCAAATATCAATCCAAGGAACCTCGTCTCATCTGCAAAAGGTAGTAGATCAGCGCCTAGCTGGAGCCTTGGAGGTAGTCGACTCTGCTGACACCAGAAGTTAACACAGGTGGTTTTCTCAGCGCAGAATCGGAAGCCATTTTTTAAACTCCAACCATTAAGGTTGTACAAGGCGGTCTGAAGACGGCGCTCTAAAAACGGAGTGCGCTGAGATGTGCAGTAGACGGCAAAGTCGTCTACAAATAGGCATGACGAGACCCCCGGAGGTACACATTTCAAGATAGTATTAATCGCAATAGCAAATAACGTTACACTTAGTACCGATCCCTGTGATACACCGTTTACTTGAACAAAAAGGTTAAAAAACCGAGCCAACCCTTACTCGGAATACGCTGTCTTTCAAGAATTCCTGAAGGAAGAGTGGTAGGCGTCCACGTATATTCCAGGTGTGCAGAGTCCGTAGCAACCCTGCCTGCCAACACGTATCATAATCCTTTTCGAGGTCAAAAATATTCCAAATGTTTGACAGTTTTTAAGAAAACCGTTCATAATCTGTGTCGCCATGGACACAAGATGATTCACTGTTGAACGGTGGAAAATGGTTACCCCCGAGTACTTTAAGCCCACTGAAATTTCCGAAAGTTTATGGGGCCAGGTGAATAAGGATTGAAAAACGGTAATGTATGTAAAGTGAAACAAAATGGATGATGACGATGTAACAAGAATTCCGATTTTAACGGCAAAGAGAAGATCATGTAAAAACAACGCTTAATAACTTATTACCATCATTTGAAGCGGACGACAAAAACACCGATGCTATTCTAGCAGTAAAGAAAGCTAATGGAGACGTGTTATGGCTAATATAAAATAAATGCAAGCATTTAGTGCTGTAGGGTCTTGTCACCATGTGTAGATTCACATTACTTTAATCAGCAGTAAGTCAGTTTCTAATCAAATATGGACATTTAAGTTAATTGATGGAAATTAATCATTTCTTCACACTAGCCGTGCATAGGCGAAAGTTTTGAACAGATAGAGTCAACCTGAAAAATTCAATGCCATGTCCGGGATTTGAACCATGGATTTCCAGGTTTCCGTCCAGTCGCTCTTACCCATTGAGCTAACGTGATATCCTGACCAAATATTTATTTCCATCAAACTTATAAGACTGTGTATTGTTGCATATGAAGCTGTTAAAGCGGAAATGCAATCCTTAAAGAAAGTGAATCTTGGTTTCTGTAGAAGTATATGAGCTTAAAATGTAAGTGGGTATTTACTATCAAGAGGAATGCAGATTTAAATATGGATCACTATTATGCAAGGTTTGTTACAAAAGTTTTCCCCAGAGGGAAAATTTAGACTATTCTGAGACCAGTTGCAAAATCAGCTACATTCAGAATATTTCTGTGTCCTTAATGCGAATCAATACTTTGATTATCATCTTGTGGTAAAAGATGCCTTTTTAAATTGCATTTTGAAAGACAGTATTTTTATGTATCCACATGAGGGGATCAATGTTGGGGGATGGCGGTGTGCTGAAAACTTAACAGAACATGATGTTGTTGTTGTTTTTAAATGCTAGGCTTTGGCAATGAAGCCATTAGCTCTCTTGCTCTTACGGCATACTCCAGTGTCATTAAGTTGCAAAACCGCATATTATATAAATTTTTTGGGTTCTTGTGGCTGAAATTTGGAGTTATGAGTTCTCTTCTCAGGTGAATGGTTATAGGAAAATGGGTTTGTAGATGTTGGTTCCTCAGTGTAATCAATAATTCTCAGATTACTGTGAAATTTTGTTTAATTATCCTTTAGTGTATTTGTTCCATTAAGACTGAGTTGCAACGGTGACCACTTCCTGTTAAATTCTACCAACGTATTACGTTTTCTTCTCCCGACTAATACGTCTAACTTCTTCAAGTATGATGTAGCAAGTCTTTTACTAAATGTTACATTTTCTTCTCCCGACCGACACTAACATGCCTCACCTCTTGAAGGACGATATAGCAAGTCTTTTACTAAATGTTACATTTTCTTCTCCCGACCGACACTAACACGTCTCACCCCTTGAAGTACGGTATAGCAAGTAAGTTTCCTCGACTTAGCGCATCAGTAACCCCGAAAACTGGCAGAAGATGCTCTGGTATTTTCCCCCAGGGACCTACTACGGTAGGTACGGGATTGGCGATCCCGGGGTCCCTAGCCATTCACCCTCAGTTCATCCCCTTCATCTCCATCAACTGTGCCACGTGTAGCTACTGCTTGTCAGTAAGCATCACCTTCTTCCCCTTCTAGTTTTTATTATAATTATTAGCACTTAAGGTCTTAGGTTAATAACTCCTATCTCACCAGCAGGGATCTCTCCTATCTCCGTGGTTCTGTCCCACGGTTTCCAGCGCGGCTTCCGACATGTGTGCTCTCCGGAGGTCTCAAAAGTGAAGGTTGAGCGGACCCTTCGCACTGCCCTATGTGTAGCCTTAGGTGCGGAGCCCGTCCACACTGTCAAGTACACCCACGTAGCTCCTTGAGGGCCCGGTCTGTGTTAATCTCCCGACGGCCATGTTGCCGTTGGGTTAGTATCACGGACCGGACGTGTTACCGCTGACGGAACCCCGGTGTAATCAACCACAAGTCCCCTGAATCCGCGTGTGCCCTTTATGCGCAGCGCGGCCTAAAGCGGGGAGCCACAGGCGGTTATTCCTGTGGTAGGGGAATAAAGCCGGGGTGTGCGTGTTAAAACGGTTTACCCATACGGACAAGCAGTGGATTTTGAAGGGCAGCTTTTCTGAGGTACAAATGAGATCGGTCATGGGTGAGGTCCCCATGACGGCACAGACCTTGAAGATTCGGTGTCTTTCTTTCTTTAACCCCCGGATGGCAGGCTGACGCCGACGGTTCCGGATGGGGGTCCATTTCAATATGTCTCCGCGCAAAACCTCTTTCACTGACCCTTTTCTGGTAATGACCTTGGCATGTAATGGCAAAACGTTTAAAGATGTTAGTCCCTTCTATATAAACCGTGAGCTCGATAAAATCAGTGGCCCTGTCAAAAACGCTACGCGTCTACGAGTCGGTAGCTTACTATTAGAGACCACAAATGCAGACAAATCTAGTAAACTGCAAAAAGCGTCTTTGTTGGGCTCCTACCCAATCCGGGTAGCCCCACACAAAACGCTGAACACCTGTAGAGGAGTAGTCACCACCTCCAGTTTAGATGGTCTAGCAAATGAAGAAATAGTAAGTTGCCTCTCTGACCAACTTGTTTGTCAGGCGTACCGGCTAACAAGAAAACAAGATGGCAATGAGTACCCCCTACGCACGGTTTTTCTAGCTTTTGCAGGGACGAAGTTACCGGAATACATATATTGCGGCTATGAACGTGCTAGCGTCCGCCAGTATGTCCCGAACCCCATGCGCTGTTTCCAATGTCAGCGGTTCGGACATACTAAGGTCACATGTACCAATCCTGCTCTTTGTGAGCAATGTGACCTACCGAAACACGACAATCCTAACTGCAGTCGTACACCTTGTTTCGTGAACTGTGGCGGTAGCCATCCCTCCAGCTCGCGACAGTGCCCTAGATTCATGGATGAAAAAAGTATTCAGGAGCTACGTGTAAAGGAACGCCTGACTTTTCCAGAAGCACGAAGGCGCCTCGAACAACTGAAGCCTGCTACCACTACTACTGGATATGCACTAGCAGCTCGCCGTACTCCTAATACCACTGTTGCTGTTCAACACGTCCCTGTCGCCCACGCATCCACGCAGACTGACTTTCTAGCCGTTAAAGCTACGTCTCAGACTGTTTGTATATCCACCAGCACTACTTCCGTTTCAACCGTACAGACTCCAGACACCAAGCCATCAGCGAGTAGCAATCCCGTAGTAACTGTGAAAAACCGATCCCGACCACAGCATAGATCGCGAAGTCGCTCGCCCTCTATTAGATCCCGGTCTCGTTCTACGAGCCGTAGGAGTTCTGACTCCCGAACATCAGCGGAGTCACAGGACGCTAACGATTTTCGAATCGTAGGGCCCAAATAAGCCAAGGTCAAGAAAAAATTCAAGACAGGCCATTAAATTAATCTAAGTGGAAATAATCCAGTGGAATGTCAATGGTTTTCGAGCTCGTGCTCAAGACCTACAACATTTAGTTTCTCAACGGTCACCGTCAATTATTTACCTCCAGGAAACCCACTTACATCCCAATCACTCGTTACACCTTCACTCTTTCTCTGCATTTAGAAGCGACTCTCTTGCAGGTGTGCGTGCAAGCGGTGGCGTTGCTACCTTAGTGGCGCCTAACATCTCAGCCGCCAACGTTCCTCTCACCACACCATTGCAAGCTGTGGCCGTTCGGATACAGCTGGAGAGCATCAGTTTTACCATCTGTAATATGTACCTGCCGCCACTCAGTATAGTTCCAGAGCGTGATCTTCTAGCTCTATTGGCTCAGCTCCCCTAACCACTACTCCTTGTGGGAGATTTGAATGCCAAGCACACGCTCTGGGGATCAGACACTGATGACGCCTGTGGATGCCTCCTCGTAGACGTCTTCGATAAGTCTGACCTGCTTCTGCTAAATACTGGTGACCCGACATTCCTATCATCCGCTTATGGTACACATTCCGTACTAGACCTTTCTTTCTGCAGTCCGTCATTAGTACCACTACTTGAGTGGTTAGTACTTTCCGACCTCTTCGGCAGTGATCATTACCCCATTAACATTCATTTTTCTGGCCGCCAATGTGTAATTTCTCGACATCCTCGCTGGATTATTTCCAAAGCTAACTGGGGAAAATTCCAATCCCTCATACACCTCATCGACGATGGTTTCGACACCATCGACGAAATGGTCGAATATTTTACTTGCTCGATCCTGCTCACAGCAGAATCCAGCATTCCTCGAGGTTCACCTACACCACGTCGTATTCCTGTACCGTGGTGGTCTGAGGAATGCAGTTTGGCAATCAAAGCACGCAAACGTGATTTGCGCGTTTTTCAGCGGCACCCGACGGAAGGGAACTTCGTCGCCTTCAAACGTTCTCGCGCTAGGGCACGCTTTATACTGCGCAACGCAAAGCGTAAATCTTGGGAAGCCTATGTGTCTTCGCTTTCCCGACGCAGCTCTACCCAACAAGTATGGTCAGCTGTTCGGTGGATGTATGGCAAGTATCGCCGGACGGTAATTCCGGGCCTTGTCATCAACGGTTCCATGTGCACCACCGAGCAGGACATAGCTGAAGCCCTAGCTACCTCATTTGCTGCTACTAGCCAAACTGCCCGCTATGACGCTCTCTTCTTGCCTATTAAGGAAAAGGTGGAGCGGGTACCACTGAATTTTAATAGTGACTGCACCGAGCCGTACAACCAACCATTTACAGCAGCAGAGCTCGCCCATTCTCTGGCGTTAGCAAAGGATTCTTCTCCAGGTCCCGATGACGTACACCGACAGATGCTGCTAAATCTTCCATCTGAGGCACGATGTTTCCTTTTAAATATCTATAACCGCATTTGGCATGAGCGGGTTTTCCCTTCCTCCTGGCGAGAGGGTATTGTCATCCCCATCCCTCGACCCGGAAAGGACCGCACGCTTCCATCTAGCTACCGCCCCATTTGCCTGACGAGTGTCATCTGTAAGACCTTCGAGCGAATGATAAACGCTCGGTTAAATTGGTGGCTAGAAAAACATAACCATCTGTCCAACTTGCAATGCGGTTTTCGTCCCCATCGCTCAAGTGTCGATAATCTAACACGCCTTGAGGGGTATATTTCCGATGCCTTTCTACTGAAGCAACATACCGTGCGCGTGTTCCTCGACCTGGAGAAGGCCTATGACACCACTTGGCGGTATGGCATACTCCGTAACCTACATGGTTACGGCATGCGTGGTCATCTACCCGAGTTTTTATGTTATTTTTTAAAACTTTGCCGTTTTCGTGTGCGCATAGGCAAAACGATATCCCAGGAACGGATACAGGAGAACGGTGTACCTCAAGGGTCGATTTTGAGCGTCACCCTTTTTGCCGTAGCGATTAACAGCATCACTAGTGCCGTTCGAATTGGAATTCCATCATCCCTCTATGTTGACGACTTCGCAGTCTATTATAGGTCTGCCAACATAGATCAAATTGAGCGCCAACTGCAGCTGACCATTACCCAGCTAGCAGCTTGGGCGCTTCAAACCGGCTTCCGTTTTTCAGCTGCGAAGACTCAGTGTATCCACTTTCACCGCCTACGAGGTATTCACCCGCCTCCTGATCTTCATTTGAACGGCACACCCCTGCCATTTGTCTCACACCTGAAGTTCTTGGGCCTCTACTTGGACCGACAACTAAATTGGGAGCACCACATTCGTCACCTTCGAGCCTCTTGCGATCGTTCTCTTCGGGTGCTGAAGGTATTATCTGGAGCATCTTGGGGGGGCGATCGCACGGTAATGTTGAGGCTGTACCGCTCTCTGGTTCGGTCCAATCTGGACTATGGCGGTTTTATTTATGGCGCAGCGACCGCCTCTGAACTTCGCCTTTTAGACACCGTACATCATACTGGCATCCGCCTTGCCACAGGAGCTTTCCGCACCAGTCGAGTCGACTGCCTGTATGCAGACTCAGGTGAACCTCCACTCCATATTCGTCGCTCGCTGTTACTCTGCTCGTACGTCTCGAAGTTGTCAAGCTACCCCAATCATCCTTGTTTCAAACCAGTTCTGTGTCCAGATTTAGTCCACCGTTATATGCGCCCTGGTTCTCGGACACGCCCCATGGGAATAAGATTTCGGGATCTCCTACACTCTCATGGCCTCCGAATGCCTCGCGTGGAGAGGTCGTCCATCTGCCCTTATCCTGCATGGCAGCTCCATCGTGCGCGGTTCGATCTCGCTCTTTCAAGCAACTCTAGACTCGCTACTCCACATTCGGTGTTCCAACAACTTTTTGCCGAACTACTGAGCCGTTACCCTAATTATGTTCCGGTCTTTACAGATGGTTCTCAGTCAGGTAGCACTACGGGTTGCGCGTTCTTTATTAACGGTGAGGCTCATAAATTTCGCCTTCTGGACTCCACTTCAGTTTTCTCCGCAGAGCTGTATGCCATCTTCTATTTGCTCCTTTTTATTTGCAAGTTAGCTCCTGGCTCTTTTATCGTCTGCACTGACTCTCTAAGTGCTCTTCAGGCCTTGCAACAGCACACTGCCGCTCACACCCTCGTTATAAAAATACAGGCCCAGATATCGCAAATGCTGATTCGCGGATACAATTTTGTTTTTACTTGGACCCCAGGACATGTGGGGATTTCCGGGAACGAGGATGCGGACGCGGCTGCTAAGTCAGCATGCCGTTTACCCCGGGGTTTAACAACTAGAGTGCCATACCAGGATGTGCAACGTTCTTTCCGTCGCCAATTCCTATCTGCTTGGCAGCAATCCTGGACGGCTTTAGAAGGCACACAACTCCGGGCGATAAAGGAGAGCTTACAACCCTGGCCAACTTCCTGCAGGGATAACCGGCGGGCCAAGGTGATACTCACCCGGCTGAGAATTGGGCACACACGTGCAACTCATGGACATCTCTTAAGAGGGGAACCGGCCCCTGTGTGTGCTCCGTGTGCAGTACGCCTCACTGTGCGGCATGTATTGCTGGATTGCCCGCAGTACACCCGCGTTCGCCAGTCTTTGGGCCTAAGGGCTAACTTGCTCGATGTTTTAGGGGACGACCCAGTGGCCGTGGATAAGGCACTGCGGTTTGTGGCGGAAATTAGTTTTAATACACAAGTCTGACTTGGATTTTATATTTATTAATTTTAGAGCTTTTAACTATTAGTATTGGGATGAGCTTTTATATACTTTTAATCGTTGACTGTTTTTATTTTATTTTAGCTTTTTAACTAAATTTGTGTAGCTTTTAGGTTTTAGTCTTGACTTCGGGCCCAAATGACCTTGCTGTCGACGGGCCCTATAGCACCACACTCACTCACTCACTCACTCACTCGACTTAGCGATTCAGTTCGAACCTAATTCTGCTCCCCCAGTCTTACTTATCACATGACCAAAATAGCTCACCCTTCTCTCCATTTTTCAAATCTTCCTTTATTATTGGTTTCTGATTTATTTCGATTTATTTTTCATTGGTTTCCAAAACTCATCTCACTCATTTACTTAATGCCTACCCTGAGTTCGGGCACGCCTACCCTGGGCTCTTTGTAACGTTATACATCATTATCACATCAGTAAACTAAGACCTTCTGGCCCTCATGCCTCATCGCACCCTGAAAGCCTTTTTGTCTCCATGCATTCCTTGGTACTAGCTCTCTATATTTCTAAGACGTTCAACCCTTTCTGACACAAAGAAGATAACGGTGTTCTTTCCTGTCGCTTACAGCGTGTAGATTTTACCCGAGTATTCTTCCTACCTTGCCTTGATGTTGACATGCCTTGCTATATTAAATTATGTTCTTTCTTCCCCATTCTTTAACTAATTCGCTATTTTATTCATCATCCTAAGCATTCTAATTTCATATTAATATAATAAGATTTCTTTATATTGGTTTATCAAAGCATTTTTATTAATTAATATTCCTTTCTTCAATATCGAGATTTCTATTAATCTGTTGCCTCCTACTCGCTGTATGATACTGACTGCGGTTACACTCTCCAATATTTCTGTGTAGTGGGTTCGGCTGATAGGGCTTTACAGGTTAAAAGATGTTCTTCGGTAATTTCCTCTTCTTTCTTCCACAGAGAACAATTTGGACTTGATTTGATTTATAAATTCCTATTCTTGTAAGTGTTTGGCCAAATAATCATGTTCCATAAGTAATCTAAAATTTGCTACTGCAGCTTTACGTGGGATTTCTGGAATAATTTCTGGGTTTTTAATTAAAATGTTCCATTTTTTATCTTTGTGTATGTTAGATATTGATTGGTTTTGTTTGTTTTTATATTTGCTTTCGATTAATCTTTTTATGGATGTAAAGGGTACGTTTTTACTTTTGTTCTGAATTAAATTTGCATCAGCGGATTCATTTCCAGCAATTTCACAATTTACAGTTATCCATTGTAATATAATTCTTTTCTGTGGTTTTTGAAGTTGTTGAATCATTTTGAGACATTCTGTAATTTTTATTGGCCTAATTTTATATGAACTTATTGCACATAATGCTGCTTTAGAATCAGAAAGTATGACAGTATTTTTGAATTTATCTATTCTGTATAAAATGTGTTAGAGTGAAACATGAATAGCAGTTACTTCTGCATCAAAATTATGTAACAATTCTTCAGGTGGGTATCCATTGTTCACAGTTTCTAATGCTATTGCTTTTAGTACAGGTTTGAAATTATCAGAATTTGTACCTATTTGTTCTAAATCTAATTGAATATTAATTGGTTCAAAAGTCAGTGGGTTTTCTTTGATTAAAATGTTTTCTTTAGGATTAAGATGATTCAGATCTGTTTTAACTCCATAACTTTGTGTAGCAAACTTGTTTGTGTTTTCATCTTGATTGGTTGTAGTAATCTTTTCTCCCATTTTGTTGTTTTTAACCACAACATTTTTTCAAGTTGTACTAGCGCCTGCTCATCTAAAGTTAGATGTATTGGATAGTTCCGAGTTAAGGCTTGCATTGCCGTGATTGGAGTTGATTTTGCTGCACCGGTTATTAGTCGCAGGGCCTGATTTTGGCATACTTCCAGGTGATTTACGTTAGAACTGTTTGCTGTAATTATTACCTCTGCATTATAAATATTGGCTTGATGAATGTTTTGTATGTTGTGTTCGGTGTTTCCCGATTACTGCCCAACTTGACTCCAGCTAATATTTTCAAAATTGAAACTATTTTGTTGATTTATTTACTACTGCTTCAATATGATATATCCAAGGTAATTTTGAATCAAAAATTGTTCCTAAATATTTTGGTTCATATGTTTGTTTTAGGTTGGTTTTCTTGAACTGCAGATTTAATTTAGGGATTTTATTTTTTAAGCTAAATATTTGGAATGTTGTTTTAGCAGCATTTATTTTCATTAAATTATTGTAAGTCCACTTTTCCAATAGTATCAGAGCCTTTTCCATTGAAGTTTTGGATTTCTCTATTTGTGGGGAAGATGTCCACATGAAAATGTCATCTGCAAAAAGTGCTGTATTTATTTCTGTGTTTGATACAGCCGCGGGAAGATCATTGATGTAGATGTTGAACAAGGTTGTACTCAGTACTGTACCCTGAGGTAGGCCCATTTTTATTTTTTGAAATTTGGATGTACTGTCATTGTATTTTGTAGCACAGAAACTTTCGGATCTCCGGGTGGGGACATCTGCAGGACGTCAATTACTTAACAGAACATTGTATGGGTTAAAGTAAGCTCCTAAGCTCGTAATGCTAAATTATATATTCTTTTGAAATCACTTATGAATAATAAGGGATATGAACTAATAAATTATTATTTGGTAATTGTAGGATGTCTCTTCATATCGATAATTACATAAAGAATAAGTTTTAATCCTTTTTCACATAAAGTTGCTGTTTTCAATATTTTGATTCACTACAAACCATAACTCTTCCCATTTGAAACACATAGTAGTTGGGTTTTAGCTCCATGGATCCCACACCTGTGCTTAGTCATCGCTTGGAAATTGCATTATTATATTGGTGGTATAAAATATAATCGGCTAGGCCTTCATATTAATCTCTAAGTTAATGTCTATTCACGTAAGAAAGAATTGAATTAGATTATATCAGATTATATTAATTTGCGAGCAGTGAGTTCACTTGTAGCCACAAAACCCAGTATACATAGAACATATCAAAGTGGTTTAAGTTAAATTATAAATATTTTTTTTTAATTTTCAACACAAGAGACACGTTTTATAAGGCAACATGGAAAACCATATAAAAACAAGACAGGTAAAAATATATTTAAATAGCTTTCAAACAGGCATCTAATGTGAATTGGCAACGATTTGTCATTAGAACCGTTAGAGTGTACTTAAAGTGCTACCTAAATATTGTTATATTTGACGTGTTTATACATCTGTTGAATATAACTTTTTCAAGAACTTTTAAAAAACTTTCAAGAGAGAAGTTGATTTATAATTTGAAACCTTACTGTTTCTGCCTGTTCTCTAAAGCAGTTTTGCAATTCAGAATTTTATCCTCTCAGGGAATATTCCAGTCTTTAAAGACTCATTGCATAAATAAGGGGAATGCTAATTTAGGAAGAGTATAATTTTAACATTGTTATAGTTATTTCATCATAACCATAAGAATTTTTCATTTTATAAGAGTCTAAACCAATTCATCACCTGGACAATAAAATGTAAACCACTTGCAATAGGATACAAACTGAAACAGGTAAACACTCACTACAAAATTACATAGTAACACTCATGATATTACCAAGACTCATCAAGTTGTGGAAATGATTAATATTTTTTGGTTGTAACAAAACAACTAAATATTGATTATAAAAGTAAAGATGTAGCATTAGATTTATTGAGCTTAACATTCACAAATGTGGTGCCTACATTTAAGGTTATTCCGACTATGCCTTCTGAAATAAGTAAAACTATTGAAAGCGAACAGTGTAAGAAGTGGCTTCCTAAAATCCTTTTTCAGCATTTAGTTGGCAGCTTCTTTGAATGTTACATCACGCTCTCTCGTGAATAGTTTGCTGCACATTTCTTGAGCGTATTTAATGGGCATTATGTCAATATGCGAAAATGTAAAAGTGCCTTAAACTATTTATGAAGGAGCAAGATGCTGCTTGGAACGAAGTTCAAACGAACCATTTGGTGATCACGTGTTGGCAAGTCGGAAGGTTGATGCGGATGTACATACCATAACTCAGTCGAAATAGAAATTCAATGTATTACGCAAGGAGTCGTTGGTTCCAAAATTTCGCCCTCGAAATTTCAAATGACGCAACCTGTTGCCTAGTAAAGACATTCAATCTCAAGGACTCAGTTTTGTGATGTGTAGCCTGTTCTATGGTGAAAAATTGACAGGTTTTTGATTTCACTATTATCATGTTGCACTGCTTAAAATGGTTGACTTCACCTCACAATATTGTGACTTTGTGGGTTCGTGAAATGATAAAACGAGGTTACAAAACACAAAAACTACACTTTATTCTCCTCGAAATACACTTTTCATCATTACCAAATTGCTAGAACCTCAAAACTGTTTTTTTTCTCTCACTTTACATTCAACTGTCTGTCGCTACCGGTAACGATTGGTTTCGAAGTTTTCCGAATCTCCACCGGCTTCGGCTTCGCGAGTCTACCGCCAGGGCGACACTGCTCCCTCCTCAAGGATCGTCCTCCCGAACAGCGCCTTCGTAGCGGGCCAGGCGATCCAGGTGTACCACCAACATCTTTCCTCGGGGCACCTTCTGGATGCGGTAGACCACGTCGTTAATCCTCTTCACCACACGGTACGGTCCTTGCCATGGCTGCTGAAGCTTCGGGCAGCGTCCCTTGGTCCGGGTCGGGCGCTACAACCAGACCAGGTCACCTTGCTGGAAACCTTGGCTGTTGGCTTGCCTGTCGTCTCGGGTTTTCATGCGGTCACTCGCCTTCTGGATGTTCTGGCGAGCCATCTCGTGCATGTCGTGGAGGTGGTCCACCAGGTTCTCCACATCCCTCAAGAGTGGCCCCAAGTCTGCGTCCGCCAGCTGCTCCCTCCTCAGGCCTGCGCTATCCCAGCCATCCGCAGGCACTGCCGTGACCACTCGAACTGCTGCGGCACGCTCCTTCCCCTCCACTCTTGTGCATTGGCCGCACTCTTCTGGACAGGGTCTTCGGGACATAACGTCCTCGTTACCGTGACTCTTCCCTCTGCGATGTTCCGAGGTGAAGTCGTACTCCTGCGGCCTCTGAATTAAACCTGGTGTCCGGCCTTCCGGTCGCGCCGTCACTATCACTTCGCTCCTCGCGGGGACACCCACGTCTTCGCTCAAGACGACCCTGCCAATTCCAAGGCGCTCTTCTGGTTCACGGAGTATAACCTCTTCTCCGTTGAGCCTCAGGACCTTCCTGCCGTCGTCGACCGTCGCCTCGTGGCTCCTGAGGGCATCCAGTCCCAGAATCACCTCCTCAGCCACCTTCGCGACGAACACCCACAGACGCACGGCACTCCGTCCCAAGTTCAGCTTCAGTAGGGCTTCCTTCTCCACAGGCATGGAGTCGCCCGATGCTGTCACAAGCTCGTATGGTCGGCTCGGCTTCCTCGTCGGCAAACCCTTCGCTACGTCAGGTCTGATGATGGTCACGGCCGCCCGGTGTCCACCAGCACGCGGCACGGCTTTCCTCTTACCCAACCATCCGCGATGAGGTTGTCATCCATCCGCCGGCTGACGGCGCGGTTTGTCACTCGAGGGGATGGTAGTAATGGCGCCGACGTACTCCTCGCCACGACTGCCCTTACTCGTTTTCCGATTGCTCTTCCTGGTGTGGGCAGTCTCTCCGCAGGTGTCCGAGCTGTCCCCACACCCAACACAGGCCACTAGGTGATCGCCGGCGTCCCTCAGCTGGTCTTCTGTCTCCGGCGTAGCGGACACTCCTCGTTCTCGACGTCGGGATAGATGCTACCTTGGCCGCCTCCATCCTTAATGCGCTGTCAGTGCCTCGTGGATGTTTTTATAATCGCCGAGCATTAAGCGCTGACGAATCTCCGTGTCCCGTATTCCGTCGACAAAATTGTAGGCGGCTTCCCGGGATACGAACTCCAGTGGCAGGTCAACCAAAGCCTTGCTAGCTAGCTGCTCAATCACTATGGCTAACTCCTGCAGCGTCTCCCCCGGCTGCTGCGACCTTGCCTTTAGCTGGCTGCGGTATGCTGCTGCTAAGCGGTGTTTCCCGAAGCGATTCTCCAGGGCCTCCCAGATGTCCTTGGGCGCCGCCGTTGTCTGCACCGTGTTTAGGATTTCCGCGGCCCGTCCCTGGAGGCTGGCTATTAACTGTGTGGCCTCCTCCCCCGGTGACAATCTGTTGTGTTTGGCGACTGTGTCGAACTGGCGGCGGAAGACCTCGAATGTTAACGCGCCGTCATATTTCGGAGGTTTGACGCGCGCCGATGTTGTGTCGCGTCCCGGTGCGTCAGCTTTCAAATCCTTCAGTCTCCTGCCGACGACGTCCTCCACCATGGCGTTCAGGGACTTGACGCTGCTCTCGGCCTTTCCAACCAGGTTGTTTACGCGGTTCGCGAGGTCTTCGACGTCTTCAACCATGGCGTTCAGGGACTTGGCGTTATTGTCGGCCTTTTCCTCTAGGTCATTGAAGCGGTTCGCCAGGTCCTCGACGCGCTCGTCCACTTGGCCCATCCGCTTGCCCAGCTCCGTCACGTCATCCCTCACGCCGGACAACTGTTCCTCAAATTTGGCGGCGAGGACCCCGTTCGCCTCCTTCATTTCCGTGGCCAGACTGTCGTTCGCTGCCTTCATTTCTGTGGTCAATTCGGTCTTTATTTCTTTCAACTCTGTGGCCAGGTTGTTATTTGCGCTTCTGCATTTGTTGTTAACTCGTTCATCTTCGCGGCCAAGTTGTTATTTGGCGCTTCCGACTTCGCTGTTAATTCGTTCAACTTCTGCAAACCATTTCCAATGCCGATTCCATGGCCAAATGTTCGGTGATGTTGTTATCCCACTTCTGACACCAATTGTAACTTTGTGGGTTCGTGAAATGATGAAACGAGGTTACAAACTACAAAAACTACACTTTATTCTCCTCGAAATACATTTTTCATCATTACCAAATTGCTAGAACCTCAAAATTGTTTTTTTCTCTCACTTTACATTTAACTGTCTGTCGCTACCGAAAACGATTGGTTCCGAAGTTTTCCGAACCTCCACCGGCTTCGGCTTTGGCTTCGCGAGTCTACCGCCAGGGCGACACTATTTATAGCATCCCTTTTTATGTGTAATTGCATACAATGTGTCTTATACTAAATAAATACAACAGGTTATGGGCCCAGAACTTTCCCGGTACGCATAAAGTTTGAAATATTGGGAAATAATGCACTAAATAATATTGTGAAGTGAAAAGGTGTTTTTACCTCTTGTTCTGCTGATTACATGAGTATCTTTCATTTTTAGTTTTGCAAAATTGTATGTCCAAAAATAAAGTTTATAGAAGTGGCTACAAATACCAGTGTTTGTCGTATCGAACCTCCAAAGAAGGACAATTATGAAACTTGGAAAATGCAAGCAAAAGCCGTGTTTACTCGCATCGGTCTTTTTAGTTATGTGACCAGAGGAAAAACAAAACCACCAAATGACGTCAAACCCAAAACCAAAATAAAATGGGAAACGGACGATTTAACTGCATAGGCAGAACTAATTCCTAAGATTTCTCCTCCAGAATTGAAACTAAACATTGCTTAACCTCGAAAGATGTATGGGATACGCTGAAGAATAATTTTCAAAGCTCAGGCCCTACTCGGAAAGCTACGCTTCTCAAACAATTAATTGTGCAGAAAATGCACAGCATAGATAGCATACGTGATCATCTCAACATATTCTTGGATATTGTTGACAAACTGAAAGAAATAGGTTTTGTGATAGATGAAGGCTTATTGGTCATAATTATGGTGTATTCTCTACCATCCTCATTTGAAAATTTTCAAATTGCCATTGAATCGAGAGATGAACTACCCAGTGTTGAAAATCTAAAGATTAAAATCTTGGAAGAAAGTTAAACTAGACAAAAAGACAGCACTTCAAGTGAAGAAGCACTCTATGCGGGTAATAAAATAAACCAACAGGGAAGTGGTAACTATCAGAAGAAACAACCGTTCTCAAAGCAGTTTGCAAGAGGAAATCTCAAAAAGCCCCCCTGTGAAATCTGTTTGAGGAAAAATCACAGTACATCTGAATGCTGGTCAAAGAAAAGGAATTTAAAGAAACCTGAACACACCTTAATGACAGAACGGTGTTCAGTGACAGTCAATTCAAAAATGTTAGGCAGCTCATTATGGACCCTTGATTCAGGAAGCCTTTTACACATGTGTAATGACGAAAGGAAATTCATGGAATTGTCAGTGTCTGATCCTGATTCATTTAATCTAGCAACTAAAAATAAATTTACTTCAATTGATGGAAAGGAAATGGCAAAATTGAGCACAAATAAAAGTGGAACTATCAATCTACCAGATACTCTATTTGTTTCAGATTTATCCACAAATCTACCTTCTGTTGGAAATATAAGAGAAAATGGTTATTCTGTTACCTTCAACAAAGAAGAAGCCACTATCTCAGATCAAACTGGATGCGCAATAGTAAAAGCTATGAAATCCAATGGTTTGTATTATGTAAAGTCAAAAGAAGAAAACCAACAAATAAAAAAACCTACCTGTGTCCCGACATATATCACTGGCCGCAAAAGTTAGGACATGTAAATGAAGCTGATCTAAAGCTGACTCTTCGTGAAGAAAAAGTTGAAGGTTTAAACTTTAAGAGTGATGGATCTTTTGAATATGAAGTTTGCCTTGCAGGAAAGTTTCCAAGGCCTTCATTTCCAACCAGACAAAATAACAGATCAAATGAACCACTAGAAATTGTCCGTTCTGATGTTTGTGGACCTATGCGATTCACATCACATGTAACAAAAATATTTTAATTAAGTAAAGTTAATTGGGAGTCGATTAATAACACAAAACAACACTCACTTTTAAATTTTCCCGGAACCGGTTTCTGAGGCCTTCCCTCTATCTTGAGCCAGACATCGACTAGTTCTCATTGGTGTAGCTGGCAATATTTTGTCTTCGGTCTCCTCTGGTGGCGGTTCGAGGAACTTGCTGAACAAATCTTTCTGGGGGATGTCGAAATTGAATACTTTGTTCCTATTTTTTGAAATAAAGATTTGTTCCCATGTGGCCAGTTCTTCTTTTCCTGTTGTATGTTTTAGTAATTTTGGTTCTGGATTTATGTTGTGGTTTTTTTTCCCAAAAATGTGTGGCAACTGCTGATTTTTCTAATTGTTTGTATTTTATGTTCCTAAAGTGTTCCTTTGCTCTTGTTTCTAAATTTCTTTTTGTTTTTCCAATATAAATTTGACTACAGTCACAGCATTCAATTTGATATATACCAGATTTTTTGTTAGATGGAATGGCATCTTTGATGTTTGAGCAAATTAGGTTTTTTAAGGAGTAATGGTTCACTGGAGCTAGTTGAATGTTTTGTTTTTTGAAGACTTTTTTGAATTTATCATAGGCCCATGGACGGTAAGTGAATTTTTTGAAGATCATTTAATTTCTGTGGCTGAGAGGGTTGTGGTTTCCTTCAGTAGTTTCTTCTTTTTTTGCTAAGTTCACTTTTTTGTCTACTAGTGATTTGGGAAAGTCATTTTTCTGTGCTAATTCAATAATTTTGTTGTATTCTATTTTGTATTCTTCTGCTGTGAGAGGGATGTTGACCAGTCTGTGTGCTAAACTATTAAAGATTGCCTGTTTGTGGGATCTTGGATTGTAGCCATTAGCTTTTATGTGGTTGTCTGTCTGTGTTGGTTTTCTGTAAATGCCAAAGTTTATTCTATTTTTATTTCTGATTATTTTTAGATCTAAAAATGGTAAGTACTCGTCTTTTTCAACTTCTACAGTGAACTTGATGCTTTTTTCTTGAGTATTTAAAAGTTTTAGTGCATCACTGATGTGTTTTTTTGGCACTATGGCAAATATGTCATCTACATATCTTTGCCAGAGTTTGAACATCCATGGGAAACCTTTAGTGATCCTTATTTCTAGTGCACTCATGTACAGATCGGCCAGGAAGGGTGATAAGGGGTTGCCCATTGCTAAACCAGAAGTTTGATGGAAATATTTTGTTTGAAACTGGAAGAAATTCTGTTCTATGCATAATTTGGTAAGTTCGATGTAATCTGAAATTTCAAGTGATGACATTCCAAGTGATTTGAGCCATTTTTCTATCAATGTTGCGAGTTGTTTAACTGGTATGCTGGGAAACAGTGATTTAACGTCAAATGAGACTAGTGTGTCTTCTTCATTTAGTTCAGTATCCGTAATGTGTTCTATAAGTTCATAGGTGTTTTTGATGCTTAGGCTATCGAATTTTGGAAATGAGTTGAATTTGTTTGTTAGCCATTTTGCAAGTTTGTATGTTGGTGAATTTATACTGCTAACTATAGGTCTCATTGTTATGGATGGTTTGTGTATTTTGGGTAAGCCATAAAGTCTAGGTAAGGTTGGGTTATCTGGTTTAACTGCATATTTGTTTGATATTATACTTGATTTTGCTATTGTTTTTTCAAATGATTTTATGCAAGCTGTTAATGGATTTTTGTTAATGGTTTCATATTCACTGTTAGTTAGCATTTCTTCCATTTTTTCAAGGTAATTGTTACCTTCATTGATGACTATAACAGATACTGCTGAGTATATTTTTAAAGACAAAAACTGAAGTTCTTAACTAATTCATAGAATTCAAGAACGAAGTGCAAACGTTCACTGGAAAGAAGATAAAGGCACTTCAATCTGATAATGAAATTTCAGAGTACTGCAGTAAAGAATTCAGCGAATATATAAAAGTATGTGGCATAGAGGGAAGACTCTCTATGACTTATGCTCCACAACAAAATGGAATAAGTGAAAGGAGAAACAGAACTTTGGTTGAAAAGGCTAGATGCCTTCTCACCGATGCTCATCTATCTGAAACGTTTCGGACAGAAGCTGCAAATACGGTCAACTATCTATACAACAGATCACCTTCCAGAGCTATAAATCATGTAACGCCTTTCAAGAGATGGCTTGGACATGCACTTTCTATAAGACATCTGCATGTTTTTGGATCCGTTGCCTATATCTTGGACAAGAACCCAAGATGAGGAACCAAAAGCAAAACCTGGAATTTATGTTGGCTATTCAGAAATCTCAAAAGCATACCGAATCTGGATGCCTGATCAAAGTAACGTAGCTGTGACAAGAGATGTAAGAGTCCTCAAGAAAATGTATCTTCAAGAATCTGTTGTTGTTTTCAAATGCTAGGCTATGGCAATGAAGCCATTAGCTCTCTTGCTCTCCAATATTTCTGTATAATGGGTCCGGCAGGTAGGGATTCACAGGTTAAAAGATGTTCTTCAGTCATTTCCTCTTCTTTGTTGCCCAGAGGACAATTTGAACTTGTATAAATTCCTATTCTGTATAAGTATTTGGCCAAATAATCATGTGCCGTAAGTAATCTAAAATTTGCTACTGCAGTTTTACGTGAGATTTCTAGAATAATTTCTGGATTTTTAATCAAAATGTTCCATTTTTTATCTTTGGCTTTGTTAGATATTGATCGGTTTTGTTTGTTTTTATATGTGCTTTTGATTAATCTTTTAATGGATGTAAGGGTAATTTTTGTTCTAAATTAAATTTGCACCTTTTTGGCAATAAAATAAGCTAACTCATTTCCAGAAATTCCACAGCAGCAGGTACCCACTGCAATATAATTCTTTTCTGTAGTTTTTGAAGTTATTGGATCAGTTTGTGACATTCTTTAATTTAGGTTGACCTCATTTATATGAACTTATTGAACGTAATGCTGCTTTAGAATCAGAAAATATGACACAATTTTTTAATTTATCTATTCTGTATAGAAGGTGTTGGAGTGATATATGAATAGCCATTACTTCTGCATCAAAATTTGTTGTGTGGTATCCTGCTGGTTTATAGAATGCTGGTATGATCCAGATTAATATTAAAATCTTAATATGACACTGAAGGAAATCTAGAACGTCGAAAAGGTAGATTGGTTGCCAAAGGATTTATACAATGTCCAGGAGTAGAACATGAAGAAAAATTTGCACCAGTCGCTAAGCTAAGTTCTATAAGATTTATTCTTGTTATAGCAGTGAAAGAAGAAATGGGCATAATTTAGCTGGATGTATCAACTGCTTTCCTGAATGGAGAACTAGAAGAAAAAATATACATGCAAGTTCCAAATTCACTTGGAAGATATCTATGTGACATCAATGTAGAAGAGGCTGACAACCCTCAGTCAACAATATATGTGAAAGCAAGAAAAATGTTGGAAGACTTGAAGAGCTGTAAAAGTGAAAAAGTCTGTCTTATGAAACGAGCACTTTATGGTTTAAAACGAGCGGGAAGACAATAGTTTGTCAAACTAGACTCTAAATTGAAAAGTTTAGGTTTCAAACCTTCTCATGCAGACCCTTGTGTATATACATTTGGAAAAGGGGAAGAAAAGGTGCTACTAGCTATGTAAGTTGATGACATCCTGATTGCCTCGTTAAACAAATTGACTGTGAGCAATCTCAAAAATGATCTGATGGAAACATGTCAGATGAGAGACCTCGGGCATTTAAAATACTGTCTTGATATTGAATTCAAGAGAATATATTGTGGCTTTGTCGGTTCATAGAATTAAAAGGCCGAGTTGCAGAAATTAAAAATCTCCATTATTTTCGTAGCAATACACTGTCCAATTCTCACGTAGGAACATTAATTTACATATACACAGTCTTACAAGTTCGATCACAACAACAAACAGTGACAGCAGATTACATCTTTAGCTCTCGTTACAACAACATAGCTGGCTATCTCTCATTTCACAACTACTACTTCACAACTACTCATCACTAGCCATGGCTTCTTTTATACACCTAATCGATCATTCTAGATTGTTCTCGACTTTACTCTAAAATGTCACCAGATAAAACACGTAAGTTCTATAATGTAACTATATAGGTGCCGGCAAGTCTTTCACCTCTGTGATAAACTAATCCATCTCGGATGCGAGAGCCCCTAGTGGTCTACCGGGGAAATATACGAGTCAACTGGAGAATTTAATGTCAGGAAGGCACGTTGGCCATGGTAGCTCAAAGGTTAAGAGCGACTGGACGGAAACCAGTAGATCCGTGGTTCAAATCCCGGCCATGGCATTGAATTTTTCATGTTGACTCTATCCATCAAATATCTTAGCCCATATACGGCTAGTGTGGAGAAATGATTAATTTCCATCAATTAACTAAAATAATAAGAGCTAAATGATGAAGCCTGGGACTTAAGTACTTACAATAGTAAGTCGCCACAAACGGTGCATCTCGGATGCGAGAGCCCCTAGTGGTCTACCGGGGAAATATACGAGTCAACTGGAAAGTTTAATGTCAGGAAGGCACGTTGGCCATGATAGCTCAAAGGTTAAGAGCGACTGGATGGAAACCAGTAGATCCGTGGTTCAAATCCCGGCCATGGCATTGAATTTTTCATGTTGACTCTATCTATCCATCTCTTGTTTATCGGCGCTATCGTTAATTGATTATGCATGCTCCTGAAACATTATCCGCCGCCTATTATTGATTTGTGCCGACACGTTTATGCCCAGCGCCGCGACACTGCTCCCTCCTCAAGACTGGTCGTCCCGAACAGCACCATCGTATTGGGCCAGACGATCCAGGTGTACCACCTGCATCTACCCTCGCGGCACCTTCTGGATGCGATAGACCACGTCGTTAATCCTCTTCACCACCCGGTACGGTCCTTGCATTGGTTGCTGGCGCTTATGTCAGCGTCCCTTGGTCCGAGTAGGGCGGTACAACCAGACTAAGTCTCCCTGCTGGAACCCTTGGCTGTTGGCTTGCCTGTCGTATCGGGTCTTCATGCGGTCGCTCGTCTTCTGGATGTTCTGACGGGCCATCTCATCCACGTCGTGGAGATGGTCCACCAGGTTCTCCACATAATAGTTTGCTGGCTGTTTTGCGTCCGGGGGGCTTCCAAAAGCCAGATCACAGAGGAGGTGTAACTCTCGGCCGAACATTAAACTGGCTGGTGTCATGCCAGTGGTATCGTCTGTTGACGAGCGGTAGGCCAGTAAGAACAGTGGCACATTGACGTCCTAGTCTCGCTGATGGCTGGCCACGTCCTTCCTCAGGTGTTTCTCTAAGGTCTTGCTGTACCTCTCGACAATGCCGTCCGACTGTGGATGTAGGGTGTGGTGCGGGTTTTGTTTACCCCAAGCCTCTCTAGTGCCTCCCTCATCAGGTTGGATTCAAAATTATTGCCCTGGTCGCTGTGGAGCTACAATGACACCCCAAATTGGCAGAACACTTGCTCCAAAATGCAGTCCGTGATTGTCTTCGCCTCCTGGTTCGGAATGGGAAACACCTTCGGCCACTTGGTGAAGTAGTCCACGACCACCATCAGGTACTTGTTGCCTCGGTCGGACACTGGGAATGGTCTAGCTATGTCGACGGCAATCCTTTCGAATGGCGCTCCGACGTTGTAATGCTGCATGCGACCCCGGCTCCTAGTCAAGGGGCCGCGACTAACCACGCACACATGACATTGACGGTACTACCTCTCAGCCTCCGTTCGGAGCCTCATTTAGTAGTAGCGGTGTCTGAGTTTGTCGATCGTTCGGTTTCCTCCCAGGTATCCTCCTGAAGCACCTGCGTGTACTTCCTCCAAGACTACCGGGACCTTGCTTCGGGGGAGTACCAACTGTTCTCTCTGCATCTTCCCATCAGGCGATTCCCATACCCGGAAAAGAACGCCCTCAATTGTCTTCAAAGAATCCCATTGGGCCCAATACGACTTGTATGCAGCGCTTGAGTGCGATTTCTATCCCGGGTTGGTCTTTTCCCTGCCTCCACTTCTCTCAAGAGTGGCCCCAAGTCTGCGTCCGCCAGCTGCTCTTTCCTCAGGCCTGCGCTATCCCAGCCATCCGCAGGCACTGCCGTGACTATTCGGACTGCTGCGGCACGCTCCTTTTCTTCAACTCTTCTGCATTGGCCGCACTCCTCTGG
Source organism: Mantis religiosa (assembly GCA_030765055.1). Lineage (NCBI taxonomy): Eukaryota > Metazoa > Arthropoda > Insecta > Mantodea > Mantidae > Mantis > Mantis religiosa. The sequence continues at coordinate 56,232,768 of CM060948.1, read as the reverse complement.
GCAGGGTCTTCGAGACATGGCGTCTGCGTTACCGTGGCTCTTCCCTCTGTGATGTTCAGAGGTGAAGTCGTACTCCTGCAGCCTCTGGACCCAACGTGCTCTCTGGTCTTCCAGGTTCTTAAAGCTCAATAGCCAGGTTTGGGCGGAATGGTCAGTCCTGAGGTGGAATGGCTGACTGTACAGGTACTTGTGGAAGTGCTCCAAGGTCTTTACTACCGCCAGTAATTCTCGCCGGGTGACGCAGTAGTTCTTCTCTGCCTTGAATAGCATCTTGCTGTAGTAGGCTATCACCTGCTTGTGGCCGTCCTGAATTTGCGATAGGACGCCTCCAATGCAATGACCGCTGGCGTCGGTGTCCACAATGAAAGCGAGCCTGGCTGTTGGAATCGCAAAATAGGAGCACTGCACAGTGTCTTCTTCAGGTGCTAGAAAGCGTATTCAGCGTCCTCCGTCCACACATACGGTCGTTGTATTTTTCTGTCAGGTGGGTAAGGGGTTTGGCGATGTTGGAGAACCCCTTTATGAAACGGCGGTAATAACTGCACAGCCCCAGGAAAGTGCACAACTCTCGCTTATCCTTTGGCCGAGGACAATCTCTCATAGCCTTGCCGAAGAGCTGGCACTTCTTTGCGTTCAGCTTCAAGTTGGTTGCCTGCAGTCTCTGTAAAACCTTACACAGCTCTTCGCGATGTTCTTCGAACGTCTTGCCGACGATGATGATGTCGTCCAGGTTTAGCAGGTATATGTCATCTGTCAATCCTCTCATTACTGATTCCATGAGGCGTTGAAATGTGACAGGTGCATTGCAGAGGCCAAAGGGCGTAACTGTGAACTGCCAAAACCCTTGGCCTGTCGAGAATGCAGTCATCTCCTTGTCTCTCTGGTCTAGTGCCACCTGCCAGTAACCCGACTTCAGGTCCAGCGTCGAGAACCATTGTGAACCAGCAAGCGTGTCCAGGGTGTCGTCAATCCGGGGTAAGGGAAAACAGTCCTTCCGGGTGACAGCGTTCAGCCTCCTGTAGTCCACGCAGAAGGGTAGCTCACCGTTCTTCTTCGTCACGAGAACTACAGGGGAACACCAAGGGCTGTCAGACTCTTCAATCACTCCCTTGGATTTCATGTCGTCTACCACATCCCGTACTATCGCTTGTTTCGCCAACGGAACGGGTCTAGGTGTTTGCCGATTAGGCCGGGCGTCTCCGGTGTCGATGTGGTGAAACACTTTATCCGTGCGGCCGTAGTCACTGTCGCCTTGGCGATATCGTGCTGATATCGCCTCAGTAGTTGTCGAACTTTCTCCAGCTGTTCTGTGGCAGGTGGTCGGCCGCTCTCTCCAATAAGCCTTCCAGGTGTTGCCTCGGCACCGGCTCCTGTGACATGTCGATAGCTGTCACGCTGACCACGGGCTCGCAAGTCCCCAGCTCCGTTCCAGCCTGGATGTCGTGATCGGTGTCTGCCAGGATGAGTAGCCTCACTGGCACCTCCTCTCGGCACGGCAATAATGTCCTGGCTACACAGAGTCCGTGTACAGGTGTCATCTGGCCCAGAATCATGTTCTTCGTTCGCTGACCTTCCAGTCGCGCCGTCACCACCACCTCACTTCTCGCGGGGACTACCACGTCTACCTTCAAGATCACCCTGCAGATTCCAAGGTGCTCATCGGGTTGCCGAAGTATCACCTCTTCTCCATTGAACCGCAGTACCTTCCTGGCTACGTCGACAGTCGCCTCGTGACGCCTGAGGGCATCCAATCGCAGTATCACCTCCTCAGCCACCTTCGCGACGAACTTCCATTCACGCACGACACTCCGTCCCAAGGTCAATTTCAGAAGGGCCACCTTCGCCACATGTAAGGTGTCACCCGATGCCGTCATAAGCAGGTATGTTCGGCTCGGCTTCTTTGTCGGCAAACCCTTTCGCCACGTCAAATTTGATGATGGTCACGGCTACCCCGGTGTTTACCAGCACGCGGCACGGCTTTTTTCTCACCCAACCATCCGCGATGAGGCTGTCATCCATACGCCGGCTGACGTTGCTCAGTGTCACTCGAGGATGATGGTGATGGCGCCGAAGTGCACCTCACCACAACGGGCCTGACTCATTCTTCCGGCTCCTCTTCCGGGTATCGGCTGTCGCTCTCCGTTTGTCCCGGCTGGCCGCACCCGCAGCACACGCCACCAGGTCTTCGCCGCCGTCCCTGGGCTTGTCTTCTGTCTCAGGTGTAGCTGACACTCCTCGTTCTCGACGTCACTATAGCTGTTACCTTGGCCGCCTCCATCCTTAATGCTCCCGTTAGCGCCTCGTGGATGGTTTTATAATCGCCGAGCATTAGCTGCTGATGAATCTCCGTGCCTCGTACCCCGTCAACGAATGTGTAGGCAGCTTCCCGGGATACTAACTCTGGTGGGAGGTCGACTAGGGCCTTGCTAACCAGTTGCTCAACTGCCAGGACGAACACCTGCAGCGTCTTCCCTGGCTGCTGTGACCTTGCCTTTAGCAGGCTGCGGTACGCTGCGGCTAAGTGGTGGTTTCCGAAGTGATTGTCCAGGCCTCCCAGATGACCTTGAGCGCCGCCTTTGTCTGTACCACGTTCAGGACTTCCACGGCCCGTCCCTGGAGGCTGTCTATTAACTGTGTGGCCTCTTCCTCTGGTGACCATTTGCTGTGCTTGGCCACTGCGTCGGACTGGCGGCGGAATAATTCGAAAGTTGTCGCGCCGACGTATTTAGGAGGTTTGACGCGCGCTGATGCTGTGTCGCGTCCTGGCGCGTCTGCCTTCCAGTCCTTCATTATTCTGCCGACAATGTCCTCTACAATAGCGTTCAGGGATTTTGTGTTGCTGTCGGCCTTTCCCTCCAAGCTGTTTACGCGGTCTGCCAGGTCTTCAAGGGATTTGATGTTATTGTCGGCCTTTCCCTCTAGGTCGTTAATGTGCTCGTCCACTTGACCCATCCGCTTGCCCAGCTCCGTGACGTCATCCCTCACGCCTGTCAATTGCTCTTCAAATTTTTCGGCGAGGGCCTCGTTCGCAGCCTTCATTTCCGTGGTCAGTTCGGCCATATTTGTAGCCAGATTGTGATTTGTCGTCTCTAACTTTGCGGCCAGGTCGCTATTTGCCACCTCCGTCTTGGCTGTTAATCCGGCCTTCATTTCTTCCATCTTCTCGGTAATGTTTTCGTTAGCAGTCTTCATTGTTTCAGCTCTGCGGCCAGATTGTTATTTGCCGCTTCTGTTTTTGCAGCGAAGTTGTCATTCGCCGTCTTCATTTCTGTCATCTTCTCGGTGAGGTTGTCATTCGCTGCTTTCATTTCCACCATCTTCTCCAAAATCTTTTCCAATGTAGCCCCCATGGTGGTAATATCCCGCTCCCAGACACCAATTGTAACTTTGTGGTTTCATAGAATTAAAAAGCCAAGTTGCAGAAATTAAAAATCTCCATTATTTTCGTAGCAATACACTGTCCAATTATCACGGAAGAACATTAAATCACATATACACAGTCTTACAAGTTCGATCACAATAAGAAACAGTGACAGCAGATTACATCTTTAGCTCTCGTTCTAACAACACAGCTGGCTATCCCTCATTTCACAATTACTACTTCACAACCACTCATCACTAGCCATGGCTTCTTTTATACTGCTATTCGATCATTCTAGATTGTTCTCGACTTTACTCTAAAATGTCACCAGATAAAACACGAACGTTCTAGAATGTAACTATATAGGTGCCGGAATGTCTTTCACCTCTGTAATAAACTATCCATCTCTTGTTTATCGGCACTATCGTTAATTGTTTGTGCATTCTCCTGAAACATTATCCGCCGTCTATTATCGATTTGTGCCGACACGTTTATGCCAAGTGCAGCGACAATAGTGTAACGAGACCGCTAGAACACCCTGTACCAGCTGCGAACGGAAGGCAGGGGGGAGGACCGCGTTAGCCACACCTTCTCCTCGTTTGTCTTGTAGTGGTGACAGGCTTGTGGTTAGGGGAAAACATGACTGGTCGTCTGTTTTCCTTCCCCCTGTTTCTCGATCTTTCGTTTACCAGAACAATCTTGTAAACACCAGAAACCGGCGATATTCCTATAAAGAGGGTTACAGACAGACAGTGTGAGTCAGTTGTTGGTTGTGTTGGTCAATCAGTTGGTTAGTGAGTGTGAGCGAGAAGACAGTCGCAGTTCTTGGTGTAAGAGTTAGTCAGTGACGTGTTAATGAACGAAAGGATTGTGCAACGGGACTGTACGAACTGTGTACGAGTATCGGAGTTTATGTAATCGCGAGTACAAGTGAAGTTGCAACGGACGAACTGGTAAATTGTAATTGTGTGCAGCAAGTAATTTTGTGTAATTGGCAAGTGTTAAACTGTAAGTCGGTAGAAATAAAGAACATTTTGGAGTGGTGTAATTGGACTTTTTATTTCACGAACCCACAAAGTCACAATATGGTAAAATTAAAACCTGTCAATCCAGGTAGATGGAAAATCTGCTCAAAGGTTACAACTTAACAGACCGTAAACCTGCAAATATACCGATGGAAGTTGTTCTGAAACTAACCAAAAATAAAAGAAAGGAAGAAAATCTTCCCTACCAGAAACTTATTGGAAGTCTTGTGTACTTATCTGTAGCATCAAGACCAGATATCCCTCATGCTGTAAGTTATCTTAGTCAGTTCAATCAATGTTATGGTAAACGACATTGGACAGCTGCCAAGAGGGTTCTACGATACTTAAAAGGAACCAAGGAGCTTGGTTTATGTTTCACCAGAACTGGCAAGCCCATAATTGGTTATGTTGATGCAAGCTGGGGATCCTGCCCTGTGGACTACAAGTCATACACTGGCTACTGTTTCAAATTTGCTGGTTCAGTCATCAGTTGCGACTCTAGAAAGCAAAGAACAACAGCCCTATCAGCTGCGGAAGTAGAATATATGTCTATGACTGATGCTGCAAAAGAGGCACTTCATTTGAAACCACTTGCAAATGATATTGCACTAAAATACAGTTAGTTCATATTTATTGTATCTTTTTATGTGTAATTGTATACAATGCGTCTTATTAATCTGTGCTAATTACTAAATAAATACAACACAACCTCTGTGACCTCAACCCCACCACAGTGTTTTCTATCTGGTACTAACAAGGGCGACCCAGGGTATTAATGTCTGGTCTGGACACACGCTATTTGTAGGTCGGAGAGGACATAGATCGGAAGACGGACGGTGCCACATGGGAAGGAAGAACGCCGGCAGAAAGAAGGCCTCACAGGCCGCAGCGCAGCCTTCACCGCGGCCTACGCCTGCTGCCTCTGGGGCAGCGTCTCCCGCTCCGCTGTTAAACTCTGCCGACGAAGGGGAGCTGCATGATGGACCTGCCGGGAGATTCTGGGCTAACGCCGCTCCTTGGCTGCCCACCACTGCCGCGCCCACTGCTCCTGCTTCCGCCACGCCGAAGCCATCACCCCTCCTAGGCCCCGTCAGGCCTGAGCAAGCAGCTGCAGCAAGCATGAAGTCAGGGACGCCTTCATCCGCATCTCCTCCACCAGCTGCGCACCCGACATACGCCGAAGTTGCAGACCGCCGCCAACTCTCGCCCCCTGCTGTCACCCAACCTCCAGTACCCGCACCCAGGGACCTTCACCCGCCGCCGGGCCATCCAGCTTCTTTCAGCTTTGTCATCCGTGGGGCACCCAGGAGCGTACCTACATGGTTCATCCTGAACGCCGCCCTGCTTAAGTGGCCCTCTGCACAGAGAGCCTCCCGCATTCGCACCAGCTACGGAACCTCACAGCTTGTCCGACTGTACTTCACCAACATCGCCGACTACGAAGCGGCCTTGGCCACGGGCCTGCCCTTATTAGGGCGGCAGCTCAAAGTCGAGGCTGGAAGGGCGGCACGCCAACTACCGTGTCGGCGATGTTGCAGATACGGACACGTCACCGAGAACTGCACTGCCCGACCCAGGTGCCAGTATTGCGGCGCCTCAGCGCTGACCGGGCAGTTCCGACAGCACGACCGTCGCCACCGGCGCCGGTACTGTGCCACCTGCAACGGCCACAACGACTACACTGGCCAGACGCAGTGCCCACTCTACCCGCACAACGAGCTACGCCAGAACTCGTGCACTACGCCCGCAGCAGCAATCATCAACCAGTCCGCAGCTGCGGCCGCTACCGTCCCCCCTGGAGAGGACCTGCGAGACATCTTGAGCGCCCTCCTGCGGGAAACCCACGACATCATCAGTCGTCTGGCTGCCGTCTCGGCGGCACTCTCCGCAGACAACACCGACACCAGGAATGACCTCCGCACCATTCACACCGAAGTCGCCAACATCGGACCGAGGCTTCAGATTCTCGAGGATGCATCCAAGTCAGCCGCCACCCACAATCGCGGCACCACACACCAGCTGACTGCCTTAGCAACGACCCTCTCTGCCGCCAACTCGGACACCAAAAGCGAACTTCACTCTCTGCACACCGAGATCCTCAACATCGATCCCAGACTGTCAGCAATGGAAGACGCATCCAAATCAGTCGCCACTCACCACAAAAGACACGCCGAACTCCGATCCAGTAACGCCACAACCCTCACGGAGCGACTGGACAGACTGGAGCAACTCATTCAAAGTACACATAAGACCGACACCACAGCTTCCATCTCCCGGAAGCTGGTCCGGATAGAGGCAAAACACACCAAACTCACGAAAACACTCGTATAGATTCACGCCCACCTCCAACACATCTCCACAACAACCAGCCACGCCGCCACTTCGACGTCCTACACCGACACCCAGGAGGAAGACATCCTGTCTGGCTCACTCTTGCGAAAGAAATTTGCCACACTACCCCTATGATCGACAAAAAAGATGCCCATTTGATCCCGGTTTTCTCCTCCCACAAACCCCCGCAACTTCCCGAGCTGCTGTCAGGGCCTTGGTCATGGCAGCAGGCCGAATAGTACCCCTTAAGCTTTCCTACCAGTCGTCTGGAGGATAGTCCAATAACGTACTAACGGGAGTGTCCAGTGGAATCCCAAATACCCTCCTAACTTCTCCCTCTAACAGCCGCTCACTCCACATCCAATTCCCGGGGGAAAAAAACGCTATTTGTGTGATATGAGTTTAGTGTTTACACCTGATGCTAGTGTTTAAATAAAGGTTTGTCTGTTCCTTGTTTTATGTATTATTTGCCACTTGTTACATTTTGGGGGATATTAATTGAAATTTCATGTACGTAAGCAACATTTGCAAAGGGATATTTCACTTTCATACGTTGTGAAACTGATGGCTATTCGAAAAATTTATTTTGAATTCGGTTTGAATTTGAATTTGCAACGGTTTAAAATGTTCGTAGTTAAAATCACAGACAATAACTATAATTGCTTATAAGCAACTGCATCTCCTATTAATCTGTGGCAGTAACTATTAATCTGTGGCTGTAACAGTGTTTTGCGCGGCAAGGTAGGGGGAATGTCCTGCATTGCTTACTCAGCACAGATTAGTGATTCACAGTGTGGAAACCCAGTCCTGTCTGAAATGGCTGAATCTGGAGAAAGGAGTAATCAAATGCAATCGAAAGTAGCAGAGAATAAAGCTGTTCTTAGAGCAATGGTTTGTATAACGTTTTCAAATTTCTAGAATCAAATACCAAATTTCTAGGAATATGGTTAGATGAACATTTAAAATGGGAAAAACAAATTCAGCAACTAGAATCGAAACTGCGCAGAATTACATTCGTTATTAAATCAATGAGGCAGTCTGTAAACACAAATGTGTTGAGAATTATTTATTTTGCTTATTTTCATTCTGTAATGTCTTAGGTATACTTAGCTGGGGAAATGCTAAATATGTATCAAAAATATTTAGACTGCAGAAAAGGGCTATTCGTTATATAGTAAATATTCCTTTCACCACCAGCAGTAAACCTTATTTTAAACTACTAAAAATACTTCCATTACCCTGTGTGTATATATATGAAGCTCTAGTTAGGACAAGAATTGTACTTGCTCAATTTGAAACAAATTCGCAGATACATACACATAATACAAGAAGTAAATAAGATCTACGCATTATAAGCCACAATACAACTTTATTCACACATAGCTTCGAATATAAAGCAGTATTATTATATAACAAACTACCCGATGGCATTAAAAGTATAACATCAGAGAAAAGGTTTAAACTGACTGTAAAAACATTTTTAAGAGAAGGTTGCTATTATTCAGTGGAAGAATACTTAAAACATGATCAACATATCAATGCTTCCTAAAATGATGTTTGTGAATAAATACCTGTGCAACTTCGGAGGTGATACTTGTAATATTCAGAAAAGCTGTAAAAAATATCATACTAAAAGTAATGTCACAGACAATAGATGAGTTTTTAAGAAGTAAAATTAAGTAATAAAGTAAATATTGATTATTTTTTTTTTTTGGTAAAAATTGTCTTACAGCCTAGTTCTTAAAAATGTAATACATTAAACTGTTATGTGACCTAAGTTGCATTATTCTTAATTACTATTTGTATTATTATTCTGTTAATTATTATTGCATTACTTTAATCACTATTGTATTATTCATAATTGTATTACTCATAAGAAATGTATTATTCTTATGGGTACAAATTTGACGAAGCCATGAATATTGTATATTCCAAAGGTGAATAAAACTATCTATCTATGGTTTATTAGGTGCAATAGATGGGCTAAATCATATTAAATAGGTTGCGGCTGCATATGAATTTTTCTTGTAGTTAAATGAAGCGAAGATAAATCTGTAGGCATTTACATATTACATGTGATGCTTATACCTCTTGCATGGTATTTCACTTGGCAATCGTGCACGTGGGTGGCGTCTCGGATGTCGTGGCTCTGACTGACTTCATAGCTCCAGCGTTTCGTAGTTCCACAGTATGATAACACTAAAAATATCAACATTATTAAAGCAAACTAGCGATACTGTACTACGCAAATAAACTGACGTAAAGATCAATGGATCATTGCCCGTTTATTATTAAAATACTCTTGGTAAAAGTGCAGAAAAGGTGCGAAGAGATACTGTGGCGCTGATGTCATAGCTCGGGTGTTGCCAACTTACAGAGCATTCTACCGCGGCATACACCAGCATTATGCAAGCAAACCAGCGATTCTGTAATACGCGACGTGAAGATCAGTGGAGCATTGCCACCATTATTATAGTCATCATTATGTATTATTATATTCTTAATATTATCATAATTATTTCAAATTTTAAAGGAATCTAGGGCAAAGTTTTGGAATAGTCAACAGTAAGTAATTATAAATGTAATTAAGAAACTCGTGGCAGTGATCCATTGATCTTTACGTCAGTTTATTTGGGTATTACAGTATTGCTGGTTTCATTACGTAATGTTGACTATTCCAAAAATTTGTGCTAAATTCGTTTAACTTGTTAAATAATTATGATAATAGTGAGAATATTAGAATATATAATAATGATAATAAAACCGGCAATGATCCACTGATTTTTACGTCAGTTTAATTGGATGTTATAGTAACCCTGGTTTGCTTACGTATGTTTTTAAATAATTATAATGATAATAGTACGGATATAATATGTAATAATGGCAACACTAATAATAACAAGTCTGACAATGTTCGGATATTCTTCAGAACAAGTCCCGCAAGCAATTTTGTCTAAGTCCAACATCGGATGCACACACGAGGGCTGGTGGAATCTGCCGAAGTGGCCACGCAGTTGTGCTCCTGACACGGTTATTGGCGTAAGCTTCTTTTGCCAACCTTTCCACTATCACCCAAGCATCTGTTTTGCAGATGTTCGAAACTTCACATGTGCACAGCACATGTGCCATTGTTAGCAATGTGGCAGCTTAACTGTAAAATCTGAAAATGTAGTTTCCACCGCTGCCCTGGCATCCTGTAAAGAAAGTTATTCGGTGGAAGTTCTATTTGAAACCAATGGCACGATTTATTAGTTTTCTCGATCTTGCGCCTTTATGCGAAAATGAGGAAAAGTGCATGCAGTTTTTGTTCGATGAAAGTTTGTTAAGAACTAGAATGTTGTGCCGGGAGTGCGATGCCGTCCTACATCCCGTAACAAAACGGGGACGGAAATTTCAAATATTTTCCTGCAGGAGAGGACATAATGAGCAATTTTCTGAGTCTGTTGCAAAAGGTACGTGGTTTGAAAAAATCAAATTGCCACCTGCGCAGGTACTCCTAATTACATACAGTTTTGCCAGCAAGCTGTCTTACGAGCAAACTGTTGTGCAGTGTTCTCGTGGAGACAGCATTGTAAGCCATGCAACAATAGCCGACTGGTTCAGCTATTGCCGGGAAATTTGTATAACGTCAATTAACTACAAATACGTGAACAGGGGCAAAATAGGCGGTGCCGGTCATGTCATTCAAATTGATGAATGCAAAATTGGACGGCGAAAATACCATCGCGGCCGTGTCGTGGAAGGATCCCGTGGATCCTCGGGATGATTGACGTGGTCACCAATGAAGTGCAGATGACAATGTGTCCAGGTAACAGAAGAGATGCTGTAACCCTTTTTGCACTGATTGAGGAGCACGTTGAACTCACCAGTACAATCCATACCGACTTGGGGTGGGTACAGTGGATTACTGGTGGGGGATTTTCAGCACATCTAACGGTGAACCACAGCTTGCATTTTGTGGATCCAGTAACTAATGTGTACACGAACAATATTGAGTTGCGTTGGCGATCTCTCCGGCATTGCCTATCCAGGGGCAGCATCCGAAAGGACCAAATTGATGTGCACTTCGAGTACCTGTGGCAGCAAGATCTCAGGAAGAGATTAGCCGACCCCTTCCAGGAACTGATCGAAGACATTTGACAGGTTTATCCTGTTGTATGGTGCACATATTGTAAGTAAGATTGTTTTTTATTATTTTTTGTGATTTAGGTCCTCCAAATTTAAGTCACATTGGACGATTCGTTTTTTAAATATAGATAAAAAGTGATTTAAGTAATATCGAAAGTTAACTTTTTAAAAGTAGTGTAGTTGTTAGATCAATGTTGGCAGTGTTGAAAATGTTCTGCTACTGATGTCGGCACATGTCACTTCGGCAGGTTCCGTCAGCGCTCGTGCGTGCCTATGATGTTGGACTTAGAAAGAATTTTGTCGGGGGACTTGTTCTAAAGAAGAGCCCAATGTTCTACTAATCCTTAAGTCGGGTATTGCAGTATCACTGATTTTCTTGCATAATGTTGGTATTTTCTGTGGTAGCATGCTCTGGAAGTTGGCAACGCCGGAGCTATGACGTCAGAGCCACAATATCCGTTCGCACTCATTCTGTACTTTTACCGATAGTGGATCATTGCCAGAGTTTTTATTATCATTATTATATATTCTGATATTCTCACTATTATCATAAGTATTTAAAAACTTATACGAATCTAGCACAAAATTTTGGAATAATCAACATTACGTAAATAAACCAGCGATACTATAATACCCAAATAAACACGTAAAGACCAGTGGATCATTGCCAGAGTTTTTTATTATTATTGTTAATAATTATATAATATAATTATAATAATAAACAAAGTTGACTATGCACTATTCCCATTACTATCTCTTGTTTATAATAAAATGAAAATGTATTTGGCGACGTTCCTATGTATTTGCATATAGACAGTATCGCTAGTTTATAATAAGAAAAAGAAAGTTGCCAAACGCGCTTCCTTTATCTTATTATGAACTAACGATACCGTATATATGCAAATACAGAGGAACGTTGCCAAACACACTTTATTTTTCTTAATAATAATAAAAAACTCTGGCAATCTCCTTTGTTGCACAGAGGACAATTTGGACTTGTATAAATTCCTATTCTGTGTAAGTGTTTGGCCAAATAATCATGTTCCATAAGTAATCTAAAATTTGCTACTGCAGCGTTACGTGGGATTTCTGGATTTTTAATTAAAATGTTCCATTTTTTATCTTTGGTTTTGTTAGATATTGATTGGTTTTATATTTGGTTTTGATTAATCTTTTTATGGAAGTAATGGGTAGGTTTTTGCTTTTGTTCTGAATTAAATCTGCATCTTTTTTGGCAAGAAAATCTGCTGATTCATTTGCAGCAATTTTACATTGTGCAGGTATGCACTGTAATATAATTCTTTTCTGTAGTTTTTGAAGTTGTTGGATCATTTTGTGACATTCTTTAATTTGGGTTGACCTCATTTTATATGAACTTGTTGCACATTATGCTGCTTTAGAATCAGAAAGTATGACAGCATTTTTGAATTTATCTATTCTGTATAGAAGGTGTTGGAGTGAAATATGAATAGCCGTTACTTCTGCATCAAAATTTGTTGTGTGGTATCCCGCTGGTTGATAGAATGGGAACAGTGCACACTTAATTCCTGCTCCTGAGTTGTTGTCCAAGTTAGATCCATCTGTGTAGATATGTAACCATTCTTCAGGTGGGTATCTATTGTTCAGTTTCTAAAGCTGTTGCTTTTAGTACAGGTTTGGAAGTTTCAGATTTTGTATCTATTTGTTCTAAATCTAATTGAATATTAATTGGTTCAAAAGTCAGTGGGCTTTCTTTGATTAAAATGTTTTCTTTAGAATTAGGAAGATTTATATCTGTTTTTAATTCCATAAATTTGTATAGGAAACTTGTTTGTGTTTTCATCTTGATTGGTTGTAGTAATCTTTTCTCCTATTTTGTTGTTTTTAACCGCAACATTTTTTCATGTTGTATTAGTGCCTGCTCCTCTAAAGTTAGATGTATTGGGTAGTTCTGAGTTAAGCCTTGCATTGCTGTGATTGGAGTTAATTTTGCTGCACCGGTTATTAGTCGCAGGGCCTGATTTTGGCATACTTCTAGGTGATTATGTTAGAACTGTTATCTGTAATTATTACCTCTGCCTATTAAATAAGTATTGGCTTGATGAATGTTTTGTATGTGGTGTTCAGTGTCTCCTGATTACTGCCCCACTTGACTCCAGCTAATCTTTTCAAAATTGAAAATTTTGTTGTTGATTTGTTTATTACTGCTTCAATATGATGTCTCCAAGATAATTTTGAATAAAAAATTGTTCCTAAATATTTTGTTTCATATGTTTGTTTTAGGTTGGTTTTCTTGTATTGCAGATTTAATTTAGGGATTTTCTTTTTTAAGCTAAATATTTGGAATGTTGTTTTATCAGTATTTATTTATTTTAATTAAATTGTTGTAAGTCCACTTTTCCATTGAAGTTTTGGATTTCTCTATTTGTGGGGATGATGTCCACATGATCATGTCACCTGCAAAAAGAGCTGTCTTTATTTTTGTGTTTGATACAGATCATTGATGTAGATGTTGAACAAGGTTGTACTCAGTACTGCACCCTGTGGTAGGCCATTTTTATTTGTCGAAATTTGGATGTACTGTCATTGTATTTTGTAGCACAGAAACGTTGAGAGATAAACTGAGTGATCCAATTTAACATGTTATCTTGAATGCCTAGTTTTGAAAGTTTCTCAAGAAGTTTATGCCTCCATACTGAATCGTATGCTTTTTCAAAATCAATGAAAATTGACAGTGTATCTTGATTTTTGTTGAAAGATTCTTTGACATCTTGGGATAGTTGAATTGTATTTTCTTTAGTAGATAAGTGTTATCTGAATCCTGTTTGAACAGTTGTTAATGTTATTACTTTCTAAGAAACAATTTAGCCTTGCTGAAGTCATACGTTCTGCTGTTTTTGCAATGACACTGGTTAAGAAAATTGGTCTGTAATTTATTTTGTCGGGTGTTTTGTCTTTTTTTAGCATAGGAATAATTATTGCTTTTTTCTACTCTTTGAGATCTTTTTAGTCTGTCTTTGTTTTCTTTTTGCTTCAGAGGAAAGTTTATGCTGAGAGCTGTAATATTTATTAAAGGCTTCAGAAATAGAGTAATTTGAAGTAAGTGTTTTCCCATTTAGTTTGAGTGGTTCTTTCCTTGTTTCTTTCTGGCAATTAATTTTACTTATATATCTTTATACTTTTTTACATCTTTTCTATAATCAGCTTTTTCAATAAATTCACTGAATTTTTTTTTTTGTCAGTATTAATTTTTTTTTACATTTACTGCCTTTCTTCGCCATTCCTGTGTATCTGTTGGGTTATTGGACAATTCTGCTTTTTTCCTTGCTATGTCCCTTTCTTCTTTTAACTTTGATAGTTCTGTATTCCAAAAGGGTTTGTAATTTTTAGTTTTTCCTCTTGGGGTCCATTTTTTTACTGCTTCAAGAATTATATGTGTTATTGTTTTATTGAGTATTTACAGATGCTTCATGTTGAGCGGAGTAAAGATTTTGTTCAGTTTCCTCTGTAAATTTTGTCCAATTTGCTTTTCTAAAATTCCAAGAGTATTTCAACTTTGGCCTGCTAATATTTTGTTTGTCATGAAGTATTATGGATGCAATAACTGCTCTATGATCAGATCCTATGTCTTCAATGATTTCACGTGTTGTCTTATCTTTTAAATCTGAAGATACTAATAATAGGTCTGGATTAGTGCACTGGCCATTATAGTGTATGTGGAGCAATCCCCATTCTTGTATATAAGATCTAAAGGATTAGAATTTAATAAATCTTAAATAGTTTTACCACAGGCATTGTAGTCTTTGTATCCCCATTTTGGTGAATGACCATTGAAATCACCAATCAAAATTGTCTTTTGGTGTATATTTATTATATTGAGACAAGGATTTTTATTTGGTGAATTGTATATACCATATACTACAAATTGAACTACACAGTTGGGAGATAGTGGAGGCTTACAGCGTAGGAAGAAATGTGGGGGAAAGGCCAATTATTGTACATTTCTGTACAACTCAATCTACGAAATACTGGGAAGGGCTAAAATGTTGAAAGGCACAAAAATATTCATAAATAAGGGTTTAACACCAGCCCAAAGACACGTGAAGCAAAATCTAATCCGAAGGATGATGGAAGTGAGAGCTGCGGGTAAACGAGCATATGTCAGAAATTTGCAACTCTGGATAGAAGAAGCGAATGCAATGTATGCGAGCAAGAGGGATGTATGGAGCAAGGCGCCTACACGGGAGGAAATAACTCAGCAAAAATCCAGCCAAGTACCACATACACAGGAAGGGACGAGGGAGCCAAAGTCCGGCACCGGCACACAACAGAGAGATGATGTAATACAGCACGTGGTAACAACTAACGCGTCAGAGGATACATCATTGAGTGAATCAAACAAGACGAAAGGAAATCAAATCTCCGTCGGACAGAAGGGAGGTGAGGAGAGCAGGGAGATGACATCAACACCCGTAACAGATGGGAGAAAGTGGCTGTCGCCAAGGAGGGAGGAGACTGGCAGCACGTGGACTGGTGGAGAGAGGGGAAAGAAACTGGACGCAAACCATTGGTAGTAGTGAAGAAGAAGAAGAAGAAGAAGAAGAAGAAGAAGAAGAAGAAGAAGAAGAAGAAGAAGAAGAAGAAGAGGAGGAGGAGGAGGAGGAGGGGGCGGTAGGTGGTGGTAAAGAAGAGGCGGGAGAAGAAGTACATAATATTATAACTTCGCCACATGGAAGTATAATGGTGATAAACAAAGACAAACGATCCTCAGCTGAGAAGCAAAAAGACATTGGAAAAGTATGTGTGGTCTAGGGGCAGAACGGGTTCACAATAGCAGTCAGTCAGGAAAATAGGATTTTGGAACTGTGAAGGAATAAAAAAATAAAATTAATACGGGGACCTTACAGCACTTTTTGGGGATGCTGGATTATTTAGCAACGGTTGAAAGATGAGGTCATTGACATAAGGGGTTTTAGTTACGTAGGAAGAAAGGGAGAAGCATATGCAAAGAAAGGGAGACTATCTGGAGGCCTAGGTTTCTTTATTAGGAAGTCTCTGTGTAAAACAATGATAGAATCATGGTCCAGGCATAAAAAAGTGCTTTGGGTTGTAATAGAAGATAAGGAGCTAGATGACAACATGATATGTTTAGGTATAGTGTATAACCCGCCAGTCTCCTCACAGTTTCATAATCCCGAAATATTTTGTCTCTTAGACAAGACATTGAGAGGTTAAGGGATAAATACATTAACATAGAGATTATAATAATGGGAGATCTAAATATAAGAATTGGGGAAAGTGACGTAAATCTAACAGATGATTGGGAAAATAATAATATAACAGGGAAAAATGATATTAGACGTAGCAAGGACATGATCGTCGAGAGAGGAAGTGAAAAACTCATTGAATTTTGTGAAATAAATGCGCTTGACATTCTTAATGGGAAATACGGTGAAGATGAGCAGGGAGAATACACCTTCATAAATGCAAATGGCCAGAGTGTAATTGACTTTGTTTTCTGGTCCAATAATATTAGACATATAGTGAGTAATTTCAAAGTGTCAAACATAAGTACCAATAGTGGTCATTTCCCATTAGTAACGTGCATTAAAACCAAATCTCAAAGTGTGGAAACTGACATAATAAGGGAGAGAATAGCAGCTAAAAGAGAACATGTTAGATATAGGTGGAAGGAAGAGCACAAGGCAAACTTTGAAAGTCTTTTAAATTCCGAGCGAGGGGAAAATATGTCAGTATGGGATACTATATAACTCTGAAACCTTTGAGAAGGAATAATAAGTGACTATTCTGTAATAACACCTATTGTAACACGTTTGTAAATATACTTAATGGACTGTCCTGTGTAGCAGTTGCCTGGGCCAAAACAGAGGGCAGTCCAAAAAATTGTAAAAGCTTAGTACCTCAATAATAATAATAATAATAATAATAATAATTATTATTATTATTATTATTATTATTATTATTATTATTATTATTATTATTATTATTATTATTATTATTATTACACACCATATATGGTGTAACGTGAATTTCCTTTCCAGATTTCAATTTGGATAATTTCTGTTTTATCTTCTTGCTGCATTTCTTTTATAATTTTAAACTTTGATAAAATGTTTGTTCTGACACCTGTAAGTATTCCATTAGCTATTTGGCATGATTTGGGTAGAACATATATATTAAATCCAGAAATTTCAAAATATTTTAGTAGATCATTTGTTACATTCGCTTCTTGGATGTTACGTAATGTTGACTATTCCAAAACTTTGTGCTAAATTTGTTTAACATCTTAAATAATTATGATAATAATGGTGACAATATCAGAATATATAATCATGATGATAATAACTCTGGCAATGATCCACTGATCTTCATGTCGCGTATTACAGTATCGCTGGTTTGCTTGCGTAATGTTGGTATTTTCCGCAGTAGCATGCTCTGAAAGTTTGCAACGCCTGAGCAATGGCACTAGAGCCACAATATCCCTACGCACCTTGTCTGCACTTTTACCTTATTATTATTATCATCATCATAATTATTTAAAGACTTCAAGGAATTTAGCACAAAGTTTTGGAATGGTCAACATTATGTAAGCAAACCAGCGATACTGTAATATGCAAATAAACTGACGTAAAAATCATTGGATCATTACCAGTTTATCATTATTATTATGGTATCGCAGAGAACACCAACATTACGTAATAAAACTATTATGTGTTTCAAATGGGAAGGGTTCCAGAGTCTAGCTAATTAGATGTCGTATCACTCTCAGCGTTGCCAGCTTGTAACCCCACTCCTTTTATATTTCCCTCTCTCTCGCACACTCATACAACGAGCAGGTCTGCTTGGCGCAGACGTAAAGGTAAGCAAATTATATTTTGCAAACTTTTACAATGATCCAGTTGCCAAAATAAAAATTGGGAAAAGCATTTTCGCAAGTTAGTATATTTTAACATACTATAACTATAATTATAGTTTATGAATTACCTTTTTTGTAATCCAATGGAACTGCCAGTGACTCATCCATATCGCTGTCAAAGTCACTTCCGTTAAGAGACAATTCATCATTGACACTGTCTTCATCGTCTGAGTCTTGCAAATTTATGATTACAGGTTCCAAAATCATGTCACGTGCTATTTCATTCTTAAAATCGTCTTCTTGAAGGTTTTCTTCATGCCTCACGCAGTTTTCCCAGTCCTGTTGTGTTACCTTGTCAATTTCTTTGTGAACAAGTCGTTTAATGTCCATCAGTTTAAAAGTATTATTTCTGTTTGCAATCCCCCTTTTTATTTGAGCCCACACCAACTCAATTGGATTATATTGGCAGTGGTAGGTAAGGTGGGAGGCATATTACCTCATGTCCTGTGTCAATTGCAAGTTGATCTAGCTGATACACTTTTTCCATGCTTTTAAATGGAAGTACTCTTTGCAATAACTCATTTTTAGTTTCTGTTTCCAAAAAAATTTTGAAGAAGTGCACACCTTAAAAATAATACTTCTAGCCTGACTTCGCAATGCCTGCCTTTTTGACTCGCCACTAAATTCACCACAAGAAGCCGTTGCACTTTTTAACTCTTACTCTACTGTTGTGTAAAGAACAACTGAATGATATTGATCTGAACTCTCCAGAGTAAATAAACACCTTATCCAGCATTCATTCATAAACATAAGCATACAGCATTCCACAGGCTAACAGGAAATGAAGTGTTTGCTCTTTCTCGAATTTAACACCTTGACATATTCACAGTAATTCTTTCATCCGTCATGTCAGTAGTTTAAATTTCAGTTCTGAGTAATTAAAAGTATATGTACATACACACCAACCACTTTGAACTCTCTAGAGTAAATAGAGATTATGAACCATTCATAAAGAAAGATATGTGACCAGACACGTTCTGCCAGGGCAGCAGGAAATGTATTGTTTCCTCTCCCTCGAACTGGATTATTCAAAGTAATTCTTTTATCACGTCATGTCAAACATTTATGTTTCAGTTCTGAGTAATTACAAATATACGTGCACGCATACATGCCAACCAATAATTACATTCATACAGTGCTTACGTCGCGATTTATTGTTATAATACAGGTAATAGTGGTTTATTTATTTGTATTAGAAAAACTACTTGAGCTAAAAATATGGGGTTTTCATGGTGATGTTAGATACATTACTGTCTACCTTCCACATGGATCAGTTTCGGCAAAATCTTAATTTTTGTCTTAGCGTAAATAGTATTTATTAGAGATTGATTAGGTTGGCGCTCCTCACACACTACTTAGCGGGAATGCAATACGGCAACACCGCAGGACTCCGATTGGTTGCTCACCTAGTAGCGCTCAAGGACAAACACCTTCCCATTTGAAACAGATAATTGCGATACTGTAATACGTAAGGGAACTGTGGAATTGCCATAGTTATGATTCTTATCACTGCTCGCCTCGGTAGTGTAGATGGTAACGTGTCTGCCTTACATTTAAGAGGTCCTGAGTTCGAATCTCGGTCAGGGAGAGTTACCAGGATAAGGTTTTTCTGGGATTTTCGCTTATCCTGAAAGACAGATGTCAGGTATTATTGTGCTGTTCGAATGGTTACCATGGCTTTATTGTCAATAGAAACCTCTCAGATAATGCACTGATTGCTTTATGGGGACATAACATCTGTCATTTGTAATTCCTGCGCATTCCATTGGCTGAAGTGATGCATTCATTGGTGCCTACCACACAATCGAGAGGTGCACGAGAACCCCTCTCACGCTTACAAGAATAATCAGTACATTATCAGAGAGATTTCTATTAACAAAGATAAAGCCATGGTAACAGTTTGAGCAGCAGGATAATAACTAAGCTGTATGGATCTTGGGCTCATTGAGCTTCATTCACCCATTCCATTAATCATCCAACATGACTTACCGTTGGAGGACATAAATTAAAAAAAAAACTGTTATCATTCTTATCCTTCTTATTCTTCTTATTCTTCTTATTCTTATTGTCATCACCTATCACTGCCTGCCTTGGTAGCATGTCTGCCTCACGTTCAAGAGGTCCCAAGTTGGAATCTCGGTCAAGGTGTTACACGATAATTACAATAGTAAAATAATAAGCTTATTATGCACAATATCCATTACAGTATTGCTAGTTAATAATAGGAAAAAGAAAATGCATTGGCAACGTTTCTCTGTATTCGCATATATCAGAACTCTGCATTTGGCAACAACTTGTTTCTGTGACGTCACTCCATACCAACATAACTGTACGCCGTGAAAATATGTCTTTAACCTTCACACTTCACCTCCGAGCAACCTTTGTATGATGCCATCAAGTGCCTCATTAGCTTTTGTTTCCTTGTTATTAATGTGGTTGAACCAAGGGAAGGGATGTTAAAGGGAAAACCTGTAGCTTTCTGTCAGTTGAGTGTTACCAACAGGAAAACATGCATCCACTAGAGCTACCAACACTGTTGGAACAATCTAGTGATACTGTTTGGCTTAAGAAAACTTGCCAGACTAGAGTGGGTAAATAATGATTCACTAAATAATTAAGTTTTAATTATATATATTTTAAAACTGCAGAGATGGCAGGCATGACAGCACATCTAGCACATTGCCAACAGTGAATGCATGCTTTTTCTGAAAATACCAACACTGCAAGCAAACTAGCGATACTGGAATTATATAAACAAACTGTTTTTGTTTTTCTTCCTTATCACTTGACTTTTGCACATGCATTGTGCACAATTGGGGAACTTGTTTTTAAAAGTACTTTAGAGAAATCTCAATGTCTAGTGAAATATCTATGAGTTAGGTTGGAATGTGAATGTTATAGGTAAGTGGTACACAAAACAAATCTAGATAGCTCAACAAAACCAAGATCTGAACTGAGATCCTCGGTTATAATTAGAGAGTTGAGCACCAATAGATTTTGTACAGAAGAAAAAAACTTGGATATAATTACATTGTTTTACGAAATAAATTATTGCTCTATCATATTTTTTTTTATATAAAACCAAGGAGACCTTCGATGAAGGTAGTGATAACTAGAAATAAGATTGTATAGAATTCATGTTTAGTTAGTTTTTACTTGTGATATGGAATTATGTTTTGCAATGTGTTCTGTGGGTAATTGTGTAGATCAGGGGCGTGGGGATATTCGGGCTCTGACATCATAGCTGGAGCGTTGCCACCCTCCACAGTGTGTGAATGCGGAAAATACCAACATTATGCAAGCAAACAAGTGATACTGTAATACGCAAATAAACTGACGTAAAGATCAGTGGATCATTGCCAGAGTTATTATCATTATATATTATTATATTCTTACTAATATTATCATAATTATTTAAAAACTTAAAGGAATTTAGCACAAAGTTTTGGAATAGTCAACATTACGTAAGCAAATCAGCAATACTATAATAACCAAATAAATGACGTAAAGATTAATGTATCATTGCCAGAGCTGTTATTATATATTAAATTCTTACTAATATCATAATTATTCAAAAACTTAAAGGAATTTAGCACAAAGTTTTGGAGTAGTCAACATTACGTAAGCAAACCAGTGATACAATAATATCCGAATAAACTGACGTAAAGATCAGTACTACACACCATTCCCATTACAGTATCGCTAGTTTATAATAAGAAAAAGAAAATGAGTTTGGCAACGCTCCGCTGTTTTTGCTTATATCGGCGCGCTGTAGTTGGCAACAACTTGTTTTCGTGGCATCATTCCGTACCAACATTACTCCACGCCGCTTAACAGCATCTTTACCTTGTGTTTTTATAGTGTATGTAATACCATGTTTCCAATGGTGCTGCTATTTCAACATTTTTCTATGCCTCAAACATACCAGGTGAGTCAGCTGCCCCTATTTATTCATAGCTATGCAACCCGCAGTTTATAGTCTAATGTGAAAACCTTGACCTTTTCAGCATAAAAGCCATTATTGCAGCTCTGACCTTCTGTTCGGTACTACAAAGTATGGTGGTGCAAGGACTAGGTTGAAACCACATTACGTTGGTTTCTTTTTCTTTTCTGCCCCCCCCCCCCCTTTCTCCTAGTCTTTATTATCTGTATTGAAATTACTAATTTGTTTATTATTATTGGTTCTCTTATGAGCCAAAGGCATAAGAATTAGAATACGATAATTAGGAATCATGCTTAGTTTTGTGACCCTTTATAATCTGCACTGTATCTGGTGTTGTAAACCATGTTAAGCAGTTAACCTTCATTTTAGGAGCATGTGAACGACATTAATTCTAATATCGAGATTTAACTGTATTGGAACACCACAGTGAAGCGAAATAATTATTAATTCTAATAGTTTTCGTTTCATGCTTAAACCTCATGTTTCACTTCTACTGACAAAGGAGTGGCGAATGTGTTAAGTTCTCAGTTAAACGGAAGAATTAACTGTTAAAAAGTGTGGATTTCATCAACGCAGTAAATGTTCAAAATGACGACCTCCTTCATTAATGCACATTTGTGTACATTGTCGTGCAGAGTTCTTGCATGCTGTAACATTCGTGATGTAACTGCGTTATTTATGAGTGCCTGTAGATTATTCAAGCTTTGTGGTTCTTGAACGTAGACCCATTCCTTTAAGTGTACCCACAAAAAGAAATATAGAGGATTGAGATCAGGTGATCTAGCAGGCCAAGCAATGGGGCCCCATCGGTCAATCCATTTTTGTGGATATGTTCTATGTAAGTGATTTCTTACAATCAGTGACCAGTGTGGTGAAGTTCCAATGTGTTGGAACCCCATTTTTATCCTTTTAACTCAAGGCTCATCTAGTAGCAATGGCAACCCTTTTTTCAGAAATGCAAGGTACCGTGGTCCGGTGAGGGTGCCTATTAGCTGATTGCCTAATATTCCGTACCAGACATTGATGCTCCACTGTACCTGGAATGCAACTTCTCTCATCCAGTGAGGATTGTCTATACTCCAGTAATGCATAATATGGCGTTTAACGGTTCTGTTGTGGAATGTGGCTTCATCACTAAAGAGAACACTTCCTAAAAAATCTGCATCCATTTGGTCTTGCTGTTGTAGCCACTGTGTATAGATCATTTGCGCTTGAAAGTTGCATCCTTGGAGAGCCTGTTGTAGCTGTAGATGGTACGGATGAAATTTATTACAATGCAATATATGCATCACTGAGGACTTGTATGCAGATCTTGTGCCATGGCCCTAGAACTGGTATGTGGATTGTTTTCTATCGCATTTCGCACAGCTTCTTCATTGTCTCCCATTGTTACTGGAGCTTCGCGAGTCGGTGGTGCTGTTCTATATGATCCAGTGTCACGAAGCCATCTTTCAACCCTTCGAAAAGTGTCCGCAGTAGGTGTCCTTTCTGGAAATCGTTCCTTATTCAGTTGTTTTGCTAACAATGCATTACACCTCGTTTCTCCACAGACCAACAGCATGTCAACATACTCATTTGTATACATCTCGTGGAAAGGTTTTAAATTCTGAATAACTAGATAATGCAGCGTTCATTCACGCTAAGCACTGACACAGGCACAAATAGCTATAGCCAGCCACTTTGCATTTTCAAGAGTTTGAAACTTGGTTGAACGGGTCAGGCACAATACCGACCATAATAAAATACCTACTACAAGCTATAAATTTATATCTATCTGCCAGTGACAAAATGGTTATTATGGTATTTTATAAACATTTATATTATAAAAATGTTATTTGTATGATATCAAATTATAGGCCACAAAAGGTGAAATAAAGGTAATAAAATTTCTGAGCAAAATATTTAGGAACAATTTTTGATTCAAAATTATCTTGGAGACATCATATTGAAGCAGTAGTAAACAAATCAACAACAAAATTTTCAATTTTGAAAATATTATCTGGAGTCAAGTGGGGCAGTAATTGGGAGACACCGAACACCACATACAAATCATACATCAAGCCAATACTTCTTTATAATGCAGAGGTAATAATTACAGCAAACAGTACTAACATAAATCACCTAGAAGTATGCCAAAATCAGGCCCTGCGACTAATAACCGGTGCAGCAAAATCAACTCCAATCACGGCAATGCAAGCCTTAACTCGGAACTATCCAATACATCTAACTTTAGAGGAGCAGGCACTAATACAACATGAAAAAATGTTGTGGTTAAAAACAACAAAATGGGAGAAAAGATTACTACAACCAATCAAGATGAAAACACAAACAAGTTTCCTACACAAAGTTATGGAATTAAAAACAGATCTAAATCTTCCTAATTCTAAAGAAAACATTTTAATCAAAGAAAACCCACTGACTTTTGAACCAATTAATATTCAATTAGATTTAGAACAAATAGATACAAAATCTGAAATTTCCAAACCTGTACTAAAAGCACTACCATTAGAAACTGAACAATAGATACCCACCTGAAGAATGGTTACATATCTACACAGATGGATCTAACTTGGACAACAACTCAGGAGCAGGAATTAAGTGTGCACTGTTCTCATTCTATCAACCAGCAGGATACCACACAACAAATTTTGATGCAGAAGTGACAGCTATTCATATTTCACTCCAACACCTTCTATACAGAATAGATAAATTCAAAAATGCTGTCATACTTTCTGATTCTAAAGCAGCATTATGTGCAATAAGTTCATATAAAATGAGGTCAATCCAAATTTAAGAATGTCACAAAATGATCCAACAACTTCAAAAGCTACAGAAAAGAATTATATTACAGTGAATAACTGTACATTGTGGAATTGCTGTAAATGAATCAGCAGATTTTCTTGTCAGAAAAGGTGCAAATTCAATTCAGAACAAAAGTAAAAACTTACCCTTTACTTCCATAAAAAGATTAATCAAAAGCAAATATAAAAACAAACAAAACCAATCAATTTCTAACAAAGCCAAAGATAAAAAAATGGAACATTTTAATTAAAAATCCAGAAATTATTCGAGTAATACCATGTAAAGCTTCAGTAGCAAATTTTAGATTACTTACGGAACATGATTATTTGGCCAAACACTTACACAGAATAGGAATTTATAAATCAAATCAAGTCCAAATTGTTCTCTGTGCAAGAAAGAAGAGGAAATGACTGAAGAACATCTTCTAACCTGTGAAGCCCTATCTGCCGAACCCACTACACAGAAATATTGGAGAGCAAGAGAGCTAATGGCTTCATTGCCAAAGCCTAGCATTTGAAAACAACAACAAATTTCTGAGCTGAGCACGAAGGATTTGAAGCCAACTTGCAGCTGTAGAGTAGTGAAATAACCTGGATAATACCCTTCAGCAAATGCTGCCTTGCTTGTAGAGGTTCCTGTACGAAAAAGTAAATGCAGATCGCAGAACCCACCTCGAATCTTTACATGCTTTTTACAGATTCATGCAGTGTTTTGAGCTCATTTTGGTAGTTTTAACGCAATTGATAAAACTGCACATGCCATTACAATTACTGTATGTGCTGAAAAGTGCCCTAATTTGTGACAAGCAAAATCTATCTAATCCTTAGCACGTTTTGACTTGGCTGTACAACGAAAACACATGTTGGTTGAAAGTTTAAATCCAATTGGTCCCACTGTGTAGATCAGCCATTTTGTATTCCAATGGTATTGTCTACTGATGCATGTGATAGGTTGTTCCTTCAAGGGCATGTTAAAAGGTGTGTGTGAATGTACGCTAATGAATAAAAGTTTGTAAAATCGTCTAAAAGTACTACTGCATTCTGTGTCTAGGTATGATGTTTTCGACTGACATAGTGATTGCTTTCTGTCCCATACAACACTTACGCACTGAGTTATCTACCCCTCTTCTATAAACTGTTCTGCAAATCACCCATTAGTGCATTCAAGAATGGCACAAGTCATATATGTCGCTTAGCATGTTGCATAACTTCAAAAATAAATAGGGACAGGTGACTCGCCTGGTATGTCATATTTTTACATTTACAATAAATTAATTTTAAATTCACTTGTAATTCATCATTTCCACTGTTATCTTATGTTAATGTTTTATCATTTCTTATTATACACTATCAATTTCCTTATGCAACAGTATCACTATTTATAACAAGTGTTGGCAACATTTGGTTGTTTTGGCATGTTTCAGAACTCTGCAGTTGGCAACAGCTTATTTCTGGTATGTCATTCCATACCAATCCGTCTATGCTGTCTTTCTTCAGTTTGACCTAAAAATAATAAACAATAATAAATTGAAAAACTATTTGTGGTCTTTTTCCGCACAATTAGAATAAATTTTTGTTGCAATGTAGAATAACGGCGTAGAGAAATGGCGGGTGTGACGTCATGGTTGGAGCCTTGCCAACATGATTTCTCTGAAAATAACACTACTACTTAACCAAACTAGTGATACTGTATTACGAAAGGAAACTGGCAGTGTATCATTATTTACCCACTCTAGTCTGGCCTTTTAATTTCTTATTACTTTTCAAATAATAATTTTATATTTATTATTATTATTATTATTATTATTATTATTATTATTATTATTATTATTATTATTATTATTAACAGCATATATGTATTAATCAACTATTTTGCTTATAATCTAAGGCTGATTATAAGCTTACAGATGTATTTTTTAGAAGTGGTGCATGACTTTGCTTGGATGTGCACGAGTGA
The DNA here is from genome assembly GCA_030765055.1 of Mantis religiosa. Lineage (NCBI taxonomy): Eukaryota > Metazoa > Arthropoda > Insecta > Mantodea > Mantidae > Mantis > Mantis religiosa. Next base: position 56,206,306 of record CM060948.1, on the reverse strand, counting down.
TGTCATGCAAATCAATGGCAGGGGTAAGATCTTTGCTTTCACTAGCAGATTGCTGATAAAGCTAGTGGGTTAGATGACAGAGACTAACCTGACACCCCTTTTTCTTCCAAATAAACAAGTGGACTCGACCATAAACTATTGTGCAACATTACGTCATACGCCATGTCTAAAAATACCTCTGTACTAACCTCCATTTATTATTATGCACTGCCGGTTTCCTTATGCATTTCAGTATTGCTAGTTTATAACAAGAAAATATGTTGGCAGCATTTTGCTCTCTTGGCATATTTCAGAACTTTGAGGATGGCAACAGCTTGTTTCTGTTACTTCATTCCAGCCAAATTTTATGCCGTTATTCTGCAGATGAATATAAATTTGAAATATTCCGATAGTCCTTATTACATTAATTGTTGAAACAATGTTTTTTAAAATGAAAACTTGAGAATTGATCAGCGAACGCAATTTCTGCAACAAGCCTAAAAAAAAATCTGCACTGAACCTTTTTGAATCATTTAAAAGTTGGTGTCAAAATTCCACGTTTTCTTCATCCTGTATAGTAATAACAAACAAAATGGAATAAGAATAACAAGAAAAAGAGTGTAGGTTGGCAACATTTCACTGTCTCGCTGTATTTCAGAACTGCAGTTGGTAGCAGCTTGCTATGGTTACAACATTGCTTATCGTAGCAGATAAAGTCATTGAACTGTAGTATCTTCTTTATTTCTATTTGAATAAATTCACAGCAATGCAGATTGATGTAACATGCTTGTCATTTGACTTGTTTGTTCGGTCCCCACTGTGATTAAAGGTCACAGACATTTAAAATATTGTACATTTACGGCAAATACATGTTAATTTGTAAAGCACCTCCATTTCAAGCATTAACCTCAGAACATGTATTACAGAGGTCAGAAATATTGTAAATCATCATATCACTATCATATGCAATTTGGCCTATCTGTATTGGAACATTTACATACTAATGAATTCTTCCATATTATGGAAGGAGTAAGTATCAAAGAATGACTTTTAACCTCTCTTGAAGATTTTTTGTTTGATAGGGTTACCTACTAGCTTAAAGTAGCATGGAAGGTTATTATAAAATTGGTTATCCTGTAGTAGAGTGCGCACAGATCCCATCTTATCTGCTATGATACATGATTATGTAGTCTAGGAAGCTGTTGCCAATGCTCAGCTGTTAAAATGCAGAAACCATAAAATATTGTCAAAGCATATATGTACTTATTGCTTTTGTGTTACTCTTGTGTTGTCATCATTCATCATCATCCACTAGAAGTTGCATAGTAATGCTTGGAAGTTTGCATAAGTTACTTTAGTACTTTCAGATCGTTACACAGGACGAACAAACCAAATGGAATTTTAACTCTAACTTTTGTTGTTCACATATTCATGGTTCTTCATACATCCTATCACCACTTTTGTTATTTTTGTGTCAATATCAGTCCTTTTTTGTGCCATTTTTATTTAATGCTTGTTCACACATTTGTGGTTCTTCACATATACCTCTCAGTATCCTCATATTTATTACATTACATGTTTCAGTGGTAGGCAATGCTCCAGCCATCTAAGTCACACCATGGTTCTCCAAACCACTTTAATACAGGATAATCATACATCTTTATTGCAGGATAGTACTGTTTGTGCAGATAGACGTGAACACTATAAACATAATGCACAATGGCATGAGACAGTTGGCAAGTAGCTGTGGCTATGTGTGTAACATGGATGATGTCATTCATATGAGGCACTGCCTCTTTCCCCTCACCTTGCACTGCAAATCTGACTGCTCTTGCCTATTTGCATAAACAGTAACGTCCTTTCTGAAACAGTTTTAAGCAGTTTGCTAGTTTGTGCAGATTGCCTGCACTCTTCATACTTTGGTCATGCACAGCAAGATTTGTGGTGAAGTTACAATTATTTGTAAGATAGCTTAACAGAATATATGTATTCATCAGCAAGAGTAAGAGCTTTTTTGGATTTAAACAAGGTTCTACAGGAGTGACAGGGCCCAACATCACAAGTAATATGTATGGCTTCCCCCTTTTCTTTTCTAATATAAAAACATGCTAGTAATGTGCTGAATTACCCTAGAAGATAATTCCATATTGTAACAGGGAGTGAAGATAGGCAAAATATGCTGTTGTCTTCTTTGATGGAACTGTTGAGTGTTGTAATAAATTAAATTTAAAGGCGAGTCGATTAATGACACTACACAGCATTTACTTTTTAAATTTCCTGGAGCATGTTTCAGAGGCTACTTTCCTCCATTACCAACCAGACATTGATTCATCATTGTAGTCTCTCCAGTTGCCGGCCAGCTTGGCAGAGCTACTTGTGGACAACCAGAAAGCAGTGGCAAAAGTTTTTAAGTTCCTTTTAACACTCAATTTTAGAATTTAGCCTTTAAAGTTTTATGCGTTTTAACTGTTTCATGGTTTTACCTTTCTTTTAGATTTGACGCATGAGGTGTGTTTATTTTTTTAGGCTGATGTAACATTCCTATTTTATCTAGTTTTAGCATGAGTAGGTCTTCAAGGGCGCTGATGACCGCGCTGTTGAGCGCCCTAAACCACAATCATCATCATCATCATCGTAGTTGGAGAGAGGTTGAAAATGGAGGCAATGGCCTTTGAAATTAGTCCCTCAATAATATAAGAAAAGTGACGAGTGTCAATAAACCGATTACAAATAGTTTTTATGATTACACCTTTAGTAATTACACCTGCTGCCGAATCATAACCGTTTATCCTGGTTTTCCAGATTCCGTTTAAGTAAGATCTGAACCAATATATAGAAATCTTATTAAAATCATAAAATTGTAACTTTCGCAGCAAGACATTGTGATCTATACTGTTAAATGCCTTAGCTAAATCTCAAAATATTCCTTATGAGGTTCTTTTTTATCTTTGTTCTCACATTTACAGAGTATCCATAAATTTATTTTAAAAGGGTACAGAGAAAGGATAATTAAACACTGTGATAATACATATTAGTCAACAAAGCGAGCTGATGCATCAGAAAATATGCCTAGTAACAAATATCTTTACATCATTTAGATGTTCAGGAAGGGCACATCAAATGAGTGCCACCACTATGGATGTAATATAATAACAATAATAATAATAATAATAATAATAATGGTTTATTCACTTATACACATGAAATACATGTTTCAAGTTTCGTCCAAAAAGTTTACATATTACAATATTGTAAATGATTAGTTACATCAAATTTTCAAATTTTACAGAGCATGTACAGAGATCAATAAATAATGTAACCGTCTTCATGGTAAAAAAACAATCTTCGGTTTTCCCTTTCTTTGAGGAGGGTCTTGCGGTTCTTCCTGTCCATTGGTCATAAGGTGAAGATCTCAGTAATATGAAACAGAAGATGTAATAAACTGTATTAGTATTTTCTTATTTGTTATATAATGAATGAACATAAATAATAATAGTAGTAGTAATAATAATAATAATAATAATAATAATAATAATAATAATAATAATTCATAAATATGTACTTATTTACTGATTTCAGAAATATATTTTAAAGATTATACTCACTTGTTGAAATTACTAGATAGATTGAGATAAATGTATTACACAGCGTTTACAGTTTGATCTCTCATTTATACCCTCATTGAAATATTTACAAATTAAATGTGTCAGAAAAAAAGGCTTTTCAAATCACAATTGCAGATATTCATCTATGTCATAAAATAGTAGCAATCAGGTCATAATGAGGGCAGTTTTATTTACCAAGTCCAAGAAATGATCCTATTCACAAACCTTTGTCATTAGCCTTCCACATGCCATGATATCCATTTCTGGCCAGTAACCCGTTAACCCTAACAAGGGAACTATCACTATGCTCATACCTGTATTTGCCTGAGAGTTTGATGGCATCAGCTCTGCTCTATATGGGGTCCTGTGTGCCAAACATTGGGTGTGGAGTATAGCTGGAAGTACCCGAAAATAAGTCCAGAATACATAGGAACATAAAGGCATAATAACACAGCATTGTACGGGAGGGATTGTTTATCCCTGTGGGCATCTGTTTTCACACAGGCATACATAGGGAGTGCTGGCACAGAGCTCACGAGGGATGTCCAGCAGCTACTTGCGAGTGGTTGCATGCATTACTTTTCAGGCTTTAGTTCTGGGTGTTGCAGTTCTACTCCACAGCAGATTTTTGGTACACAAGCCCTACATAAGAGTAGAGATGATGCCATCAAACTTCATGCAAATACAGTTATAAGCGTAGTGATAGTTCCCTTGTAAGAAACATTTTCTCGGGTGTATTGAATTAACCTGTGATCTTTGATCTTTCATTTTTTTGAAGTTAATGATCATGGAGTCCTCTAGTAATGACACTAGCTCCAAAATGAATTGTTTGTACACATACTTTAATTTAACAATGCATGGTAATGAAGGGATGCTCATATGATTCGAGAGATGCTCCACTCCACTTTGCTCTGACTGCTCAAAGGGGTGATGTGAAGTGCTTCAGGGATCTGGCTTGTTCATATTACCAAATCGAAAACTGTCTCTAAACCGCTCTATGAAATTGATAGAGTTGAACTGAAAAATTCAATGCCACAGCCGGTATTTGAACCACAGCTCTACTGGTTTCTGTCCAGTCACTCTTACCCATTGAGCTACCATGGATGGAAACCAGTAGATCCTCAATTCAAATCCCAGCCGTGGCATTGAATTTTTCATGTTGACTCTATCAATTCAAAATCTTAGCCTGTATATGGCTAGTGTAAAGAAATGATTAATTTTCATCAATTAACGCTCTATGAAACTTTGCTGTTTCTAGAATGTAACAACTGTATTTATAACTGTGTTCTCAGGAAACAATATAGGGTTAATGTTCCTTATGCTTTAAAGTCACAAAATCAACAAAACAACACATATTACATCCTTTCTTTAATGAATTGCCACATAATATATACCAAAATGCATCATACATTACTTCAAAGGGCTCTTGATGACCTGTGCATAATGTGAATAAAATGTACTTTAGTTTGAAATTCAATGGTTGACCTTAAAACGGCAACAAGCACATGTGTATCCTATCCAATGCATCATGGGAAAATTCCTGCAACTGTCCACCTGTTGCTAAAATTTGCACACCTAACATAGTGGAAGGTACACGTGCTGTGGTCCCTAAGCTACAAAGCATAACCGAGGAATTCATTTACAGCCGAATTACAGGAAAGTGCATCCCAAACATCAGTGTAGGTAAATGATAATGTTCTCTAATGTTGGCAGTACTCATTTTGCCAACTGTGCTTGGCAATCGCAAAAGCTTCCAAAGACATTAATTTTCAAATAAAGTAACTTTAAAGCATACAGAACCAAAATATAGTACACATAAATTTTGTGGAAAAGCTTTCGTACTTAATACATAATGCTGACTTGGTTTATGACCGGTAAATAGTTTGTGGCTCTGCTGTTTGATTTGAAGTACTGCCAACATCCAAGGTTTAAGCCATGCATTTACTTGCATCGCTAATGTCTTGTTATTATACTCAAATGAGTTAAGAGTCGAGGCTATGTTAGGTTACCTTTAAATAAATAGTTATAGGAAAACTGGGTTTTTGTATACTGCAAGCCGTCCTACGTGCATTTTCTTTCTTTAAATCTCTGTTCTGCTACTTTTACTTTATTGGTTAAGTAGAAACTTTTTCAGATGATTACACTAGATCTTTATAATTGTATGGGTGAATCATTTGTACTTGAGCCATAAAATACTGTAATAAAAGGAGTAAAATAAAAGAGGGTACTTTAGAAATTGTATAATGCAGAAATATTAAAACTATTTTGTCTTAACTGCTCACAGTGTGGTTGAAACGGTTCTCCACGGGCCTCTCCTTCCAGCACTCTTGCATTAACATTGAATATAGAGTATGTGGTTTCATCTGTACGTATCGCTATGTTTTCCTGTGCAACCCTTTTCCTTGTTTCCTCTAATGTTAAGTTGAAGCACCTTCCAAAATAGATTCTTATAATGTCCTGGAATGTGGAACTGTTTATTCAGTCTCCTCTTCTGTGAAATTAAGCATCTTTGAATAATTAAATTTGTTCAGCGAAATATTGGCAGAAAAAATTGCTGTATGCAGGTTTCTTAAACAGGCAAAATTATTGAACAAAATGCAGGTGGTGGTTTATTTTATCTTTAGGTTCTTGCACAATATTAGTTTCTCTCTCATGTATTAAACCGACTTTTTTGACAGAAACTCACACACCACATAATGTACAATACAATATCTTGCCCATGGGTGGAAAATGAAAAAAAAATAAAAACAAATTGTAGCTAGTGTGAAATGAAATGTGTAGTGTTTAACGCCCGCTTTTACTACATACGGCGCCGTAGGCAGTGACACTGATGATACATGAGATGAAGATGGAGCACCAGTGGAATGAGATGGCGGGGGAAACCGGAGGTCCCAGAGAAAACATGCCGCAGCGTCATATTGTCCACCACAAATCTCACTTTGCGATCGCCTGGGATCGAACCCGGGCCGCCTTGGTGAGAGCCAAGTGGTCTAACCACTGAGCCACAGCGCGGCCTCAGCTAGTGTGAAAGAATGATAAATTTCCATCAATTAACTTAAATAATAAGAGTTTAATGATGAAGCCTGTGGCTCAAGTACTTGCAGAACTAAGTCACCACAAATGGTTTATCTTGAATACGAGAGGCCCTAGTGGTTTACCGGGGAAATATACGAGTCAATTGGAGAATTTATACTGGTTGCCAATCTAGAAAGTGATTGACATTTTGTATGGAGAGAGAGGCAATGTTGCGGCTTATGGGTGCCCCTTGGAGAGTGCGATAGGATTACGCGTGCAAAGGTGATTCAGCTACGACTGCAATGGGTATTTATTTATTATTATTAATAATACTAAACGCAAAGACAATAGTAAAGTCGTGGATCTACATACAAATGCTTGAACATGCAAGAACACATCAATGTAAAGATCATCGTGACAAAAGAGGCATACCTGTGACATGATGCTTACTGAAGTGGGGAAATGCAGCTTATATCCGAATCGCTTGAATTGTTGTTGCCGCTGCTCGATTGATAAACAATGTTGCCACCGTCGTCATCATTCGCTGCTGGAATCCCCCACGGAAATAAGTTGAATGGAGTAACAGGCTCCCCTTTCAATTTCTCCTCTTCGAAGTATTCTCTCATGGAGCATATTACTCGTATTTCCTGTGCTTGTCCTTTAATTGGAATACCTTTACCAAATATAGTTTTATTTGGTTCCCGAGCACGTTCAGGTTTTCACTTGTCACTATTTTTAGACATAATTAAACATTCATTAAAACACAATTGTAAATGATCACAACACGCACACAGATACACGGACTCAGACACACATAAACCAAGGGAAATTGCCACTACAGGATCTCTGTTGTATATAAAATAAGAACAGCAGCAAATACGTGAAGGCATTCTCTTTATGCAGCATTATCAGTAGAGAAATAAACACTGAGGTATTCCGTTTATGCAGCGTAATCAGTAGAGAAATAAACAACAAGGTACTATGTTTACTGCAGCATTTGCGTAACTCGCCCACCTGCAAGTCATGCTAAACACGTGTTAGAATATCGGCAACCAAGGTTTAGCATCTCACGTCATGGAAACGTCTCTACACTAATTGGTCGCCCTGATCGTTACTATGACAACCGTTATGACGTGCTCATCCCCTCCCATTTATTTAAAGCGCTGTTCCATGAACTTCCTGTCAATCCCATTCTAATTTGGCGACCAGTATAATGTCATGACGGCAGTTGGCCATGGTAGCTCAATGAGTAAGAGGTACTTGACGGAAACCAGGAGATTCCTGGTTCAAATCCCAGCCATGGCATTGCATTTTTCAGTTTGGCTATCTATTCTACATTTCCGTTTATGTAGAACAAATAAATCCACCAATCAGAAGACAGTGGAAAATGGCTGCCTTTGATAAACAGATTATTGCACTGTATCAGAGCCATGCTCACTGAGGCAAAGGGGCTTTTCTATGTGTATGGTTACAACATTTGTTTGTGTCTTTCCGTTAATGTTGCATTTTTATTGTGAAAACATTCAGAATGTTTTCTTCTGCCTCCACATCATTTTCACCGCTGTCATCTTGTTCATTGCTTCTTGTTGTAGACAGCATTAAGTGAATTGTTACAACAGTGTCATGCTACTCAGGTAACATACTTGTTAGAAATGCAATATAGTCCACACAGTTTACTGGCTGAATTAGTTGTGCAAATCTCTTTGCATTAATGCAATTGTAATTGCACATATTGTAGATGAAATTACTTGAGTTGTTCAATACCACATAGTCTTCTTCGCCGAGGACGTTTAGAACAAATGTCATGCTTTTCTATAAGCATTTTCTCTTTGTTTAAGGATTTTTTTCATTTAAAACCCAATTTCCTCACCATTCTGTTTAAGGATCTTTTACTGCCCTGAATGCTTTCTCTTAAAATGAGTAATTTAGCTTTTGTAGGAGCACCTTTCTCCTGAACATAAAAATTTTGAATCCTCGTTCTAACGACACATTGAAGTCATCTACATCTATTACTCATTTTGAAACCCTATGCTTTTTATGTGGAATTCCAAAGATTGTTCTTATTCTCATTTAGTTTGCATACTTTAACAGTTCTTTTTACTGTTCTCTAACACTCCTATGTTATCTGATATGAACTTAAGCTTTCAGACTCTTGACAAAATTCTTCTGATGTAACCAGTTCTTTGCTTGTAGCTTCTTTCTTAATGTATGCTCATACATTTGAAACATTTTCTTGACTCTGACTTTAATGTTTTGGATCCTAATTTACAAAGTACATCGACGGTATAATTTATGCAATGATCAATGTCTGACAAATTCGCTATACTAACTTCTTATTGCAAAGCTCTGCTTATGTCTTCAACAGCATGCTTGGGGGGGGGGGGGGCGCTGAGAATTAGAGCAGAATTAAACAAGCGGATGAAAAAGACAAGGCCAAGAATGGTGGTGTCATTCATTAATTTCTTGGAATGCAGTAGTCATTGTCAGTGAACAGGAGTGGTGGTGAAGATTATCCTGCAGAACCTCTGTTTGCAAAATAGTTATCTCAGCTTTCTGAATAAAAGAAAACATAATTACAATATTTTTTAATGGGGGCATACTTTTACCCATGTTCAATCTGGTTTCGTGCTATTTTGGGCTTCTACTGTATACATACTATAAGGGAGTGCTAAGCTAGCTGTTGAAGGGAGAACACATGCTTGAAAGAAGCTCTCGCTATAGTAAGGAAGGAGTTAAGTAATGATGGTGTTAAGGTTTACAGAAGAAAAATAGGTGTATACAAATATAATAATTTGTAACTTAAAACTTCACTTATCTTATAACAATTATAATCATTTCTTATAAGATAAGTGAAGTTTTAAGTTACAAGAAAAATTTTTCCAGAATATTGGAAATATTTACATATTGATAAACCAAAATAAACAACATGGGTGAATATATTCATATGGAAAATAAGGACCATGGAATGAACTTTGAAATCCCACCAGTAGATAATTTGACAAAGAAGTTCATAGTTCCACCACCAGAGAGAGGAGAGCAGGCAACAACAGATGCTAGTTGGACAGAGGTTGAAAATGGAAGTAGTGGCCTCTGAAACTAGTCCCTCAGTAATATAAGAAAAGTGACAAGTGTCAATAAACCGACTACAAATGGTTTTTACGATGATATAAGATATTGGATATACATTTTATACCATAAGTAGTGTATATAAAATAAGAAATCATCTTAGTTTTCTAGAGACAAAGTGGCTAATATAAAGCATGTATTGCGAGATCTGTACCCTGACTATAAAGTACAAGGAGTATAATAAATCAGGTTGCATGCTTTGAAAAATGGAGTAATAGTCTTAAACCACAGTTGTTTTGGAGATTTCAGTGCTACATAGTATTTATCAGTTTACATCATAAATTTTCCACACGCAAAATGATTTTTTTGTATTGTCTGTTTAGGGTCTATATGAATCAGAAAAGTCATGAAGCTAACAAACACATTTAATATTACAGAATGTTTGCTTATTTATTTATTTTTGATGTTCGGGATATTGAACATGCTGTGTAACACATTATCAAAAGCACATTTAAAAATAATGAACTTTCATATTCATCATTTTCACCATTATATGATTTGGCAGTAAATCTTGCAATCATGAACTAATAAATGGTATCACCAGTAACATATCTTACCTTCAGAAGTCAGTAATAACGTTACATACTCATCACCAGCTCCCCTCCTCACCCATACCCTGCAGTAAATTGGAAGATTTGGTATAGCTCAAAGTTAAATGATAATGAGCTGCAGTTTATGTTATGATTTGCCATATTACTTGTTGTTAGTGATAGTTTTATTCTAGTTTTCTCCTTTTCTCTCTCAATTCCAAAACTTAAGGAATTGTGTAAACAGTAAAATTTAAGAAGGATAGAGTCCAGCTAAGCACTTATATGCTTTTACTTGCTCCATTTTTATGTAATATGTTTTGCAGGCTCCATACCTAAGTTGGCAGTTACTGTTGACTGGCTCAGGCTCCTGTCCAGTAACCCTCTTTACTGCCGCATTCATTTCTTCTATTGGCAGTTTGAATAATTTGCCATATGGGTTCACTTCCATGAAAATTTCAAAATATGACACCGATGTTCATGCTTCTTTATATCTTTTTCCACAAATCTAACTCTAACATTCTTCACTGATTTTAGAGGCTTGTCTTTCGAATATATTGTGACTTTGTGGGTTCGTAAAATTAAAAAGTTCAATTACACCACTCAATGTTCTTTATTTCCACCTTATTCTAATGTTACAATTACAATTTCGTAATGTACACAATTATAACTAAGCCAGTTCGTCTTTCCACGTACACTCGGCGCACCTCACCTACTGCTTGCCCGGCTCACTCTAACACAACTGACTCTCGCCTCGCTGGTATTGATCGGCGCGAAGTTTCCCGTGACTTCCTTTTTATGGAGGGTGAAAACATTCTCGAAGCTTCATGCTGCTTCAAGGGGCAGGAGGAGAGGTAAACGAAGTCTCCCCTCCCTCCACCGGCCCTCGTTTATTGATCGGCATCGTGAGCCTGCCGCTTGGGTAACACTATTTTATAATTTATTTTGCAAAAATTGGCAGCTATCACTGATAGCTGTTTATATTTAATTCTAAATGACTCTTTCAGTTTTATCCTTAAGCCTATCTTGGTTTTTCAGTTTCAGATCCTTTCGTAATTAAGATGGTGATCTGGTATATTCTGTTTGTTTGTAATTTACGTCCTACAACATTAAGTCATATTGGACGATGAATGGATTGGGTGAAATGATGCTCAAATGATGCTCAAATGGGTCCATAGAGCTTAGAGCTACCCAACCTTCATCTTTCAGGATAAGGGAAAACCCTGGAAATACCTTATCCAGGTAACTCACCCTGACCGAGATTCGAACTTGGGACCTCTTGAACTTGAGGCAGACACTCTACCACCATACTAACGAGGCAGGCCATGTTCTGTTTTCCTTCTGCTGTAGGGTTTTTGTTTTTGAGTCGACATATTGTCTCTTGAAGATCATATGAAACCAGTTCGTAGTATAAAATGATAAAATTTTTATGTATGAATAATATCTTTCTCTTTAAAGTATAAACTTGAAAGAAGCGTAGAGACAGTGAAGCACAACTTAGCACAAAAGTGAATCGAGAAGATATTGACACACTGCTTCACTCGCACTGTTTTTTCACAGGACATGTTTCAAGAGCTTTTGCTCTTATCAGCTGGTACTCGACTAGTGCAAATTGTAGTGGTTTCCTCTTTCTCTGTATCGTCGATAGATGGAGTGATGTACTTGTCAAATATGTCCGGTGGTGTAGTTTCAAAATTCATGACTCTATGACGATTTTTGTTAATGAAGATTTTTTCCCATACGGAAAGGTCTATGGGGTGATTAACGTATTTTATTAAAGATGTTTCCAACTTGACGTCATGTCTAGTATTCAAAAAATGAAAAGCCACTGCTGATTTTTCTATTTCACCATTTTTAATGTTTCTTATATGTTCTTTAGTTCTGATGTCAATATTTCTTTTTGTTTTTCCTATATAAATTTTAGGGCAAGTTTCACATTTGATCTCATAGATTCCTGGTTTTTCTTTGGTAGTAATTGAATTTTTTTTTTGGGGGGGGGGGGGGCGCCTTTTAACAAATTTCTGATATTAAACCTATTTTGAGGTGCAAGAATTATGTTGTGTTTTGAGAAGATTTTTTGGAATTTATTATAGGCTGATGGATGGAAGGTGAATTTTTTAAAAACTTTTTTCTTTTTCTCCTGTAGGTTCTAGGGTGGTGGTTTCTTTTTTCTTAGCTTTGTTGAGTCTGTTAACTGTTTTGTCTATTAAATTTGGGTTGAAACTGTTGGACATAGCTACTTTTTTTTATGTGTAGGTATTCTTCTTGATAATCTTCTCTGTTTAGTGGAAAGTTGACAATCCAAAACATTAAACTGTTGAAAATGGCATGTTGGTGTTTTGGATTGAAACTGTTCTTAATATAATTATCTATGTGTGTTGGTTTCCTCCAAATACCAAAAGTGAGTTTGTGGTTCATTTTTTTGATCTTGATGTCCAAAAATGGAAGCACACCATCCTCTTCAGCTTCCAATGTAAATTTTATAGCTAGATTTTGTATATTCAAAAGTCTAAGACCATCTTGTATGAGTTTTTTAGGTACTATCGCAAAAATGTCGTTAACATAGCGATACGAAACTTTGAAATAACTTAGAAAAGTTAACATTTGCACATTTTTGTAATAGTACCTAAAAAAAACTTATACAAGATGGTCTTAGACTTTAGAATATACAAAATCCAGCTATAAAATTTACATTGGAAACGGAAGAGGATGGTGTGTTTCCCTTTTTGGACATCATGATCAAAAAAATGAACAACAAACTCACTTTTAGTATTCACAGGAAATTGACACACACAGATAAATATATTAAGAACAACAGTTTCAACCCAAAACAACACCAACATGCCATTTTCACAGTTTTAATATTTCGGATGATCAACTTTCCACTAAACAGAAGATTATCAAGAAGAATACCTACACATAAAAAGTAGCTATGTCCAACGGTTTCAAACCAAATTTAGTAGACAAAACAGTTAACAGACTCAACAAAGCTAAGAAAATAAAAGAAACCACCACCCTATAACCTACAGGAGAAAAAGGGAAAAACATTTTTAAAAAATTCACCTTCTATCCATTAGCCTATAATAAATTCCAAAGAAATCTTCTCAAAACACAGCATAATTCTTGCACCTCAAAATAGGTTTAATATCAGAAATTTGTTAAAAAAAATTCAATTACTACCAAAGAAAACCCAGGAATTTATGAGATCAAATGTGAAACTTGCCCTAAAATTTATATAGGATAAACAAAAAGAAATACTGACATCAGAACTAAAGAACATATAAGAAACATTAAAAATGGTGAAACAGAAAAATCAGCAGTGGTTTTTCATTTTTTGAATACTAGACATGACATCAACTTGGAAACATCTTTAATAAAATACGTTAATCACCCCATAGACCTTTCCGTATGGGAAAAAATCTTCATTAACAAAAATCGTCAGTCGTGAATTTTGAAACTACACCACCGGACATATTTGACAAGTACATCACGCCATCTATCCACGATACAGAGAAAGAGGAAACCACTACAATTTTCACTAGTCGAGTACCAGCTGATGATAAGAGCAAAAGCTCTTGAAACATGTCCTGTGAAAAAACAGTGTGAGTGAAGCAGTGTGTCAATATCTTCTCGATTCACTTTTGTGCTAAGTTGTGCTTCACTGTCTCTACGCTTCTTTCAAGTTTATACTTTAAAGAGAAAGATATTATTCATACATAAAATTTTTATCATTTTATACTAGGAACTGGTTTCATATGATCTTCAAGAGACAATATGTTGACTCAAAACAAAAACCCTACAGCAGAAGGAAAACAGAATATGGCCTGCCTCGTTTGTGTGGTGGTAGAGTGTCTGCTTCACGTTCAAAAGGTCCCGAGTTCGAATCTCAGTCAGGGTGAGTTACCTGGATAAGGTATTTCCGGGGTTTTCCCTTATCCTGAAAGATGAATTTTGGGTAACTCTAAGCTCTATGGACCCCGGGCTCATTTGAGCATCATTTCACCCAATACATTCATCATCCAATATGACTTAATGTTCAAGGACATTGATTAAAAGAAAAATAATAAGAAGAAAATTCCACCTTAAGATTGTTAGATTTGCTGCTGTCAATGCAGCAGAATAGAATGGCTTTAGCAAGGATTTGAAACAAAAATAATCTGTAATTTAACAAAGATGCTAGAAAGAGATTACCACTTTCAGGAAAGAGAAACCAATTATATTACACACAATTTCCTTTATCATTCAGTAGCTGTACTTAGTTTCAGTTCTTCTGGAGACTGATATAATGTTGGCTCCATAAAACTTATATTTTCCCTGGAAGCTCATCAGATGAAAATGAACAAATTAATATCAGAACAAAAACCCAGAGTGTACCAAATAACCACTTTGATTTTGGAAAGATGTGCATTAAAATAATTTAGAAATACCGTAGTATAAGGTTGAAGTAGCATTTCAAGTATAAATAAATGGAGAAATACCCACAGAAGTGAACTCATTCAAAATTATTCTCAGCATCTTAAGCAGAAGTGTGCCTAGCCCCAGGAGAATTGTATGTGATCCACTTGACAGCAGCTGACAATGTAGGCAACAGTCTGTGAAACATGTCCTGCTGAAAATTGTAGTGAATGAAATGTACAACTGTTGAGTCAAGTACAGCCTTATTTCATTCAGGAATTACTTATTAATGTTTGTGTGTGTGTGTGTGTGTGTGTGTGTGTGTGCGCGCGCGCATGTGCGTGCATACCTCTATTCATTGAGAGTAGCAGGTTTTGTTTTACTGCTGAAAATAACCTTTATTTATCTGTTTTAATCCACAGCTTGAGAAGGCATTTCACGGCACAGATTTTCTTGAGCCTGAGTCAAAGCCTGAGCCAAAGCCTAAGCCTAAGCCTAAGCCTAAGATTGTACGGCAAAGGGCACCTCGGCAGATGCCTTTGGTGAAGTTGAAACCAAGACGTCGTTCAACAAGAATTGCAAAATCCTTTAAGAAGTAAGTAATAATCTATTTTGAGGAGGTAGTCCTACTTTAGCAACTATACAATTACATTACCATTTTAATTTAGTTGGTATTTTCATAAATTTTGACAGTGATTGGACAGGCAGAGGTACTAAAGAAGATACTTCACTCCTGCACTGCCATTAGGGAAGCCTGACAGTGATCCAACAAACATATTTTTTGCTTGAAAATGTATTGAGTAATAAATGACTATGTAAAGTAGAAAATGAGAAAACGACTTACATAAAGGCCAATTAGTAGAGATGGTATAGCTTTCCTTCATTTTTTGTTATGCATATACAAGCATTATAATTTTATTTAGAGAATGATAAATTTCAGTAATTAGATAAAAGCATAAAAGTGAATCGAGAAGATATTGACACACTGTTTTTTCACAGGACATGTTTCAAGAGCTTTTGTTCTTATCATCAGCTGGTACTCGACTAGTGCAAATTGAAGTGGTTTCCTCTTTCTCTGTATCGTCGATAGATGGCGTGATGTACTTGTCAAAGATGTCTGGTGGTGGAGTTTCAAAATTCATGACTCTATGACGATTTTTGTTAATGAAGATTTTTTCCCATACGTCAAGGTCTATGGGTTGATTAACGTAGTTTATTAAAGATGTTTCCAAGTTGATGTCATGTCTAATATTCAAAAAATGAAAAGCCACTGCTGATTTTTCTGTTTCACTATTTTTAATGTTTCTTATACGTTCTGATGTCAATATTTCTTTTTGTTTTTCCTATATAAATTTTAGGGCAAGTTTCACATTTGATCTCATAGATTCCTGGTTTTTCTTTGGTAGTAATTGAATTTTTTTTGGGGGGGGGGGGGGGCTTTTAACAAATTTCTGATATTAAACCTATTTTGAGGTGCAAGAATTATGTTGTATTTTGAGAAGATTTTTTGGAATTTATTTTAGGCTGATGGATTGAAGGTGAATTTTTTAAAAATGTTTTTCTCTTTTTCTCCTGTAGGTTATAGGGTGGTGGTTTCTTTTATTTTCTTAGCTTTGTTGAGTTTGTTAACTGTTTTGTCTACTAAATTTGGTTTGAAACCGTTGGACATAGCTACTTCTTTTATGTGTGGGTATTCTTCTTGATAATCTTCTCTGTTTATTGGAAAGTTGATCATCCGAAATATTAAACTGTTGAAAATGGCATGTTGGTGTTGTTTTGGGTTGAAACTGTTGTTCTTAATATATTTATCTGTGTGTGTCGATTTCCTGTAAATACCAAAAGTGAGTTTGTTGTTCATTTTTTTGATCTTGATGTCCAAAAAGGGAAGCACACCATCCTCTTCCATTTCCAATGTAAATTTTATAGCTGGATTTTGTATATTCAAAAGTCTAAGACCATCTTGTATGAGTTTTTTTAGGTACTATTGCAAAAATGTCAACATAGCAATACCAAACTTTGAAATAACTTGGAAAATTTTTTGTGATGTGTGTTTCAAAAGCACTCATAAATAAATCTGCTAAGAAGGGAGACAATGGGTTGCCCATAGCTAGGCCTGTTTTTTGTTTATAGATCTGAGTATTATTTTTTACACAACAGCTTCACTTGCGTAGGTGAAGCTGATGTGTAAAAAATACAACTCATCTATAATTTAATGTTTCACTTCACTGTGGTGTTCCAATACAGTAAAATTTCGATATAGGTTTCTTTAATGTTTCTTTGTCTTTGTTGTACACACCAACTTGTGCTGCTAGTAATCTCTGACATACAAGTTTATCTCTTACTTGGATAACTAGAAAAACTAAAAAACTAGAAAGTAAATTAAGCTCAGGACTTTTTATGTTGCGATATTTAGTCAATTTTCTCTTTAGTAGATACTAGTAAGTTAGTATATTTTGCATTAATATATTCACACATTTCTTATGGCATCATGCTGTGGGGGACATACTTCCAAATTAAACTTTAACAGAATTTTTCTCCTACAGAAAAGAGCTATCAGATACCTGGCAAAAATAACACGTACGAGTTCATTCACGCCGTATTTTAAAAAATTAAACATACTTACTCTTCCCTGCATATTTATTCTGCGAACAATACTTGTACATAACACGAATATAACATCCAAAAATTCCAATGTCCACACATATGAAACAAGGGGAAAGAATAACTATATAGTTAAAGGTCACAGGCTAAAACTTTGAACATAAGCCCCAATACTTTGGTCCAAAGGTACTTAAGCTTCCGGAGAGCCTAAAAAATACTGTGTCAGCTGCTAAGTTTAAATCTAAACTGACTAAATTCTTGTTAAGCAGAGCCTATTACAGTATAGATGAATATTTTGATGACACCTTCGATGATTTTGAATAATTATGTTGTGTGTGTGTGTCGTGGCGTGTGTGGTGGTGTGTGGTGGTGTGTGGTGGTGGTGGTGGTGGTGGTGGTGGTGGTGGTGGTGGTGTGTGTGTGTGTGTGTGTGTGTGTGTGTGTGTGTGTGTGTGTGTGTGTGTGTGTGTGTGTGTGTGTGTGTGTGTGTGGTGGGGGTGGGTGGGTGGGTGGGTGGGTTGGTTGGGTGGTGGCGGCGGAGGTGGCGGTGGTGGTGGTGGTGGTGGTGGTGGGGGGGGGGTGGGGTTGGTGGTGGTGACAATTTTTTTGACACTTCTAATTGTTAACTTTTAAGAGAGAGTATATATTACAAATGACATGGCTTAATTGTGTTCAAACACTGTATTAAGTTGCAATGAATATGAAGAGTGACTGAACACAACTGCTCTGACACTTGCTCGTGATCTGCTTCACTGCACTGTTCACATTGCCACCGAGTCCTCACCAGAGAGCTTGGAACATACAGTACTCTAGTAGACTTTTATGCACTGCTTTATCAACTCTCACAACTCATTTGAGCTAACCGGTTCACTTATTCATGAACTGCTTCACTGCACCGACTCCTCACCATGGAGTTGCACTCATTGACTCGGTTCGTTTAACTGAAAGTTCGAAACATTCTCAAAACTATCTTGCTAGGCTTTGCATCGGCTCCTATATAGTTTGCCGGGTGCAAGATTGTTGCAGTAATCTAATTTTTTCAAAGTTTGTATCGGAGTTATCTCAAACAGCATTTGCGCAGTAATAATACAACTTCTTGCTTTGTGATGTATTCGTTATGCCAGCTACTAAAGGCTACACTCCTGCTCTTGTCACAGCAGACATCAAAGGCAGAGCAATTCCCTACTTACACTCAACTCCACAGCAGGCAGGCATACCATGATTGTGACATTATAATGAACATTGAATAAGAGATAAGCTCAGAAAGAGGGAAAGTGAACAAAGAGGGTTGTAAAATAAGGGAAATTAAAGGAGTAAGTGGAAGCAAGATAGATTAGGAAAAGGTAGGAAATAAACACATCCAAATGTAAATTGTGGATGGGAAAGGGTTACCATACACAATATAACTGTTGTTCCTTTGTATGGGACCCTAAGATAAATTGAAGTACTCAAGTCTAAGGAAAATGTAATAAGTAAGTGTAACCAAATCTTGGTAATACAATTTAATTCATTCAGGCACTATATATGTCAGATCTTTCCGAAACGAATGTCACCTGATTTATTGGTTGTCATGTTATCTGATATTTTTAATTAGTTTTAGCTATTAAATGAAATGTACAAGTCTTCATAAACCGTTTCCTGAGAAATATTATGGGTTTTCACGGCCAGAGATTATAACCATCAAAGAACTACGGAAAAGAGCAGATCAGCATGAAATCTAAAGAAATTAAATTTAGAAAGTGGGAGTAGATCAAGCATATTTTAAGGAGAGAAAATGACAGCACAAGAATGGCATTTGATTGAACATTAAGAGACTGAGTAGACTTAGAGGAAGGAGAAAATCGATTTTTGTCATCTGGTGGCTTAGGAGAAGAATTGGCATAGATTAGACATGATAAGTTGAAGTTAAACATGAAAGAGGTGATCTAGACAGTTTGTGGATTTAACTTCAAGAGGACTTCTTTTTTTCTTCCATTTATACCCCGCTTTTTAACTGTAATGGTCATATCGGCGGTCGTTCTCCTCAAAGGTGTTAACTTGTATTCGTTGGGTTTTAATCATTAGATCATGCACACATTCACACTCTCATTCATACTTCCAGACTCTGAGAAGAGAAATTACCTTGGTCAGAGAAAAATCTCCCGCCACTACCTCTGGGAATTGAACCCGTGACTACTAGCACAACAGGCAGGTGCTCTACTGACTGAGCAGGCCAACCAAGAAGACTTTCTTGTCTTACTAAAAAGACTCTTTTGGTTTGTTGCAATTTTCAACCACACATTCTTGCAAACTAGAATTTACTGTGAAACATCTCAGTTTAAAAATCCTGGGTGGAAAAAATTAGAGTTAATTTATCCCATAGTCATCTAAAGATAAAATAAATGTGCAAGATTTGCAAGCACATATAAGCCACTAAAACATTGGTTGAAAGTAAGAGTGATTCTTTTACTCATTTTAGAACAAAGGTGGTGCAATGGTTTGAATATCAGTTAATTTCTCCACTGTTGATAATACTATTACGTGTTTCAAATCGGAAGAGTTCTGGAGTTCAGCTAATCAGATGCTTTAGAGCACTCAGCGTTGCCAGCTTGTTACCCCCACTCTTTTTATATATTTGAGATGTGTATATCTCTCTCACACATTCACACAACGTGCAGGTCTGCTTGGCACTAGAGTAAGGGTAACCAAATTAAATTTTCCAAACTTTTATAATGATGCAGTTGCCAAAAAAATCAAAATTGGGAATAAGGATTTTTGCAAATTATGTATATTTTTAAATACTATAAATATAATTATAGTTTATAAATTACCTGTTTTTCTAACCCAATGAAACTGCCAATGGCTGATCCATATCGCTATCACTGTCACGTCAAGAGTCAATTCGTTATTGTCACTGTCTTCATCGTCTGAGTCTTGCAAATGTTCGATTATAGGTTCCAGAATCTCGACACGTGCTATTTCTTTCTTGAAATCGTTTTCTTGTAGGTTTTCTGCATGTCTCACATAGTAAGGGCATGAGTTATTTTCTATATAGTTTAAAATTCACCTTGGTCATGAAACTCGAACACAGTTCTACATACGTCCTTGTCAATGTCACTTAAATTTGTAACCCTCCTCAGAGGACCAACATGTTTTCTGGGCAACACACATTTGAGCATCACTGGGATACACATGCTTTACCTTCACCACACTCTTCAGCAGTAAGCCGTTGAATTTTTGAAATCGAGATGATTTCCATATTCCTCATTGCCCAATTTTTTGAAGAACGTGTAGACCTTAAAAGTAATACTTCAAGCCTGACTTTGCAATACCTACCTCTTATATTCCTCATTGCTCAATTTTTTTGAAGAACATGTGGATCTTAAAAATAATACTTCAAGCCTGACTTTGCAATACCTACCTCTTTGACTCGCCACTAAATTCACTGCAAAAAGCCATTCCAATATTTAATGCTTACTCTACTGTTGTGTAAAGAATAATATTGAATTGAATAGTTCAAGAAATTCTGAAGAACAATATTGAAATAATATTAGAACTCAATAATATTGATTTGAACTGTCCAGAGTAAATAAACACTGCTTATCCAGCATTCATAAATATAAGCATACAGCATTACGCAGGCTAACAGAAAATGAAGTGTTTGCTTTTCTCAAATTTAACACCTTGGCTTATTCAAAGTAATTCTTTTATCACGTCATATCAATAGTATAAATTTCAGTTCTGAGTAATTACAAGTGTATGTGCACACATACAAGTTGACCAATAATGACAGTGCTTTACTGCATGATGCATCAGTAAATATATTGATATTTATTTATAAATATTAAAAGCAGAAGCATTATTAACAGTGAAGTATTCTTCATATTTAAGTTTGATTTATGAGTCACTATGTTTACACTCAAACTTCACTTACTTGTTGTATAATTGAAACGTTTTCAAGATCATTCGATCTCATCCTCAGCTGTTTGGTGACTAGATGAACCTTCCTCTTCTTCCACTACTACGGAGCTCCAATCACTCTGCCATCTGGTGTTAGGGGCACTAAGTTTTAATACTTCATTTAATGCCGGGATTTCAAAATTTATAACTTTATCACGGTTTTTGTTTATGAATATTTTTTCCCAAATATCCAATTCTATGGGTGCACTTAAAGATTTTAACAGTTTAATGTTGTGGCCAATGTTGTGGTTTTCTGTCCAAAAATGGTGTGAAACTGCAGATTTTTCTGTTTGTTTCAACTTAATGTTCCTCTGGTGTTCTTTTTGCCTGGTTAACAAGTTTCTCTTAGTTTTTCCTATGTAGCTTTTTTCACAGGTTTCACAATTAATCTGATAAATTCCTGATTTCAAATTGTTGGGGATTGTATTTTTCAGTGGTTTATTTAGCAGGTTCCTCAGACTGAATTTGTTTTGAGGTGCTAGTTTTAAGTTTAGTCTTTTGAAGATTCGTTCAAATTTTCTAAAAGCCCATGGATGGTAGGTGAATTTTCTATTTTGCCAATTTGTGTTTTTAAGTGGTGTGAGAGTGATATTTTTTGATATTATCTTCAGTTTTTCTTTTTTCTTCATGTTCCTTATGATGGCTGGGTTGAATCCATTTAATACTGCTATGTCTTTTATGTGATGTTCTTTCAAAAATTCCTCCTTACTCAGTGGGATGTTGTATAGCCGGTGAATTAGACTTCTAAAGGCAGCTAGTTGATGTGTAACTGGGTTGTATTCATTTTTCTTTATGTAATTATCTATGTGTGTGAGCTTCCTGTATATTCCAAAATCTACACCATGACGATTTCTAGTTATCTTGAGGTCCAAAAAGGGTAGGGTGTTGTCTCTTTCTACTTCCATAGTAAATTGGATGTGATTATCTTGCAGGTTTAGTAATTTTAGAGAATCTTCTCTAAGTTTCTCCGGAATGATAGCAAAAACATCATCAACATATCTCTGCCAAAATTTATAAATCTGTGGGAAGGCCTTTACTATGTATTTCAAAATAGCTCATGTATATGTCTGCTAAAATAGGCGAAAGTGGCCTCCCCATAGCTAATCCTTTTGATTGTCTGTAGAATTTTTGGTTAAACATGAAGTAATTATTCCTTATACATAAATCTGTAAGATTGATAATGTCATCTATTTCTCTGGGGTCCGTTCTCATAAATCAAACTTAAATATGAAGAATACTTCACTGTTAATAATGCTTCTGCTTTTAATATTTATGACGTTTGGTATCACAAACCAAAGAAGCAACTTGGCGACTGAAGAAAATGGAGACGAGGTAGGATGCATGTTTACGAACTTTAATACGGAATTATGCTACAAAAAGAAAGATTTAAAAAAATACTTAAAATTGCTGACAAAAAGAAGATACGCAACGGCGGACATTAAATTCCTAAAACTTTGCCTCAGACACAATATCACGCCAACTTTTGTAAAGCAAATGGTCAAACACAATAGTAATCACAGAAGACAAGAACTGGTGGAAAAATACGTGATAAAACTGGAAATTTCGAAACATTACAGCTACATAAATAAAATAGACCTGGAATTATACAACCTACATCTAGAACTAACCAAACAATTAGGAATACACATTTGGCAAAATTTTGAAATGCAGGTTCACGAAAAATTAAACATATTAATGATTAAGAAAAACGAAAGACTTAAGAATAAATTCAAACTGTTAAAAGAACGGCAACTGGAACACCCTCATCAGCCAAAACACCGGGATTTTAAAGAACAAGTTAACGTAATAAACCTATCGCAACAAAAGTTTACAACCGATGAAATTAGATTACTCCAGAAAGGTTTCAATACGTGTGTTAACGTCTCAAATAATAAAGACGATTTTATCGCCGACATTTTTTATCACCTAAAAAATGAAAACTTAACCAAAGCCAAAATTGAATGTCTGGATATAATAAAGCAGTTATCCCCAATATACAACAAAACTTACAATAAAACAATAAAAAATTTAAATAGGAAGCCTGTGGTATACCTAAAAGCCGACAAAGGTAATTCTCAAGTAATTATGGAGACAGAAGACTATATTCAGAGAGTAAACCTTATGTTAGACAGTCCAGAATATGAAATAATTCCAAAAAATCCATTATCCAAAAGTATCACTTCTGTTAATAAAGCTTTATCAATTACAAAAACATTAAGTACATCTGAAAAATACAACTTAAAATCTTCCAACCCCACACTACCAAGGTTATACTGTCTGCCAAAAATCCACAAACAAGACAACAGCATGAGACCCATCATCAATGGCATCAATTCACCTACATACCACATTGCAAAGTGGTTAGTAAGAAAATTAAAATCATATGACAAATTTCAAAGTTTGGGAATAAAAAACTCCTTAGAATTGATAAATCACCTACAGAAGTACAACATCCTGGAAAATCACATACTAGTTTCTTTTGACGTTAAGGCACTTTTTACAAGCATCCCAGTAGAAAAAATACCTACATTCCTCAAAAAATGGCTAACCCAGACTACAACGGACCCCAGAGAAATAGATGATATTATCAATCTTACAGATTTATGCATAAGGAATAATTACTTCATGTTTAACCAAAAATTCTACAGACAATCAAAAGGATTAGCTATGGGGAGCCCACTTTCGCCTATTTTAGCAGACCTATACATGAGCTATTTTGAAACACACATAGTAAAGGCCTTCCAACAGATTTATAAATTTTGGCAGAGATATGCTGATGATGTTTTTGCTATCATTCCGGAGAAACTTAGAGAAGATTCTCTAAAATTACTAAACCTGCAAGATAATCACATCCAATTTACTATGGAAGTAGAAAGAGACAACACCCTACCCTTTTTGGACCTCAAGATAACTAGAAATCGTCATGGTGTAGATTTTAGAATATACAGGAAGCCCACACACATAGATAATTACATAAAGAAAAATGAATACAACCCAGTTACACATCAACTAGCTGCCTTTAGAAGTCTAATTCACCGGCTAATCAACATCCCACTGAGTAAGGAGGAATTTTTGAAAGAACAACACATAAAAGACATAGCAGTATTAAATGGATTCAACCCAGCCATCATAAGGAACATGATGAAGAGAAAAGAAAAACTGAAGATAATATAAAAAAATACCACTCTCACACCACTTAATAACACAAATTGGCAATATAGAAAATTCACCTACCATCCATGGGCTTTTAGAAAATTTGAACGAATCTTCAAAAGACTAAACTTAAAACCAGCACCCCAAAACAAATTCAGTCTGAGGAACCTGCTAAATAAACCACTGAAAAATACAGTCCCCAACAATTTGAAATCAGGAATTTATCAGATTAATTGTGAAACCTGTGAAAAAAGCTACATAGGAAAAACTAAGAGAAACTTGTTAACCAGGCAAAAAGAACACCAGAGGAACATTAAGTTGAAACAAACAGAAAAATCTGCAGTTTCACACCATTTTTGGACAGAAAACCACAACATTGGCCACAACATTAAACTGTTAAAATCTTTAAGTGCACCCATAGAATTGGATATTTGGGAAAAAATATTCATAAACAAAAACCGTGATAAAGTTATAAATTTTGAAATCCCGGCATTAAATGAAGTATTAAAACTTAGTGCCCCTAACACCAGATGGCAGAGTGATCGGAGCTCCGTAGTAGTGGAAGAAGAAGAAGAAGAAGGTTTAATTAGTCACCAAACAGCTGAGGATGAGATCGAATGATCTTGAAAACGTTTCAATTATACAACAAGTATGTGAAGTTTGAGTGTAAACATAGTGACTCATAAATCAAACTTAAATATATTTATTTGTTTATATTACGAAAACTATTTGAACTGATACTTTTACATGGTTTTTAAATGGATGTACAACCGAATAATATTGCTTTGAACTCTCTAGAGTAAATAGAGATTACGAACCATTCATAAACAAACATAACGGGCCAAAATGACCTTGTTGTCGACGGGCCCTAAAACACCACACACTCACTCACTCACTCACTCACTCACTAAACAAACATAATGTGACCAGATACGTTCTGCCAGGCCAGGAGGAAGTGTATTGTTCTCTTTCTCTCAAATTTAACAAACACCTTGGCTTATCAAAGTAATTCTTATCTCGTCATCTCAAACGTTTGTTTCAGTTCTGAGAAATTACAAATATACGTACACACACATACATGCCAACTAATAATGCTATTCATTACAGTGCTTATGTTGCGATGCATTGTTATAATAGTGCTTTATTTATTTGTATTAGGAAACTATTTAAGCTAAAAATATGGGGTTTTCACAGTTATGTTGATACATTACTCTGTACCTTTGACATGCATCAGTTGTGGCAAAATCTGCAGTTTTGTCTTAGCGCGAATAGTATTTAATAGATTTAGGTTGACGCTCGCCACACACCACTTAGGAGTTATGCAATACGACGAAATTGCAGGACTCCGATTGGTTGCTCACCTAGCAGCGCTCACACACACCACTTACGGGGTATGCAATACGACAAAATTGCAGGACTCCGATTGGTTGCTCATCTAGCAGCGCTCAAGGGCAAACATCATCCAATTTGAAACACACAGTATTTTTAGTCATTAGGCTTGTGTTGATATGAAAGTATCAAGTGCATAACTGTAGTACAAGAAACAATGCTGATCATCACATTGTTAGCAAATGTGTTTTTCAAAAGGATATTAGTGTCAGAAGGATCAAATTATATAATAAACTACCTAATTAGGTTAAAACATTGAATGATTTTTGAAAATTAAAATTTGAAAGGAAGTTAAAAGAACATCTGTTGAGTATTAAATTAACTTTAAAGAGAGTCGATTAAAGACACTAGACAACACTTATAAATTTTTCCGGAACATGTTTCTGAGGCTTTGCCTCTATCATCAGCCGGCTCTCGACTGGTTTTTGTTGGTGTAGCTGACGATATTTTGTCACAGGTCTCCTCTGGTGGCGGTTCAAGGAACTTGCTGAACAAATCTTTCTGGGGGATGTCGAAATTGAATACTTTGTTCCTATTTTTTGAAATGAAGATTTGTTCCCATGTGGATAGTTCTTGTTTTCCTGATTTATGTTTTAATAGTTTTGGTTCTGGATTTATGTTGTGTTTTTTTTTTTTTCCCCCAAAAATGTGTGGCAACTGCTGATTTTTCTAATTGTTTATATTTTATGTTTCTAAAGTGTTCCTTTGCTCTTGTTTCTAAATTTCTTTTTGTTTTTCCAATATAAATTTGACTACAGTCATTGCATTCAATTTGATATATACCAGAATTTTTGTTAGATGGAATGGCATCTTTGATGTTTGAGCAAATTAGGTTTTTTAAGGAGAAATGGTTGACTGGTGCTAGTTGAATGTTTTGTTTTTTGAAGACTTTTTTGAATTTATCATAGGCCCATGGCTGGTAAGTGAATTTTTTGAAAATCATGTTAGTTTCTGTAGCTGAGAGAGTTGTGGTTTCCTTTAGTAGCTTCTTCTTTTTTGCTAAGTTCACTTTTTTGTCCACTAATGATTTGGGAAAGTTATTTTTTTGTGCTATTTCAATTATTTTGTTGTATTCTGTTTTGTATTCTGCTGTGAGAGGGATGTTTACCAGTCTGTGCTAAACTATTGAAGATTGCCCGTTTGTGGGATCTTGGGTTGTAGCCATTAGCTTTTATATAGTTGTCTGTCTGTGTTGGTTTTCTGTAAATGCCAAAGTTTAGTCTGTTTTTATTCCTCATTATTTTTAGATCGAAAAATGGTAAACGCTCATCTTGTTCTGTTTCTATAGTGAATTTGATCCTTTTTTTCTTGGATATTTAAAAGTTTTAGCGCATCACTGCAAGAGAAGAAAAGAAACATTTTTGCTAATATAAAGTTCCTAAAACTGTGTTTACGAAACAAAGTAACACCCCGATTTGTCCGAAAAATAGTAAAACAAGGCAACGGAAATCCACAACAAAGGGCAGCGGAGAGAAAGGTTTTAAAATTAGAAATTAATAAACAATACAAAAATTTGGATGAGATAGAATTAAAACTTTACAAACTTCATTCAGTTTTAACGAAAGCGCTGGGAAACGTGATGTGGGAAAACTTTGAACATAATTATTTGGCAATCCTAAGCAAGAAAATGAAAGAAAAGACCGTACGACTTAAATACAAATTGGCCAATCTGTGCAACATGTTTTCACACAGAAATCATACCGGGAAAAAGTTTAAAAACATCGGGAATATCAACGTATGTCGATCAACAATCGTCACACACGCTAAATTCAATAGTGAAATAAGTTGCGTAAACGAAAAATCGAGCACGCAAATCTTTGAAAAGGTAGTAAACCTATCTGAGCAAAATTTCTCCAAAAAATAATTGGATCTTTTAAATAATGGATTAAAAACATGCGTCAGTTTCTCAAACAAAATTGAAGACTACATTGCAGATATCAACATTTCGACACAAATTCTACCAGTATCCATACAAAATTCAGTAAAAAGCCATTGTGAAAATATTTTGGAGGAAATAGAGAACAGATCCTTTCAGAAGAGAAAACATAATACTATCCATTCTTTGAAACAGAAAAACGTTATTTACACAAAGGCAGACAAAGGCAACAAGATTGTCATAATGGAAAAATCAGATTATATTGAAAAAATGGAAAAAATGCTAACTGACAATGAATATGAAATCATTAACAAAAATCCTCTAAAAACTTGCATACAGTCATTTGAAAAAACAATAGCAAAATCAAGCATAATACCAAACAAATATGCAGTTAAACCGGATAATCCAACCTTACCTAGACTTCATGGCTTACCCAAAATACACAAACCATCCATAACAATGAGACCTATAGTTAGCAGTATAAATTCACCAACATGCAAACTTGCAAAGTGGCTAACAAACAAATTCAACTCATTTCCAAAATTCGACAGCCTAAGCATCAAAAACACCTATGAACTTATAGAACACATTAAGGATACTGAACTAGAAGAAGAGGACACACTAGTCTCGTTTGATGTTAAATCACTGTTTCCCAGCATACCAGTTAATCAACTCCCACCGTTGATAGAAAAATGGCTCAAATCACTTGGAATGGCATCACCTGAAATTTCAAACTACATCGAACTAACCAAATTATGCATAGAACAAAATTTCTTCCAGTTTCAAACAAAATATTATCACCAAACTTCAGGGTTAGCAATGGGCAACCCCCTATCACCCTTCCTGGCCGATCTGTACAGGAGTGCATTAGAAATAAGGATCAACAAAGGTTTCCCTTGGATGTTCAAACTCTGGCAACGATATGTAGATGACATCTTTGCAATGGTACCAAAAAAACACATCAGTGATGCACTAAAACTTTTAAATATCCAAGAAAAAAGCATCAAATTCACTGTAGAAATTGAAAAAGATGAGCATTTACCATTTTTCGATCTAAAAATAATGAGGAATAAAAACAGACTAAACTTTGGCATTTACAGAAAACCAACACAGACAGACAACTACATAAAAGCTAATGGCTACAACCCAAGATCCCACAAACAGGCAATCTTCAATAGTTTAGCACAGACTGCTAAACATCCCTCTCACAGCAGAAGAATACAAAACAGAATACAACAAAATAATTGAAATAGCACAAAAAAATAACTTTCCCAAATCATTAGTGGACAAAAAAGTGAACTTAGCAAAAAAGAAGAAGCTACTAAAGGAAACCACAAGTCTCTCAGCTACAGAAACTAATGATTTTCAAAAAATTCACTTACCAGCCATGGGCCTATGATAAATTCAAAAAAGTCTTCAAAAAAAAAAAACATTCAACTAGCACCAGTCAACCATTTCTCCTTAAAAAACCTAATTTGCTCAAACATCAAAGATGCCATTCCATCTAACAAAAATTCTGGTATATATCAAATTGAATGCAATGACTGTAGTCAAATTTATATTGGAAAAACAAAAAGAAATTTAGAAACAAGAGCAAAGGAACACTTTAGAAACATAAAATATAAACAATTAGAAAAATCCGCAGTTACCACACATTTTTGGGGGAAAAAAACCACAACCTAAATCCAGAACCAAAACTATTAAAACATAAATCAGGAAAACAAGAACTATCCACATGGGAACAAATCTTCATTTCAAAAAATAGGAACAAAGTATTCAATTTCGACATCCCCCAGAAAGATTTGTTCAGCAAGTTCCTTGAACCGCCACCAGAGGAGACCTGTGACAAAATATCGTCAGCTACACCAACGAGAACCAGTCGAGAGCCGGCTGATCATAGAGGCAAAGCCTCAGAAACATGTTCCGGAAAAATTTAAAAGTAAGTGTTGTCTAGTGTCTTTAATCGACTCTCTTTAAAGTTAATTTATTATAACAACACTGTTTTCAACACTTCCAAGAAAGGAATCTGTTGAGTAACTATATATACAGCTTAGAGGAACTATTATGTAAAAGGTACTACTCGTATATTTACTGTAACAATATACTCTCTTAAGAAATGACATGTCCAAATTCAAATGTACAGATTGATAAACTAGATCAATAAATAATAATAATAATAATAATAATAATAATAATAATAATAATAGTAATAATAATAATAAATGTGGTGCAAATAGCCACTGCTTGTGGTCTTCAATCACTTCTTCTCTAAACCAGAAGTAAGGTACCTCAAAAATTATTTACACTTGAAAATAAATAAGATTCATTCAATCAAAATTTATTTTCAGGATAACTGCACTTATCTTGCAAAGGCAATGCTCATAATTTTACAATGGCACTTTATCAGAAAAAGAAATTTTCTTGAGATTTACTTCTGCTATCATAAGCTTCGCATTTTGGTATATAGTACATCCACTTCCTCCTGTAATTGCATAGTTCTTTGGATACAGCTCAGCAACTTTGAGTAACCTCCTTCTCACCCCCCTCCCTCCCCGTAAAATTTTGTCTTTCATATATTTCTTTCAGGATTTACAAGAACCAATCACTTTTGCTCCAGTACGGTGGTTCTATTCCTTTTTTTGATCGGTACAGTATTTCCTCCTTGGCATTTGCCTGCAAACCTCATTACTGAAATAAAACTTACAAAATTAGCTTTGTTTTCCGACATTCTTTTTCTGGCTTTGATTTGTAGTGGATAAAGAGTTCTCTCTTAACTAAAGGCATTATTTTTCTTTTTGAGTATTAAGTTACACCAAATCAATTGCTGATACTTTAAGTTTGCCAACTTTGTGATAGAGCAATAAGAATTTGTATCTTTAAACATGATTGGCATTTATGGAATGGTGTTTTAGCTGGCTTATCTCTGATTCTGTCTTACTTCACAAGTGAATCATAAGGAGCTTTAACGTCTTTTTTTTCCCTCCAGTTTTTCTTTCTGCACTTTATTTTCTTTATTTCTTCTTAACTACAGTAGCCTCCAAGAAATAATTGTGCATTAAGATGATTGATTGCTTCACTTGTATTAATATAACTATCTGGACCATAATCTTGGTCAAATGCAGCAATAAGCTGAGGAATAGTCTTCTACTTTCCTGTTTTCTATATTATTGTGACTGTGGGTTCGTGAAATTAAAAGTCCAGGTTACAGACACCTAAAATTTTTCTTAATTTCCGTAGAAACACACTTTGTCAACCTTTACAGTAGCAGAATTACGTCACATACACATGCAACTTGCAAGGTCATCGACTGCAAAAGAGTTCACTTTTACAGCTGTTCACACGCACGCGTCCAATTACCTACTGACTGACTGTGGCGGGCCGCAGCTCCTTTTATAGTTACTATTCTAGAAATTCGTGGAATGTTCTCAATCAGGACGGCATTAGAAGAAAGATGAACTCTACAGAAATCGGTCTCCTTCCCCCCATCGTTTCGGTAAGCTTTTATCTCCGCACTGTACTGTCCGTCCCTTTGAACTCGTCGCTCGCGCCGCTTCGACGTAACAATGCGTTTGCGACACTGCTTCCTCCTCAAGGCTGGTCGCCCCAAACAGCACCATTGTACTGGCCAGACGATCCAGGTGTACCACCAACATTTTTTCTCGGGGCACGTTCTGGATGCGGTAAACCACGTCGTTAATCCTCTTTACCACCCGGTACGGTCCTAGCCATGGTTGCTGAAGCTTCGGGCAGCGTCCCTTGATCCGGGTAGGGCGGTACAACCAGATCAAGTCACCTTGCTGGAACCCTCGGTTGTTGGCTTACCTGTCGTATCGGGTCTTCATGCTGTCACTCGCCATCTGGATGTTCTGACAAGCCACCGGAGACGGTCCACCAAGTTCACCATATACTCGGTTGCTGTTTCGCTTATAGGGGGGGGGCTCCCAAAACACAGGTCGCAAGGGAGGCGCAACTCTCGGCCGAACATTAAGCTGACTGTCGTCATCCCGGTGGTGTCGTGTGTTGAGCGATAGGCCATTAGGAACAGTAGCACCTTGACCTCCCAGCCTCGCTGATGGCTGGCCACGACCTTCCTCAGATGTTCTTCCAGGGTCTAGATATACCTCTCGACCATGCCGTCCGACTGCGGGTGTGGGGGTGTTGTGCGGGTCTTGTTCACCCCGTCTTTCCAGTGCATCCTTCATCAGGTTAGACTCAAAATTGGTGCCCTGGTCATTGTGGAGCTCTAACGGTATCCCAAAACGGCAGAACAGTTGCTCCACGAGGCAGTCTGTGATGGTCTTCGCCTCCTGGTTCGGGATGGCATACACCTCCGACCACTGGGTGAAGTGGTCCACGATCACCATCAGGTACTTGTTGCCTCGGTCGGACACTGGGAATGGTCTAGCTATGTCGACGGCGATCCTTTCGAATGGCGCTCCGACGTTGTACTGCTGCATGCGACCCCGGCTCCTAGTCTGGGGGCCGCGACTCGCAGCGCACACGTGACATTGACGGCACCATCTCTCAGCATCTGCTCGGAGCCTCAGCCAATAGTAGCGCTGCCGAAGTTTGTCGATCGTCCGGTTTGCTCCCAGGTGTCATCCTGAAGTACCGGCGTGCACTTCCTCCACGACTTCCGGGACCTTACGCCGGGGAAGTACCAACTGTTCTCTCTGCGTCTTCCCATCGGGTGATTCCCATACGCGGAACAATACACTTTCTTGGGTCTTCAACGATGCCCATTGGGCTCAGTACGACTTGTACGCAGCGCTTGAGTGCGATGTCCTCCCAGGTCGGTCTCGTTCCTGCCTCCAATTCCCTCAGGAGTGGCCCCAAGTTGGCGTCCGCCAGCTGCTGCTCCTCAGGCCTGCGCTACCTCAGCCGTCCGCAGGCACTGCCGTGACCGCTCTTGACAGCTGCGGCACGCTCCTTCTCTTTCATTCTTGTGCACTGGCCGCACTCTTCCGGGCAGGGTCTTCGGACATAGCGTCTGCGTTACCGTGGCTCTGCCCTCTACGATGTTCAGAGGTGAAGTCGTACTCCTGCAGACTCTGGACCCAACGGGCTCTCTGGCCTTCCAGGTTCCTAAAGCTAAGTGGTCAAGTGAGGGCGGAGTGGTCAGTCCTCAGGTTGAATGGTTGACTGTACAGGTACTTGTGGATGTGCTCCAAAATCTTTACTACCGCCAGTAACTCTCGCCGGGTAACGCAGTAATTCCTCTCTGCCTTGGACAGCGTCTTGCTGTAGTAAGCTATCACCCGGTCGTGGCCATCCTGGACTTGGTTAAGACGCCTCCAATGCAATAGTCGCTGGTGTCGGTGTCTACAATGAAGGCGCCGCCTGGTTGTGGGAATCCCAAAATGGGAGCCCTACAAAGTGTCTTCTTCAGCTCCAGGAAAGCGACTTCGGCATCCTCCGTCTACACATACTGCCGGTGTTCTTCCGTCAGGTGGGTGAGGGGCTTGGCGATGTTGGAGAAGCCCTTTATGAAACGACGTTAATAACTACACAGCCCCAGGAAACTTCGCAATTCTCTTTTATCCTTCGGCCGAGGTCAATCTCTCACGACCTGTGTCTTCTCCGGCCCAAGTAGTTGACTTTCTTGCGGAAGAGCTGGCACTTCGCTTCAGCTTCAGATTGTTCGCCAGCAGTCTCTGTAGCACCTTGATCAGGTTTTCGAGATGGTCTTCGAATGTCTTGCCGACGATGATGGTGTGGTCCAGGTGTTGCTGCAGGCGTCATAAGTCAATCCTCTCATCACTGACACCATGAGACGTTGGAAGGTAGCTGGTGCGTTGCAGAGGCCAAAGGGCATAACTGAACTGCCAAAGCCCTTGGCTTGTCGAGAATGCGGGTTTCTCCTTGTCTCTCCGGTCTAGAGCTACCTGCCAGTAACCAGACTTCAGGTCCAGGGTCGAGAACCATTGCGCACCAGCAAGCGTGTCCAGGGTGTCGTCAATCCGGGGTAAGGGGAAACAGTCCTTCCTGGTGACAGCGTTCAGCTTCCTGTAGTCCACGCAGAAGTGTAGCTCACCGTTGTTCTTCGTCATCAAGACTACAGGGGAACACCAAGGGCTGTCAGACTCTTCAATCACTGCCCTGGATCTCATGTCCTCCAGCTGGTCCCGTATCGCCACTTGTTTCACCAGCAGAACGCGTCTAGGTGGTTGTCGAATAGGTCTGGCGTCTCCTATGTCGATGTGGTGGAGCACTCGGTTTGTGCGGCCGTAGTCGCTGTCGCCTTGGCTGAAGACGCTGGTATCATCTCAGCATTTGTCGAACATTCTCGAGCTGTTCTGCGGTCAGCTGGCCGCCCTCTCCATTAACCTTCCAGCCGGGGCTCCAGGTGTTGCGTCGGCACCGGCTCATGAGCCTGGTCAATTGGTGTTACGCTGCCTACGGGCTCGCACGTCCCCAACTCCGTCCTGGCCTGGACGTCGTGATCGGTGTCTGTTGGGTTGATCAGCCTCACCAGCACCTCTCAGCAGGGCAACAATGTCCTGGCTACACAATGTCCGTGCACAGGCGTCTTCTGGTCCAGCATCAAGTTCCTTGTTCGCTGGCCTTCCAGTCGCGCCGTCAACACCACCTCGCTTCTACCGGGGACAACCACGTCTTCCCTAAGGATGACCCTGCAGATTCCCAGGCGTTCTTCGGTTGCCGGAGTATCACCTCTTCTCCATTGATTCGCAGGACCTTCCTGCCGAAGTCAACCGTCGCCTCGTGGCTCCTGAGGGTATCCAGTCCTAGTATCACCTCAGCCACCTCCGCGACGAACATCCACTGATGAACGGTACTCCGTCCCAAGGTCAACTGCAGCAGGGCCTCCCTCTCCACGGGTAAGGTGTCGCCCGATGCGGTCACTAGCTGGTATGATGGGTTCGGTTTCCTCGACGGAAAATCCTTGGCCACGTCAGGTCTGATGATGATCACGGCTGCCCCGGTGTCTACGAGCACGCGGCAAGGCTTGCCTCTCGCCCAACCTTCCGCGATGAGGCTGTCATCCATACTCCGGCTAAGGGCGCGCAGTGTCACTCGAGGGGATGGTGGTGAATATGCCGACGTGCCCCTCGCCACGCAGGGCTTTCTCGTTCATCCGGCTGATCTTCCTGGTGTCGGCAGTTTTTCTCCAGGTATCCCGGCTGGCCACAGTCCAACACACGCCACTACTAGATCTTCGCTGGCGTCCCTCTGCTGGCCTTCTGTCTCCAGTGTAGCGGATACTCCTTGTTCTCGACGCCGGAGTAGCCGTCACCTTGGCTGCCTCAATCCTCAATGCTGCCGTTAGCGCCTTGTGGATGGTTTTGTAGTCGCCGAGCATTAGGCGCTGACGTATCTCAACGTCTCGTACCCCGTTAACGAAGGTGTAGGAGGCTTTCCGGGATACGAATTCTAGTGGGAGGCTTTGCTGGCCAGCTGTTCAATTGCTAGGATGAACTCCAGCACAGTGCCCCCCTGGGTGCTGCGTTCCTGACTTCAGTTGGCTGCGGCCAAGCGGTGGTTCCTGATGCGGTTTTCCAGGGCTTCCCAGATGTTCTTGGGCGCCGCCGCTGATTGGACCGCGTTCAGGACTTCTGCGGCCCGTCCCTGGAGGCTGGCTACTAGCTGTGCGGCCTCCTGCTCTGGCCACCGTGTCGAATTGGCGGCGGAAGACTTCGAACGTGGACGTGCCGTCGTACTTTGGCGGTTTCACGCGCGCAGATGTGTTGCATCCCGGCGCATCGACCTTAAAATCTTTCATTCTTCTATCGACGATGCCTTACACCATGGCGTACAGGGACTTAGTGTTGGTGTCGGCCTTTCCCTCTAGGTTAACGTGGCTCGCCAGTTCTTTGAGGGATTTGGTGTTATTGTCGGCCTTTCCTTCTAGGTCATTAAAGCTGTTCGCCAGGTCTTCGACGTGCTGGTCCGCTTGCCCAGCCCCGTGACGTCATCCCTCACGTCGGCCAACTGTTCTTCAAATTTTTCGGCGAAGGCCTCGTTGGCAGCCGTCATGTCTGGTTAATTCGGCCTTCATCGCATTCATCGTCGCGGCCAGGTTGTTGTTTGCAGCTTCCGGAATTGTTGTTAATTCGGTCAATCGGTTAATTAGCTGCCTCCGTCTTCGCAGCGAGGTTGTCATTCGCCGGCTTTATTTCTTTCATCTCGGCGGTAAGGTTGTCGTTAGCCTTCTTTCATCTCGGCGGTGAGGTTGTCGTTAGCCGTCTTCATTGCTGTTGCCAGGCTATAGTTCGCCGTTCTCATTTCTTTCAGTTCCTGTAGAATCTTTTTCAATGCAGCCTCCATGGTGGTACGCCCCACTTCTGACACCAATTGTGACTTTGTGGGTTCGTGAAATTAAAAGTTCAGGTTACAAACACCAAAAATTTCTCTTTATTTCGGTAGAAACACTGTCAACCTTTACAGTAGCAGAATTACGTCACGTACACATACAACTTGCAAGGTCATAGACCACAAAAGAGTTCACTTTTACAGCTGTTCACATGCACACGTCCAATTACCTACTAACTGACTGTGGCGGGCTGCGGCTCCTTTTATAGTTACTCACTATTCCAGAAATTCATGGAATGTTCTCAATCAGGACGGCATTAGAAGAAAGACGAACTCTCCAGAAATCCGTCTCCTTACCCCTACCGTTTCGGTAAGCTTTTATCTCCGCACTGTACTGTCTGACCCTTTGAACTCGTCCCTTATGCCGCTTCGCCACAACAATGCATTCGCGACACTATACTTTCATCCCCATAGGGATATCATAATTTAAAGCACATATCCAAAAGTTCCTTATAACATGATAGTGATTCTGCATTTTGTACAGATTGCGATAAATTTAAGCTGGTAGCTTTTCTCATCGTCTATAAGTTAAACAACTGCTAATAAAATAAACTGTGAAGGGGAAGCACATACATCTGAATAAAATTGCATGTTTCATGATTCTTAAAATTTTGAACCGAATTAATATCTTATATGGGTCATTCCACATCAAACCAGACATACATGGACCATCACTTTGTCTGAATTTTGTGAATTCTTTTTGTGTGCCACATAGAAAATAAATGGGTATGTATTTTATATTTTGTGGAAAAACAACTTATTTTAGGATTTACAGCATCCTTTACATTTCTGTTATATGTGCGTATCACAAAAAAGGAATTTATTCAGGGAGTACCGAATTACCAGAGATGAGAACTGTATGTTGTTTTGCAGATAAAAACATTATGATTTTCCTTATTCAAAATCCTATTTATTTGAGGGGGGGGGGGGTAATTGCACAATATTTTTCTAACATATTGTGAAATTAAAAAAAAAAAATAAAGAATTTGCAGCATAATTTTTCTTTGTTTTGTAATACACTGGCAAAATTTCAAGTGATTTGGAGATATGATGGTCAGATGTGAAAATCTGTACAATTGACTGGAGTAACTCATATAAGCAAATATAAGTGAACATACAATATAACTAGTTTTAATTAGAAAAGTTAGTAAAAGATATGCTGAAATATCTTGAGACGACAAGTTTAATGAAATGAGGTTTAGCTTTCCGAGCTATGCTACTTCATACAGTTCAAGCACTTAATATACACAATGTTTATCTCCAAGCTTTTTCTCTCTTTTTGTTTTCCTTTTTTCTCTTCTTAAGTTTTTGTTTTTGTGCTTTTAGGAATTATAATGTATCTGAACCAGAGGATGCTGATGTTAACAACGATGGTACAAGTGATACAGAAGAAACTGATAAAGCATTTTTAAGGCAATGGCGTCGTCTGGCAATTAACACTCCACTGTATTTCACACACCTAAGTACTCTGGAGTTAAATTTTAATCAGCCTGAGGTAAGCTGATTTTAATTTTTTACATTGATAAACCAAAGTTAATAAGTTTAGAGACTATTATAGGTTTCACAAAGTTTTGAAAAGTTGGCCAATTTTGAAATTATTCAGGAAATAACCTTTTTATTATAACCCGAGTCAGTGAATTTTGATTAATTTAAGTGTAAGTCTATGGAAATCAAATCCTAAAAGCGAAGAGTGTTTAAGTACGGGGTTTCTTTTCCTCTTATACAGGCCTTAGATGAGTGACTCAATAATGCCCCCCCCCCCCCCCCAGCCCTTACCTCTCTTTATATCTCCCTCCCTCCACATTTTTCGAAAATCCGTAGTGACTGGAGCTCCAAATATTGAACGTATCGCCAAACAAATGAAACTCACTATTCATGCTATCCACCGATTACGCAAAACTAGAGATTCCATGCAAGTGAAATGGTAGCCCATTAGCATAAACTGTGTTTTAACTTTTTAAAAAAGTTTGGGTTTGGGACAATCATGGAAGTGTCAGTTTACACAAGGAGTTAAGGCAGTATACTGGGATCCCACTGAGCACTCCCGTTAGTCCATATAAATTTTGCAGCTGTGTGCATGCTTCAAGTGCGCATGCACACATACACACTGATAATGATTTGTCCGTCCAACAGCCATGACAATTTCCGTGACTATTACTCGGGGAGTGGCAGGGGCCTAGAGGAGTTGGGTGGGGTTAGGCGGATTTCTTTATTAAGTATTGTGCGATCTTCCTGCGTGCGCATGAGGTGCAAGAAGTCTTTGCTGCTTAAGCAAGCTTTGGGATTTTCCTTGTACTGGTGTGCCTTGTCTTGTAAATTTTTAGTTGGTGTCCATCTGAGGTGTAGGTAGTGTTTGTAGGTTTTGCAGCTGGG
This sequence comes from Mantis religiosa, assembly GCA_030765055.1. Lineage (NCBI taxonomy): Eukaryota > Metazoa > Arthropoda > Insecta > Mantodea > Mantidae > Mantis > Mantis religiosa. The sequence goes on along the minus strand of CM060948.1, from coordinate 56,167,997 downwards.
TCTTCTGGACATTGTGGTGGTTGGCGGCAGTCGTGGTGAAGGTCTCTTCAAGGGTTGTCAGTAGAGGGCCTATGTTTAGGACTTTGGTGTGTAGATCCTGGATATCTTCTGCGGCAGGAGAAGCAGCGGTGGTAGAGGCTGTGTTGGCTGTGAGTTTTTCTTCCAGGGTGGTCAGGCGCTTGTAACAGTTTTCCCCTCCAGGTGGAGATCCTATAGGACTTTCAATAGGGCTTTTCAAGCGGTGAGCGTTGGCAATGCCAGGGGCGCTGCTGCAGCAGTAGTAGGCTGAGGCGTGAGTTCTTGTGATGCTGGTGTTTCTGATGTAGGTAGTTTGGGCTTTGTGCTTGTCCTATGTAATGGTCAAAGCCATTTCAAGTGGTTTAGTACTGGTGGTGGTGGAGATCGTGCTGGTTGCACTCACTGGTAGGGATGAGGCGCCACAATAATGGCATCTTGGAGCTACGGTATAGGTGGCTGTGTCATGTCCAAATCTGCAGCATCGCCAATATGGTGGCTCTGAGATGCCACCATAACAGCAGGCCTGTCCTCAAAGCCACATTGAGGACGGCTTAGTCAGTGAGCAGCAGGTGCACGAGTCAGGTGGTACCTTCACATGAAGTTATCGTGGTGGGTGTCAGGGCAGAGGACCACCTCTGCTGGGCGGTGGCAAGGATGTACCTGCATTGCAAGTCCCTGGGTAAATCAGTGATGACTGCACTATGTATATAGTGACTTTGAAAAATATGTGTTGGAATGCTTTTGGCAAAGCATCATTTGACTGCATTTTAGTCTGTTTTAGCCATTCTTTAGATCAGTCAGTTTGCATCTTGTTTAGACATTTTGATCAGAGAATGTCTCCACTTGACGCTTTTTATGCAGATGGATGGCTTAGAAGCATATAAAGATGTGTGACAAATTGTCAACATTATTCTTGTCCTTTTTTGAAGCAGGTTTTTCCCTTAATAAGGAAATGTTAGTCGTAAACCTTCATGAGCAGTCTAATAACCTTGAAGAGTATGAGATGGTATATATGATTATTCAGGTGGAGCGAATACTATGGGTGTGGACCAAAAAATACTTTGTTATGCTTGGGCCTGCAATAAGCAGATAGAAGCAACACACGGCAGAAGCAATGAGAAATAGAGAAAATGAACCAGCATGAGAGAAGAGAAAAACGGAAAAGCTTAGGCGCGGTTTCCTCTCCACCCAACTGTCCGCGATGAGGCTGTCATCCAGACGCCGGCTGACGGCACGCAGTGTCACTCGAGGGGATGGTGGTGATGGTGCCGACGTGCCCCTCTCCACGACGGCCCTTACTCGTTTTCCGGCTGCTCTTCCTGTTGTGGGCAGTCTCTCCAGGTGTCCCGGCTGTCCACACCCCAACACAGGCCACTAGGTCTTTGCCGGCGTCCCTCGGCTGGTCTTGTCTCCGGTGTAGCAGATGCTCCTCGTACTCAACGTCGGAATAGCTGTCACCTTGGCCGCCTCCATCCTTAATGCTGCCGTTAGCGCCTCATGGTTTGTTTTGCAGTTGCTGAGCATTAGGCGCTGACGAATCTCCATGTCTCGTACCCTGTCAACGAATGTGTAGGCGACTTCCTGGGATACAAACTCTGATGGGAGATCAACTAAGGCTTTACTGGCCAGCTGCTCGATTGCCAGGGCAAACTCCTGCAGCGTCTCCCTTGGCTGCTGTGACCTTGCTGGCTGTGGCTAAATGGTGGTTTCCAAAGCGGTTCTCCAGGGCCTCCCAAATGACCTTATCTGCCACCGTTGTCTGGAACGCATTCAGGACTTCCGCGGCCTGTCCCTGGAGGCTGGCTATTAACTGTGTGGCCTCTTCCTCTGGTGAGCATTTATTGTGCTTGGCCACTGCGTCAAACTGGCAGCGAAAGACTTCGAAAGTTGTCACGCTGTGGTATTTAGGAGGTTTAATGCACACTGATGTTGTGTCGCATCCCGGCACATCGGCCTTCAAGTCCTTCAACCTCCTGCCGACGATGTCCTCTACCATGGCGTTCAGGGCCTTTGTGTTGCTGTCGGCCTTTCCCTCCAGGTTGTTAACGTGGTTCGCAAGGTCTTCGACATCTTCCACCATGGCATTCAGGGACTTGGCGTAACTGTCGGCCTTTTCCTCTAGGTCATTGAAGCGGTTCTCCAGGACTTCGACGCACTCGTCCACTTGGCCCATCCGCTTGCCCAGCTCTGTCACGTCATCCCTCATGCCGGCCAACTGTTTCTCAAATTATGTGGCAAGCCTCGTTTGCCACCTTCATTTCTGTGGCCAGACTGTCGTTCGCTGCTCTCATTTCTGTGGTTAATTCGGCCTTCATTTCTTCCATTTTCTCGGTGATGTTGTTAGCTGCCTTCATTTCTTTCAGTTCCGCTGCCAAGTTGTTATTTGTGGTCTCCAGCTTCGCAGCCAGGCTGTTATTTGCCGCTTCTGTTTTCGTAGCGAGGTTGCTATTCGCTGTCTTCATTTCCGAGGTGAGTTCGGCTTTCATTTCCATCATCTTCTCCAGAATCTTTTCCAATGCAGCCTCCATGTCGTCGCACTCCTGACACCAATTGTGACTTTGTGGGTTTGTAGAATTAAAAGTCCAATTTGCCGAAATTCTAAATGTTATTTATTTCCAGAGAATACACTGTTCAATTCTCACGTAACATCATCACATCACATATACAACACGAACTTCCAAGGTCGATGACAATAAACAAACAGCTCTCGTTACAACAACACTTTGTTACACACTGTTAATTGCTCGCCTCACTGTTTTTTACAACTCTTGTTTCACAACTTGCAACTCAACTCTTGGCGAGTTGTCGCCTCTTTAAATACCTCACTGATAATTTCTAGATTATTGGAAAATAAACCAGAACCCAAACAGTCTCTATTAGTCAAGAAGTAACTAGAAATTTCCATTAATCTCAGTTTGTTTGTTTCGGCAGACCTTTATCTGCAGGTTACTTTGTCTGCTGGCTCTTGGTTTTCACACTGCCCTCCTATCAGTTCCTTTTGTGTAAACAAGCCGCACGATCGTAGATACGGGTTCGCTACAGTATAGTGTAATATAAAACAAGGTTGGTTACAGGTTGGAATACCCTTACCAGCATAGCAACATAAAGACTGTAGCATATATACCTTATATTTGAAAGTTTAATATTGTAATATAATTTATTATTGCATGCATATTTCCCTCCTCCAGCTGTATGGTTTGATTTTTTTGTCCCTTCTAATGTTATGCACATATATACCTTGGTAAGGTTATAACATGGGGTAAAGGATATCCTCCCTACAACTGCATTATTTCAGGCTTCTACTGTATATTCTTAATTCAAGTAGAACTGATTATACCTTTGGAATAACTGACCTGGAGATATGCCACTTTAGTTGGGGTGATTCATTTCCAAATCATTCATGACACAAAAATCCAAGAACTGATTTGAAACACACTGACAAGCTTGCTCTCATAGCTGAAATGTGTGAAGTATCACCGAGTTGCAACAAGTGATAGTAACAGCTGTGATTTTGGCAATTGACACAAAGAAAGCTGTGCCAATATTTGCCGAAACACTAAACCAAAGAAACAATGAAACCTGCCTCTGCAGCATTGGTGATAGCATGTCTGCTTCATGTTCAAGAGGTCCTAAGTTCAAATCTTGGTCAGGGTGAGTTATCTGAATGAGGTTTTTACCAAGGTTTTCTCTTACGTTGAAAGATGAATTTGGGTACCTATAAGCACTATGGACCCTTAACTCTTTTGAGTGTCATTTCATTCTTCATCCAATATTACTTAATGGAGGACTTAAATTTTAAAAAAAGAAAGAAATGGAAAAAAAAGAAAATGAAGGAAAGAATTGAAGCAGTGAGCAGCAATACATGTCATCTGTAAATGATTAACTGTAAATGTAGAAATTTGAGGCAGGGGAAAGAAATAAAACCTAAATTTTGATGTAGATTTTTATATACTTTGTCTTATTTGGCATTTTTGTGGTAAAGAAAGTTTCACACTACTTTTTATCCCAGTGTTGGTGTACTTTTCTGGTCAAAGTTTTATTATGTGTAACTTGCATTTAATAAAGCTTAAAAACATGAAATTAGTATCAGTTAAAAGAGAAACTCAGTTTATTACACTACCTTCAGATGTTCAATATATATTCCTTTGCTAACGTGGCACACATCAAACCTGTAGTCCATTTCCACTCATTTTCTAGTATATGGTGGTCATCTAATATGATGGCTGCTGTGATGCATGCTCGTAGATCAAGGGATGCATACACTGGATTTAGGGATCTGTAGCTCTCAGTAGCTGTAGCGTTAATTTTGAGGACAACCTTTGACACATTCACTAATCCAGTCTATAGTTTCCTCAATTAGTGATAGGCGACTATGAGATTTCCTCTCACAAATACATTTTCAATTGAAGGTCTATTTGGTGGATCTACATCAAACACGTTAAAAAATGTCATTGAACAATACTCACAGAATGACAAAGTAATCAAGAAAATGGAACCTTGCATGTTTTATATATCACTCATTTTTTAACTTCTATCAATGCACACTGTTGTATATGCTTATGTGTCATTGTTGCCAACTGTGATACTATAACAAGAATTGTTTGAGTTCTTTCCATTGGTTCTAATTTCATGTTTCTAAGTCTTATTAATTGTAAATTCTATATGTTCAAAATTCAAATGGTCATTTGTGGGAATGTACAAGAATTGTGAAAATTTAAATCTTTTATGTAAAAGCAGCCTTTTGGATGAGTAGTATATGAAGTTGCAGGATTCAACAACAGTACTATTTATTCCTTAAAATCATTAATTTTCATCAGTTTGAAAAGCTGCTAATTGAACAGGATTTTGCTATTTGAGAGAGGTGGGGGATAGTAAAGGTTTTGTAAATTTTAAAAATAGGGCAATTTGTGTTGAGTGAAATGGACATTGCATTCAAGTTTATAAATGCATATTCTTCAGGAGGAAGAAGAGGATTTTTTGGGCTTCAGAGATGATGAAATCCCAGATGCAGTGAAGTGGATTGACAGGTCTGATGGTGTTCCAGTGTTGAATGTGGAACAAGTAACTGAGACAATGCTGGCTAATATCAGTCAGCAGAGTGGCAGAAAAATATATGATAGTGAGAAAGGAACTACATGTCATCAGTGCAGGTAAGTTTAGGTTCATTAAATGTACTCCTTATTTCTAATGTGTGAACTATTTTTTAAGAATGTAATATAACAATGGAATGGTAAAAAAAATTTTCTCTGTAAAGCATAAGAGGAAAGAAACACATTATATAAAAAATATATGAAATAGAAGCCTAATTTTCTAGAATTTTTGTGCACTTGAGTGTACATTTTCTTATGTTGCTAATTCATTATAAAGTTTTCTTCACCTAATTTCTCAGGCCTGCAACTAGTCATTTCATTAAATCTGTCCTTTAAGAAGCCGTGTAACATATTTCAACAGATCTAGGAACATTATTGACATTTAATATTCCATTTCCGTCACCAGATGATCCATCTTCATCAGACTATCTGGATCTGGAGATATCTACATCAACTGCATCATAATCATCCATTTCATTGTCAAAGTTAACTTCTTCTACAATATCCAATGCTGCTTTTAGTGTACTTCCTTTGAATACTATCTGATAGATATTATTTGTATATTCTGAAAATAAACAAAGAAAGATACATTCATATATTATTGCTCTCTTCTGTTAATTTAGAATTGCAAAACTGTCCCCTTAAACCAGTATGAAATTCAGTAACAAATACATAGTTTATAAATCAAGTGCTCTCCATAATACAGTGAACTGCAGTTCACCTCTATTTTATACAAGAAAGCCTATAGATGACAAAATAATACCTTTGGCAGATTGTTATTGCAAAAGCAACCCTGACAGGCTATCACACCACATGAGGCCTTACCATTTGCTAGGACAAGAATAACTCAAGCACAGAACAGTCTAAATACATCACTTGTCTTTCAGCTCATATTGTCACTCTTAAAATTGATCACAGCTTCAATTTCTTTGTGTGATGCAGTAATAAGAACCTTGATCAGCAAATTTACTCTAATACAGGAATTTGAAAGAAATCTAATTAGAAAGAATTATAAGCATTCTTTGCCATGTGCTGAAATAATTTGCACCTTAGAATTCTTAATTAATAAGTTATACATTATTCCACTTTTTGAAAGATGATAAGTGATTACACAAATTAATGATTCACAAATGTGTTGTCTATAACAATGATATTGGTGCAAGTGCTATATGTGAGACACGCTATCACAAATTCCGTAAATCTCTAATGTCCTGGGGACATTGCAGAGCCCAAGGGTTATTACTGTGAGCTGCCACAGTTCTAATTCAGTAGAAAATGCTGTCTTATACTTTGTTGTTGGAATGAAGTACTACTTCCTACTTACCCATCTTTAGAATCCAGGGTGGAAAACCACTGAGCTCTTGCTCAGGGTGTCGTCAATCTGTTGCAGTGGAAAGCAGTCTTAAATGGTGACCTCATTCCCTTACTGGTAATCAGTACAGAAGCACAGCTCTCAGTCTTCCTTTTTGACTATACTCCTGCTGAAATAAGCCTTTCACATCAACTAGCTGCCTTTAGAAGTCTAATTCACTGGCTATACAACATCCCACTGAGTAAGTAGGAGTTTTTGAAAGAACAACACATAAAAGAAATAGCAGTATTAAATGGATTCAACCCAGCCATCATAAGGAACATGATGAATAGAAAGGAAAAACTGAAGATAATATAAAAAAATACCACTCTCACACCACTTAAAAACACAAATTGGCAATATAGAAAATTCACCTACCATCCATAGGCTTTTAGAAAATTTGAATGAATCTTCAAAAGACTAAACTTAAAACTAGCACCCCAAAACAAATTCAGTCTGAAGAACCTGCTAAATAAACCACTAAAGAATACCATTCCCAACACTTTGAAATCGGGAATTTATCAGATAAATTGTGAAACCTGTGAAAAAAGCTACATAGGAAAAGCTAAGAGAAACTTGTTAACCAGGCAAAAAGGACACCAGAGGAACATAAAGTTGAAACAAACCGAAAAATCTGCAGTGTCACACCATTTTTGGACAGAAAACCACAACATTGGCCATAACATTAAACTGTTAAAATCTTTAAGTACACCCATAGAATTGGATATTTGGGGGAAAATATTTATAACCAAAAACCATGATAAAGTTGTAAATTTTGAAATCCCGGCATTAAATGAAGTATTAAAACTTAGTGCCCCTAACACCAGATGGCAGAGGGATCGGAGCACCGTAGTAGTGGAAGAAGAGGAATGTTCACTTTGTTCATTTAGTCACCAAACAGCTGAGGATGAGATCGAATGATCTTGAAAATGTTTCAATTATACAACAAGTAAGTGAAGTTTGAGTGTAAACATAGTGACTCATGAATCAAACTCAAAAATCTCTTCTTATATTTATAAATCATTATATTGAATTAATCATGGCATTACTTCTGCAATCATCAATATATATTTTGCATTGCTCTTCCGAGGACTATAGCTCGCTTGCGTTCCAACCTGGTCTGTACAGAACGGATATCTTTAAGTTATCACAATTGCACTATTTGAACTGGCGTGCCGAGAGCGGTGGAAAAACAGAACACGCTTGCAAAGCTTATCAATTTGCGATGAGTTGCTCCAGGTGCTTAACAACATGGTTGAGAAGATCCATTGCCATAACAAGGATGGCTACAGAATATGAAAACCTGCCATACTTGTTAGCGTTGGGTTGTAACAATAATTGTTAGCAGTATTCTTAACCAGAAGTTACAGAATAGCCCTATATATCTGTTTTCTGTATAAGTTCACTATTATATTTCATTTTTGGCATTTTCTATTACGTTTCTAAAAATAGCATTATAATTCTTTATATATTCTAATGATCGGTCATTCATATTTGGATGTTTTATCAAGTTTAAAAACTTTACCTGCTTCCATGATATCTTTATTCCTTTTGTTATCCACTCCATACTTATGGTCCCTTTGTCCTTTTTCACTTTGAATTTTTTTACAGGTATTGTACTATATCAAAATTTAACTGTATTGGCATACCTTCAAATCTTAGAAACTGCAATTAAAAATGGATATGGAAAAAGCCTTCTAGATAAAAAACTAAAATCATCCAAACTTCAAAAAAGATTAAAACAGATCACAGTTCTTTCACCAATAAAACAAGAAATTAGATTTGCTAAATTTACTTACCACCCCTGGGCCACAAAAAGGTTCCAAAATAATATTCAAAAAATACAGTATAACATTGGCACCAAAAAACAATTACAACATTAAAAACCTACTTAACAGTAATAATACTGATAAGATAAAACCAGAAGAAAAGTCAGCATTTACAAGATTAAGTGTAAAGACTGTGCTCCCATAGGGAAGACCAAAAGAAACATAGGCACTAGAAAGAAAGAAAGAAAGAATGTTTTAGGCACTTAAGATACAAAAATATTGATAAGTCCGCAATAGCAGCTCATTTCTGGTCTGAAAATCATGAAATTGAAGATAGCACCAAATTACTAAAATATGTACAAAAACATAGTGAACGCGTCATATGGGAGAGAATATACATAGAAAAACATAAAAAGCAACTAATGAACTTTGAAATCCCACCAGAAGAGAACCCCACATTTAAATTCATCACAAAATCAACAGATGGCAGCAGCAACTCCAGAAGTACCCACACCACTGGATCAAGCTTTAGTTGCACAAGAGCCGACGATGCGAACAATGGTTTGCGAAAATGTCCTAAATATAGATACGTAAGTGAAGCTGATGTGCAATAAATACGACTCATCTAAATTTAATAGGTATTGTACTTTCATTTCCTTTTGCAAAATTTCTATAAAGCAATGATACTTTTCATTTACAGTTTCCCCTTCATAAACTTCTTTTCAATTTTGTTGCTGTAATACACTTCTTAACTTTTTTAAATTTTCATTATTTATTGACCTTTTATACTTAAATATATTTGGTATGACCACTTTATTTATGTTTACTGTTATTACCTGTCCAAAGTGGTCTCCTATTCCTGCTTTTATTATGATTGATTTCCATTTAGTTTCTTCTAAATTGATGAAAACATTGTCTATGCATGTTCTAGATTGCTTTGTTTTTTTAGTGGATTCTTCTATACCTATTAAGTTATGCCTATCTAGTATTCCCATTAAGGTATGTTCAGCTGCACTATCTGTTAATAGGTTGATATTTAAGTCTCCCATTAAAATTTTAATCTGGTTTCTTGTACTGAATTTAATAATTTTTCTATGTTCTCGAAAATTATTTTACTTGCCAACACTCCCCCTCACGAACAAGGATGAAGAAGAAAATATAAAATATGGCCAGTTGGAAAGAGATTGAAAATGGAGGCGAATGCCTTTGAAACTAGTCTCTCATTAATATAAACAAGTAAGTGACGAGTATTAATAAACCAACTACAAATAGTTCCTGAGAAAATATAACATTTTTATCTAAGTCCCAAACTGTTTCTACACATAACAAACTTTGATGCAGGCATGGCTTTGGTGAGAATGTCTGCATCCATCTCTTCTGTTCTGCAGTAGATAATATTGATGTTTCCTCGCATCACGGTTTCCCTTATGAAGTGTTCCCTGATGCTTATGTGTTTTGAAAAAGAACCAATTATTGGATTTTCTGCTAGATTCTTGGCAGCCTGATTATCATTTAGGATTAGTATATGACTGTATTTTAGTTCAAAATCATTTGTTTCAAATGAAGTGGCTCTTTTGCAGCATCAGTCATAGACAACAACAGAACAACAGCCCTATCAACTTACGCAGTTGATAGGGCTGTTGTTCTTTGCTTTCTAGATTCCCAACTGATGACTGAACCAGCAAATTTGAAACAGTAGCCAGTGTATGACTTGTAGTCCACAGGGCAGGATCCCCAGCTTGTATCAGCATAACCAATTATGGGCTTGCCAGTTCTGGTGAAACATAAACCAAGCTCCTTGGTTCCTTTTAAGTATCGTAGAAACCTCTTGGCAGCTGTCCAATGTTGTTTACCATAACATTGATTGAACTAAGATAACTTACAGCATGAGTGATATCTGGTCCTGTTGCTACAGATAAGTACATAAGACTTCCAATAAGTTTCTGGTAGGGAAGATTTTCTTCCTTTCTTTCATTTTTGGTTAGTTTTAGACCAACTTCCATTGGTATATTTGCAGGTTTACAGTCTGTTAAGTTGTAACGCTTGAGCAGATTTTCTATGGACCTGTATTGACAGGTTTTAATTTTACCATATATTCTCTTGAATTCAATACCAAGACAGTATTTTAAATGCCCCAACGTATACAGCTAGTAGAACTTATTCTCACCCTGTTCCAAATGTATATGCACAAGGGTCTGCATGAGAAGGTTTGAAACCTAAACTTTTCAATTTAGAGTCTAGTTTGACAAACCATTGTCTTCCCGCTTGTTTTAAGCCGTAAAGTGCTCATTTCTGAATACAGACTTTTTCACTTTTACAGCTCTTCAAGTCTTCCAACATTTTTCTTGCTTTCACATATATTGTTGACTGAGGGTTGCTTTTTCAACAGTTTCATGTTTCAGTTCTATTATATAGTCAAGATCCTTTTCAACAGCATCATTTTGTAGATTTGAAGATTCTTGAAGATACATTTTGTTGGGAACTTTTACATCTCTTGTCACAACTACTTTACTTTGATCAGGCATCCAAATTCTGTATGCTTTTGAGATTTCTGAATAGCCAACAAAAATACCAGGTTTTGCTTTTGGTTTCAATTTTCCTCTTGGGTTTTTGACCAAGATATTGGTAACTGATCCAAAAACATGCAGATGTCTTACAGAAGGTACATGTCCAAGCCATCTCTTGAAAGCCGTTTCATGATTTGTAGCTCTCGAAGGTGATCTGTTGCTTAGATAGTTGGCCGTATTTACAGCTTCTGCCCAACACTTTTCAGGTAGATGAGCATTGATGAGATGGCATCTAGCCTTTTCAACTAATGTTCTATTTTTCCTTTCACTTATTCCATTTTGTTGTGGAGTATAAGTCGTAGGTAGTCTTCTCTGTATGACACACGCTTTTAAATGTTTGCTGAATTCTTTGTTGCAGTACTTTGAAGTTTCATTATCAGATTGAAGTGCCTTTATCTTCTTTCCAGTGAACGTTTCCACTTCGTTCTTGAATTCTTTGAAGTAGTTAAGAACTTCAGTTTTTGCCTTTAAAAAATATACTCTGCAGTATCTGCTATAGTCATCAATGAAGTTAACAAAATATTTTGCTCCCCCATGTGATGCAAATCGCATAGGCCTACAAACATCAGAATGTCCAATTTCTAGTGGTTCATTCGATCTGTTATTTTGTCTGGTTGGAAATGAAGGTCTTGTAAACTTTCCTGCAAGGCAAACTTCACATTCAAAAGATTCATCACTCTTAAAGTTTAAACCTTTAACTTTTGATGCCAGCGATATATGTCTGAACACAGGTAGGTTTTTTCATTTGATTTGTTTTCTTCTTTAGATTTTACATAGTACAAACCATTGGATTTCATAGCTTTTACTATTTGGCATCAAGTTTGATCTGAGATAGTGGCTTCTTCTTTGTTGAAGGTAACAGAATAACCCTTTTCTGTGATTTTTCCAACAGAAAGTAGATTTATTGATATATCTGAAACATATAGAGTATCTGGTAGATTAATAGTTCCATTTTTATTTGTGTTCAATTTTGCCATTTCTTTTCCATCAATTGAAGTAAATGGAGTTTTAGTTTGAGTTTTATTTATGAGTCACTATGTTTACACTCAAACTTCACTTACTTGTGTATTGAAACGTTTTCAAGATCATTCGATCTCATCCTCAGCTGTTTGGTGACTAAATGAACATTCCTCTTCTTCCACTACTACGGAGCTCCAATCACTCTGCCATCTGGTGTTAGGGGCACTAAGTTTTAATACTTCATTTAATGCCGGGATTTCAAAATTTATAACTTTATCACGGTTTTTGTTTAGGAATATTTTTTCCCAAATATCCAATTCTATGGGTGTACTTAAAGATTTAATAGTTTCATGTTTTGGCCAATGTTGTGGTTTTCTGTCCAAAAATGGTGTGAAACTGCAGATTTTTCTGTTTGTTTCAACAAGTAAGTGAAGTTTCAGTGTAAACATAGTGACTCATAAATCAAACTCAAATATGAAGAATACTTCACTGTTAATAATGCTTCTGCTTTTAATATTGTGACTTTGTGGGTTCGTGAAATGATAAAACGAGGTTATAAAACACAAAAAGTACACTTTATTCTCCTAGCAAATACATTCGTCCATCACAATTTGCTAGCTAACGTCAAAACTGTTTATTTTCTCTCTAACAACTACTCTCCAACTGTCTGTCGCTACCGGTAACGATTGGTTCCGAAGTTTTCCGAATCTCCAATGGCTTCGGCTTGGCTTCGCAAGTCTACCGCCAGGGCGACACTGCTCCCTCCTCAAGGCTGGTCGCTGGGCCAGGCGATCCAGGTGTACCACCAACATCTTTCCTCGGGGCACCTTCTGGATGCGGTAGACCACGTCGTTAATCCTCTTCACCACACGGTACGGTCCTTGCCATGACTGCTGAAGTATCGGGCAGCATCCCTTGGTCCGGGTCGGGCGGTACAACCAGACCAGGTCACCTTGCTGGAACCCTTGGCTGTTGCCTTGCCTGTCGTATCGGGTTTTCATGCGGTCACTCACCTTCTGGATGTTCTGGCGAGCCATCTCGTGCATGTCGTGGAGGTGGTCCACCAAGTTCTCCACATCCCTCAAGAGTGGCCCCAAGTCTGCGTCCGCCAGCTGCTCCCTCCTCAGGCCTGCGCTATCCCAGCCATCTGCAGGCACTGCCGTGACTACTCGAACTGCTGCGGCACGCTCCTTCCCCTCCACTCTTGTGCATTGGCCGCACTCTTCTGGACAGGGTCTTCGGGACATAGCGTCCTCGTTACCGTGACTCTTCCCTCTGCGATGTTCCGAGGTGAAGTCGTACTCCTGCGGCCTCTGAATTAAACCTGGTGTCCGGCCTTCCGGTCGCGCCGTCACTATCACTTCGCTCCTCGCGGGGACACCCACGTCTTCGCTCAAGACGACCCTGCCAATTCCAAGGCGCTCTTCTGGTTGACGGAGTATAACCTCTTCTCCGTTGAGCCTCAGGACCTTCCTGCCGTCGTCGACCGTCGCCTCGTGGCTCCTGAGGGCATCCAGTCCCAGAATCACCTCCTCAGCCACCTTCGCGACGAACACCCACAGACGCACGGCACTCCGTCCCAAGTTCAGCTCCAGCAGGGCCTCCTTCTGCACAGGTATGGTGTAGCCCGATGCCGTCACAAGCTGGTAGGGTCGGCTCGGTTTCCTCGTCGGCAAACCCTTCGCCACGTCAGGTCTGATGATGGTCACGGCCGCCCCGGTGTCCACCAGCACGCGACACGGCTTTCCTCTTACCCAGCCGTCCGCGATGAGGTCATCCATCCGCCGGCTGACGGCGCGGATTGTCACTCGAGGGGATGGTGGTAATGGCGCCGACGTGCCCCTCTCCACAACGGCCCTTACTCGTTTTCCGACTGCTCTTCCTGGTGTGGGCAGTCTCTCCGTAGGTGTCCGGGCTGTTCACACCCCCAACACAGGCCACTAGGTGTTCGCCGGCGTCCCTCAGCTGGTCTTCTGTCTCCGGCGTAGCGGACACTCCTCGTTCTCGACGTCGGGATAGATGTTACTTTGGCCGCCTCCATCCTTAATGCCGCTGTCAGCGCCTCGTGGATGTTTTTATAATCTCCGAGCATTAGGCGCTGACGAATCTCCGTGTCCCGTACCCCGTCGACAAAATTGTAGGCGGCTTCCCGGGATACGAATTCCAGTGGCAGGTCAACCAAGGCCTTGCTAGCCAGCTGCTCGATCGCTATGGCGAACTCCTGCAGCGTCTCCCCTGGCTGCTGCGACCTTGCCTTTAGCTGGCTGCGGTATGCTGCGGCTAAGCGGTCGTTCCCGAAGCGATTCTCCAGGGCCTCCCGGATGTCCTTGGGCGCCGCCGTCGTCTGCACCGCGTTTAGTATTTCCGTGGCCCCTTCCCTGGAGGCAGGCTATTAACTATGTGGCCTCCTCCTCCGGTGACCATCTGTTGTGCTTGGCCACTGTCGAACTGGCGGCGGAAGACCTCCAATGTTGACGCGCCGTCATATTTCGGAGGTTTGATGCGCGCCGATGTTGTGTCGCGTCCCGGTGCGTCAGCCTTCAAATCCTTCAGTCTCCTGCCGACGACTTCCTCCACCGTGGCGTTCAAGGACTTGACACTGCTGTGAGCCTTTCCCTCCAGGTTGTTTACGCGGTTCGCGAGGTCTTCGACGTCTTCAACCACGGCGTTCAGGGACTTGGCGTTATTGTCGGCCTTTTCCCTTAGGTCATTGAAGCGGTTCGCCAGGTCCTCGACGCGCTCGTCCACTTGGCCCATCCGCTTGCCCAGCTCCGTCACGTCATCCCTCACGCCGGCCAACTGTTCCTCAAATTTGGCGGCGAGGACCTCGTTCGCCTCCTTCATTTCCGTGGCCAGACTGTCGTTCGCTGCCTTCATTTCTGTGGTCAATTCGGTCTTTATTTCTTTCAACTCTGCGGCCAAGTTGTTATTTGCCGCTTCCGACTTCGCTGTTAATTCGTTCATCTTCTGCAAAAGCATTTCCAATGCCGATTCCATGGCCAAATGTTCGGTGATGTAGTTATCCCGCTTCCTGACACCAGTTGTGACTTTGTGGGTTCTTGAAATGATAAAACGAGGTTATAAAACACAAAAACTACACTTTATTCTCCTAGCAAATACATTCGTCCATCACAATTTGCTAGCTAACCTCAAAACTGTTTATTTTCTCTCTAACAACTACTCTCCAATTGTCTGTCGCTACCGGTAACGATTGGTTCCGAAGTTTTCCGAATCTCCACCGGCTTCGGCTTTGCAAGTCTACCGCCAGGGCGACAATATGTATGGTTTTTAGTTGCTAGTTTCAATGAATCAGGATCTGACGACACTGACAATTCCATGAATTTACTTTCGTCATTACACATGTGTGAAGTGCTTCCTGAATCAAGGATCCATACTGAGCTGTCTAAAATTTTTGAATTGGCTGTCACTGAACACTGTTCTGTCATGAAGGTGTGTTCAGGTTTCTTTAAATTCCTTTTCTTTGACCAGCATTCAGATGTACTGTGATTTATTTGTCCTCGAACAGATTTCACAGGGAGACTTTTTGAGATTTCCTCTTGCAAACTGCTTTGAGAACGGTTGTTTCTTCTGACAGTTACCACTTCTCTGTTGATATTTTTTAACTGCTTTGAGAACGGTTGTTTCTTCTGATAGTTACCACTTCTCTGTTGATATTTTTTATTACCTGCATAGAGTGCTTCTTCACTTGAAGTGTTGTCTTTTTGTCCAGCTTCATTTTCTTCCAAGATTTTAATTTTTAGATTTTCAACACTGGGTAGTTCATCTCTCGATTCAATGGCAATTCAAAAATTTTCATATGAGGATGGTAGAGAATACAGCATAATTATGACTAATAAGTCTTCATTTATCACGGCATCCATTTCTTTTAGTTTGTCAACAATATCCAAGAATTTGTTGATGATCACGTATACTATCTGTGCTGTGCATTTTCTGTACAATTGTTTGAGAAGCGTAGCTTTCCAAGCAGGGCCTGAACTTTGAAAATTCTTCTTCAGCGTATCCCATACATCTTTTGAGGTTAAGCAATGCTTTGTTTCAATTCTGGAAGTGAAATCATAAGAATTAGTTCTGCCTTTGCATTTAAACCGTCTGTTTCCCATTTTATTTTGTCTTCGGATTTGGCGTCATTTGGCAGTTTTGTTTTTTCTCCAGTCACATAACCAAAAAGTCCAATGCGAGTAAGCACGGCTTGTGCTTGCATTTTCCACATATCATATGTCTTTCTTTAGAGGTTCGATACGACAAACACTACTATTTGTAACCATTTTTATAAACTTTTCTTTTGGACATACAATTTTGCAAAAGGAAAAATGACATACGTAATCAGCAGAACAAAAGGTAAAACAACTTTTTCACTTCACAATATTATTTACTGCTTTCTTTTCCCATATTTCACACTTTATGCGTACTGGGAATGTTCTGGGCCCATAACCTGTTGTATTTATTTAGTATAAGACACATTGTATACAATTATACATATAAAAAGATACAATAAATATGGTGAGGTGAAGCCAACCATTTTAAGTAGTGCAACTTTATAATAATAAAAACAAAAGCCTGTCAATTGTTCACCATAAAACAGGCTACACAACATCAACAAACTGAGTCCTTGAGTGTGAATGTCTTTACTTGCCACCATATTACTTCCTCCTGTTTTAGACTATGTTCTGTAAATATCATTACGTTTGGTTCCAAGTCCTTTTGCTTAATTCTATTAATGTCCTTTTATTACTTATTGATTGGACATTCTGATGAAATAAACTTAATTCCCTCACAACTCTACCTGTTTTAAATGGTGTTTTCTGTATATCCTTTCTTAACTTGCAATTTTTTGTTTCCCTTGTTTGTTTCCTCTGCTGCTCTGTTTTCCCACCCTCTGCTTCAAGTTTTTTTTTCTGTTCCATGCATATATTTACAACTTTATTAATCATCTGTCCTAAGAGCGTTGAGCCCTTCCTACTTAAATGTAACCCATCCCTGCCCAAGCAACTTGCATCTAAGAATTTGTATTTACATAAACTGCATGCAGTGCGTTCCATGCCCATTCTATTTTTTCATTTAGGTCTTTTATATAGTTTTCACTTACATCTCTTCTTTTCATTACACTATTCACTACAACTGTTGCACGCGAATAATGTTCCTTTGCACTTCTGATTGCACTATAGACCACGGCCATAACCTCATTTGGCCCCTGTGACCTTTTTATATTGTTCGTGTCCACGTGTAACACAACTGTTTTAACCTCACTTTTGTTGCTTTCTCTGCCAAGGAAGTTTGGGAGATATTCTGCCTTTATTCCCCTTAACACTTTATTTTTTACGTTTGCTCTATCTCTATATTTTTTATAATCGAGTCACTAAAAACCAACGCATCTTTTATCTCTTTGTTCTGCATCTGCTTACTTCCTTGTATGCTTGCCTCCTTGGATATCCTTTCCTTGTCCTTGAAAGTGCTTAACTTGGGGTTTATCCATTTGTAGACCGAATTGTCACGGCAACAGGCATAAAAGTTTTGGCACAAATAAGGAAACAGTTGCCGAATAAAGTTTCATGGTAATAATGAGCCATGCTAAGCAGTTAACGATAGCACGTTTAGTGTAAACAGATAGCGCTGGCAAGCAAGATAGCTGAGGCAAAGGCCTCGTCGGCATAGATTAAGTTACGTTTCTCGAAGGTGATAGAATGTTCGAATTACGTCATTACATGCCTTGTTTTCCAGAAACATCTAGTGATTGACGGAACAGTCTGAATGTGATATATAAGGGATTGTGACAATCCAGCAGGACAGTAGTAAACAGAATGAGCTATGTTGTAACGCGAGCTAATTTAATCAGCTGTCACGGTTTGTTATTGTTATCGACCTTGGAAGACTGTGTATATGTGATGTAACGTTGTTACGCGAGAATTGAAGAGTGTATTGCTACGGAAATATAGAGATTTTTAATTTCTACAACTCGGCCTTTTAATTCTACGAACCCATAAAGTCACAACTGGTGCCAGGAAGCGGGATATTACAACCATGGAAGCTGCAGTAGAAAAGATTCTGCAGAAAATGGAAGAAATGAAGGCGGCAAATGACACCCTCGCTGCGAAAACAGAAGCGGCAAATAACCTGGCCGCAGAGTTGAAACAAATGAAGACCGAATTAACCACGAAGACGGAGGCGGCAAATAACCTGGCCGCGGAACTGAGAGCGGCGATCGAGGCCATCGCCGCAAAGTTTGAAGAGCAGTTGACCGGCGTAAGGGATGACGTCGCGTAGCTGGGCAAGCGGAGAAGGCCGACAATAACGCCAAGTCCCTGAACGCCATGGTGGAAGACGTCGAAGACCTTGCGAACCGCGTAAACAACCTGGAGGGAGAGGCCAACAGCAATACAAAGTCCCTGAACGCCATGGTGGAGGACATCGTCGGCAGGAGGTTAAAGGACTTGAAGGCCGACGCGCCGGGACGCGACACATCTGCGCGCGTCAAACCGCCTAAATACGATGGCGCGACAACTTTCGAAGTCTTCCGCCGCCAGTTCGACGCAGTGGCCAAGCACAACAAATAGTCACCAGAGGAAGAGGCCACACAGTTAATAGTCAGCCTCCAGGGACGGGCCGCGGAAGTCCTGAACGCGGTACAGACAACGGCGGCGGCGCCCAGGGACATCTGGGAGGCTCTGGAGAATCGTTTTGGAAACCACCGCTTAGCCGCAGCGTACCGCAGCCAGCTAAAGGCAAGGTCACAGCAGCCAGGGGAGACGCTGCAGGAGTTCGCCCTGGCAGTTGAGCAACTGGCTAGCAAGGCCCTAGTCGACCTCCCACCAGAGTTCGTATCCTGGGACGCTGTCTACACATTCTTTGACGGGGTACGAGACACGGAGATTCGTCAGCGCCTAATGCTCGGCGATTATAAAACGATCCACGAGGCGCTAACAGCAGAATTAAGGATGGAGGCGGCCAAGGTAACATCTATCCCGACGTCGAAAATTAGGAGTGTCCGCTACACCGGAGACAGAAGACCAGACGAGGGACGCCGGCGAAGACTTAGTGGCCTGTGTTGGGGGTGTGGACAGCCCGGACACCTGGAGAGAGACTGCCCACACCAGGAAGAGCAGCCGGAAAACAAGTAAGGGCCGTCGTGGAGAGGGGCACGTCGGCGCCATCACCACCATCCCCTCGAGTGACACTGCGCGTCGTCAGCCGGCGTATGGATGACAGCCTCATCGCGGACGGTTGGGTGAGAGGGAAGCCGTGCCGCATGCTGGTGAATACTGGGGCAGCCGTGACCATCATCAGACCTGACGTGGCGACGGGTTTGCCGACAAGGAAGCCGAGCCGACCATACCAGCTTGTGACGACATCGGATGACACCTTGCCTGTAGAGGAGGCCCTATTGAAGTTGACCTTGGGACGGAGTGCCGTACGTCTATGGGTGTTCGTTGCGAAGGTGGCTGAGGAGGTGATACTAGGATTGGATGCCCTCAGGAGCCACGAGGCGACGGTCGACGTCGGCAGGAAGGTCCGGCTTAATGGAGTAGTGATACTTCGGCAACCCGAAGAGCGCCTTGGAGTGTGCAGGGTCATCTTGTAGGAAGACGTGGTGGTCTCCGCGAGAAGCGAGGTGGTGGTGACGGCGCGACTGGAAGGCCAGCTGACGAAGAACATGATGTTGGACCAGATGACGCCTGTGCACGGACTCTGTGTAGCCAGGACGTTATTGCCGTGCCGAGAGGAGGTACCAGTGAGTCTACTCAACCTGGCATACACCGATCACAACGACCAGGTCGGAACGGAGCTTGGGACGTGCGAGCCCGTGATCAGCGTAACCGCAATCGACGACACAGGAGCCGGTGCCGACGTAACACTTGGGGACCCGGCTGGAAGGCTTACTAGAGAGGGCGGCCTACTACCTGACCGCAGAACAGCTTGAGAAAGTTCGACAACTACTGAGGCGATACCAGCGCATCTTCAGCTAAGGCGACAGTTGAGTCCAGAGGGTCTACTCCCATCAGTCCAGGACCCGTAGGACCAAGACCCGGGCCTCTTAAAACCAGGGAGTTATCCGAGCTGTCCCAAAGGGCGCTCGGCGTCCTCCATGGGGCTTTCCATAGGGCAAAACCTGGATGACAAACAAGCCCCCCCCAACTGGTCCAAGGACACAAGACGGGATGAAAGTGGATACGCCACTTAGGCGCGCCAACACCAAAGGTGAAGGCTACCGATATGACCTCGGTGGGGCCGCCTGGCGATCTAGCAGGCTAATACCCGGGAGAATTAATGGCTTCCCTCAACCCCGTCCGAAGACGTACCCGATTCCCACGGGTATCGGGAAGACACTGCCCCCTCGAGACCAACCCAATCCGAACAATTCCCGATGGAGGGGCTCAGATGTTCGGCCCGAGGTTTCTCTAGTAACGTCAGAGGTACCACGAGTGCTAAGGGTCCGCAGCGCCCGCACCACGGCAGCTGAAAGGGACGAATCCCCTCCCCTACGGGAAGCAAAGGCGACAGTTACTACGGCCGCACGGATAAAGTGCTTCACCGCATCGACACCGGAGACGCCCGGCCTATTCGGCAAACACCTAGACACGTTCCGCTGGCGAAACAAGCGGCGGTACGGGATATGGTAGACGACATGAAATCCAGGGGAATGATTGAAGTCTGACAGCCCTTGGTGTTCCCCTGTAGTTCTGGTGACGAAGAACGGCGAGGTATGCTTCTGCGTGGACTACAGGAAGCTGAACGTTGTCACCCGAAAGGACTGTTTCCCCTTACCCCTGATTGACGACGCACTTGACACGCTAGCTGGTGCACAATGGTTCTCGACCCTGGACTTGAATTCGGGTTACTGGCAGGTGGCTCTAGGCCCTAGAGACAAGGAAAAGACTGCATTCTCGACAGGCCAAGGGCTTTGGTAGTCCACAGCTATGCCCTTTGGCCTCTGCAGCACGCCAGCTACGTTCCAACGCCTTATGGACTCAGTGATAAGAGGGTTGACTTAAGACGCCTGCCTGCTATACCTGGACGACATCATCGTCTGCAAGACTTTCGAAGACCATCTGGAGAACCTCAGCAAGGTGTTACAGAGACTGCAGGCAACCAACTTAATACTGAACGCGAAGTGCCAGCTCTTCCGCAAAGAAGTTAACTACTTGGGCCACATAGTCTCACCAACCGAGGGACCACAGACCCGGAGAAAACCCAGGCTGTGGGAGATTGGCCTCGACCAAAGGATAAGCGAGAGTTGCACAGTTTCCTGGGGCTGTGCAGTTACCGCCGTTTCATAAAGGGGTTCTCCAACATCGCCAAACCCTTTACCTTGAGCTTTAAGAACCTGGAAGGCCAGACATCACGTTGGGTCCAGAGGCTGCAGGAGTACAACTTCACCTCTGAACATCGTAGAGGGAAGAGCCATGGTAACGCATACGCCATGTCCCGAAGACCCTGCCCAGAGGAGTGCGGCCAATTCACAAGGGTGGAAGAGAAGGAGCGTGCTGCAGCAGTCTGAGTAGTTGTGGCAGTGCTTGCGGACGGCTGGGATATCGCAGGCCTGAGGAGGGAGCAGCTGGGGGATGCAGATTTGGGGCCACTCTTGAGGGAAGTGGAGGCAGGGACAAGACCAACCTGCGAGGACATCGCACCGAGGAGCGTACCTACAAGTCGTACTGGGCCCAATGGGACTTACTGAAGACAAGGGAAGGTGTGCTGTTCCGGGTATGGGAATCGCCTGATGGGAAGACGCAGAGGGAGCAGTTGGTACTTCCCCGAAGCAAGGTCCCAGTAATCTTGGAGGAAGTGCACGCTGGTACTTCAGGAGGACACCTGGGAGCAAACCGAATGGTCGAAAAACTCCAACAGCGCTACTACTGGCTGAGGCTCCGAGCAGAGATGCTGCCGTCAATATCATGTGTGCGTGGTGAGTCACGGCCCCCAGACTAGGAGCCGGCAGTACAATGTCGGAGCGCCATTCGAAAGGATTGCCGTCGACATAGCTGGACCATTCCCCGTGTCCGACCGAGGCAACAAGTACCTGATGGTGGTTGTGGACTATTTCACCAAGTGGCCAGAGGTGTTTGCCATCAGCGAGACTGGGACGTCAAGGTGCCATTGTTCTTGCTGGCCTACTGCTCGTCAATACACGACACCACTGGGATGACGCCAGCCAGCTTAATGTTCGACCGAGAGTTACGCCTCCCCTGTGATCTGGCTTTTGGAAGCCCCCCGGATGCAAAACAGCCAGCAACCGAGTACATGGAAAACCTGGTGAACCATCTCCACGACATGCATGAGATGGCTCGTTAGAACATCCAGAAGGCGAGCGACCGCATGAAGACCCTAAACGACAGGCAAGCCAACAGCCAAGAGTTCCAGCAGAGTGACCTAGTCTGGTTGTACTGTCCTACCCAGACCAAGGGACGCTGCCCGAAACTCCAGCAACCAAGGCAAGGAAGGACCTTACGGGTGGTGAAGAGGATTAACGACGTGGTCTACCGCATCCAGAAGATGCCCCGAGGGAAGATGCTGGTGGTACACTTGGATCGTCTGGCCCGTTACGATGGAGCTGTTTGGGACGACCAGCCTTGAGGAGGGAGCAGTGTCACGGCAACAGGCATAAGAGTTTCGACACAAATAAGGAAACAGTCGGCGGATAAATTTTCATGGTAATAATGAGCCTTGCTAAGCAGTTAACGATAGCACGTTTAGTGTAAGCAGATAGCGCTGGCAAGCAAGATAACTGCGGCAAAGGCCTCGCCTTCATAGATTAAGTTACGTTTCTCGAAGGTGATTTAATGTATGCAGATAGCGCGGTCAAGCAAGATAACTGAGGCAAAGGCCTCGTTGGCATAGATTAAGTTACGTTTCTCGAAGGTGATAGAATGTTCGAATTATGTCATTGGATGCCTTGTTTTCCAGAAACATCTAGTGATTGACAGAACAGTCTGAATGTGATATATAAGGGATTGTGACTCGCCAGCAGGACAGTAGTAAACAGAATGAGCTGTTATTAATTTTTCGCTTCACTGTGGTGTTCCAATACAGTTAAATCTCGATAGAATGAGCTGTGTTGTAACGAGAGCTAATGTAATCAGCTCTCACGGTTTGTTATTGTCATCGACCTTGGAAGACTGTATATGTGATGTAATGTTGCTACGTGAGAATTGAACAGTGTATTGCTATGAAAATAAAGGAGATTTTTAATTTCTGCAACTCGACCTTTTAATTCTACGAACCCACAAAGTTTCAATAGTTCCTCTTTCTTGGGCCCTTTTCTGTCTCCAATGTAATGCTGTTTCATACTTTCGTTCTTCTGGACATTCTTCCAGAGCGGCAAATTTGTTTGTGGTAGAGATTTCCACAATGCATCACGCATTGTTCGTCTTCTTGAAACTGTGGTGTAGGGCTTGTTTTCCGCCGTCTGCGTAAGCATTTTCAGGCTCTGGTTCTCATCTTTCAGATATAATCTCTTCCTGCGCCTTTTTTAGATCCTTATTTAGGATACCTATAATAACTTGTAGCGAAGCTATGACCTCTGCTTCTCGCGACCTGTTCTTTACAACTTGGTTCTTCTTTTTTCCTGTTTCTATATGATGGCCAGTGTTATCTTTATTTCCACACTTTCCTCCATCATTTAGGCTATGATTATCATCTATATTACTTTTAGCTGCTTCATTTTGTTCTTTTTCACATACCTTTTGTACCTTACTATGGGTCATAACACTACTCGCCGACATCTCAAATCAAAAGGATTTTGCTGAAGCTCTAAGAATTCCTTCATCTAGTGTACAAAAAATATTTTAAAAAAATAGGGACACTATTACCAGCACCTAACGTCCAACCATTATTGGTGTTTGTATGAAGCATTAAATACGGCAGTTCTTATTGAATGGATTCACCATTCTTGTGATACTTCGTTACCATTAAGGGCCCAGTCATACAAGTAAATGTATGAGAAATTGTAGGCCCATTGGACATATTGTGACGACCTATTCTTACTTTGTGAATAATTAAGAAACACGTGGTCAGGTCGAACACTCGGGAGCAAACACTCAGAGCAGAACTACATGCTTTAGCGAGAGGATGGGATCTTTACTATAATGGTTCATTGGTAAAAAGGTAGGGTAAAACTAATTAAAAGTGGAATTCACTTAAGAATATTTACTACAACAAACAGATTTACAAAAGACGGCCATAATGGCCGTTTACCTGCCCAAAAAGCGGAGCTGCCTACAGATACATCCTAACCCATCAGTGGGCGACACTAGAGAGAGAGTGTCTCTTGCCTAAAGACACTCTTCCAGTCATAAAGGAGTGGAGGGAGTGACGTCACCCACCACTTGCGTCAAAGAGTAAATTAATACAATCCGTGACAATATACTTTTTCTGCTTCTAATGGCTGGCAAGGACATGGCATTGGCAAATCAATAATAAATCAGAATCGGTAACAGAGATGTGAACAAATATGGACTAAGGCATAGTATGAGTACGTGGTAATCAGTTGAAATTTTCTATTAGGAAAGATCTCTTTTCATTTTCAAATTTACTGCACCTAAAATTTTATTATGCTGTATTTATTAAATTGTGTTAGAATTGCTTTTCATGAAATGAATCATATCCTGTGTGTAACACAGTCCTTATTGTTACATGATAGGCTACAATTCCTTGTTGATAGGCATAATTACAGGCTTTTACTGTAGTTTTGAACATGAAATTCAGAAGATGAAATATATTATTTCCTCTCATTTTCAGGCAGAAAACTATAGATACAAAGACGGTTTGCAGATCGGGCAGATGCTCTGGAGTTCGAGGCATGTTTTGTGGCCCATGCCTTAAGAACCGATATGGAGAAAATGTTAAAGATGCTCTGCTAAACAAGGTACATGATTCTGTACATTAAATGGCATTCATTTTTATAAAATATTGTACATTTTTTAACTTACGTAAGTATTGGTTACATAAATTTTCAGCTTGTGTCCTCTCTTCATAAGCATGCAGATAAAAATAATCCAAGTAAAGTTTCTGTACTGCTTATCAGACACAGCGTGTTAACTCAGTCAACTCACAAGTAAAATTGCGCTTTGCTGAAACACTTCCAGGTGCAAAAGCTCCAGGCCATTATACAGGCCATGAGATTTAGAATAAATTTCTGGCCACAGGAAGTGTTCAGCTGAGAAGTGTAAATGATGGCATACAGTTCTTCGCATTCTCGAAAAAAATCACTTAGGCTAAAATAAGACCTGAAGCTTTCCTGGCGACAAATATGCTCAATTTCTTCCTGGGCAGCCAGCCAGGTGAAAAGACGATTAGAAATTGACGTTTCGGGAGTGTGCATCTCTCCCACCATCAGGATATTTATTAAACGTTATAACCACAAATGAACCACTAGATATAACACAAATATAAACAAAGAAAAAACACTATCAAAATTTGCATTACTGAACAAGATTGTTTTCAGTAAATTAAAGTTAAGTAGTTATGTTTCTTTGACCCAATTAATTTTCTATACTCACGCCATCTCCTGATCTGGCATTTAATATATTGAAAACAGTCTTTTGTTCAGTAATGTGAATTTTGATATTGTTTTGTCTTTGTTTATATTTGTGTTATATCCAGTATTTCATTTGTGGTTATAACATTTAATAAATATCCTGATGATGGGAGAGATGCACACTTCCAAAACGTTGATTTCTAATCGTCTTTTCATCTGGCTTGCTGCCCGAGAAGAAATTGATCACTTAGACGTCTTTTGTAACAGGCAGGCATTTCTTATGGCTCTATGTATAGAGCTACCAAATTACTGAGTTAAAACTAAATAAAATAACTGGCACATGCTCTGCAACAAGATGATCTTATTATTAGCTGCACATCTCGTGAGTGGACTCTCAGTGGTGATTGATTTAAGTACTAAAAGAAATAAATCCTGGGTTATACCTGAGCTGGTCCCTGGCCCCTTTGGTAATAGGGCAGCCCTTCATACATATTTGATACGTGTTTGGACTAGTTTTTGTATTTGCCAATTTTTTTTCTATCCATGTTTATTATGGCCACTTGTTACAACTTTGTACTACTATTGGAAATTAATTGTTCTTTCACACTGGCCATTTGTGGGCCATTATTTGGAAAGATACAGTCAGACTGAAAAATCCAATGTCATAGCTGGGATTGGAGTCACATATCTCCCAGTATCCGTCCAGTTGCACTTAACCATTGAGTTACCATGGCCAATATGCCAGTATGACATTAAATTCAACTGATAGAGATTTTTCCCCGTAAACCACTAGGAATTCTCATATACACATGGGACAACTACCTCTATAGCGACTTGAAACACATAGGTACTTTCAAGTCCCAGTCTTTATAATCCAACCATTATTAGGTCAATTAATGGATAGTTAGTCAGCCTGAGTGTACCTTTCCAAACTTTTGCCTACACATGGCTAGTGTGAAAGAACAATTAATTTCCATTAGTCGGGCTGTACCTTTCCAAATTTCTGCCTACACATGGCTAGTGTGCAAGAAGAATTAATTTCCATCATTCTGACTCTACCTTTCCAAACTTTGGCCTACACACAGCTAGTGTGAAAGAAGAATTAATTTCCATCAGTCTGACTGTACCTTTCCAAACTTTGGTCTACACACAGCTAGTATGAAAGAACAATTAATTTCCATCAGTCTGACTGTACCTTTCCAAACTTCGGCCTACACATGGCTAGTATGAAAGAACAATTAATTTCCATCAGTCTGACTGTACCTTTCCAAACTTTGGCCTACACATGGCTAGTATGAAAGAACAATTAATTTCCATCAGTCTTACTGTACCTTTCCAAACCTTGGTCTGCACACAGCTAGTATGAAAGAACAATTAATTTCCATCAGTCTGACTGTACCTTTCCAAACTTTGGCCTACACACAGCTAGTATGAAAGAACAATAAATTTCCATCAGTGTGACTGTACCTTTCCTAACTTTGTCCTACACACAGCTAGTATGAAAGAACAATTAATTTCCATCAATCTGACTGTACCTTTCCAAACTTTGGTCTACACACGGCTAGTATGAAAGAACAATTAATTTCCATCAATCTGACTGTACCTTTCCAAACTTTGGCCTACACATGGCTAGTATGAAAGAACAATTAATTTCCATCAGTCTGACTGTACCTTTCCAAACTTTGGCCTACACATGGCTAGTATGAAAGAACAATTTCCATCAGTCTGACTGTACCTTTCCAAACTTTGGCCTACACATGGCTAGTATGAAAGAACAATTAATTTCCATCAGTCTGACTGTACCTTTCCAAACTTTGGCCTACACACAGCTAGTGTGAAAGAACAATTAATTTCCATCAGTCTGACTGTACCTTTCCAAACTTTGGTCTACACACAGCTAGTGTGAAAGAACAATTAATTTCCATCAGTGTGACTGTACCTTTCCAAACTTTGGCCTACACACAGCTAGTATGAAAGAACAATTAATTTCCATCAGTGTGACTGTACCTTTCCAAACTTTGGCCTACACATGTCTAGTATGAAAGAACAATTAATTTCCATCAGTGTGACTGTACCTTTCCAAACTTTGGCCTACACATGGCTAGTATGAAAGAGCAATTAATTTCCATCAGTCTGACTGTACCTTTCCAAACTTTGGCCTACACACAGCTAGTATGAAAGAACAATTAATTTCCATCATTGTGACTGTACCTTTCCAAACTTTGTCCTACACACAGCTAGTATGAAAGAACAATTAATTTCCATCATTGTGACTGTACCTTTCTAAACTTTGGCCTACACATGTCTAGTATGAAAGAACAATTAATTTCCATCAGTGTGACTGTACCTTTCCAAACTTTGGCCTACACATGGCTAGTATGAAAGAACAATTAATTTCCATCAGTCTGACTGTACCTTTCCAAACTTTGGCCTACACATGTCTAGTATGAAAGAACAATTAATTTCCATCAGTGTGACTGTACCTTTCCAAACTTTGGCCTACACATGGCTAGTATGAAAGAACAATTAATTTCCATCAGTCTGACTGTACCTTTCCAAACTTTGGCCTACACACAGCTAGTATGAAAGAACAATTAATTTCCATCATTGTGACTGTACCTTTCCAAACTTTGGCCTACACATGGCTAGTATGAAAGAACAATTAATTTCCATCAGTGTGACTGTACCTTTCCAAACTTTGGCCTACACACAGCTAGTATGAAAGAACAATTAATTTCCATCAGTGTGACTGTACCTTTCCAAACTTTGGCCTACACACAGCTAGTATGAAAGAACAATTAATTTCCATCAGTCTGACTGTACCTTTCCAAACTTTGGCCTACACACAACTAGTGTGAAAGAACAATTAATTTCCATCAGTCTGACTGTACCTTTCCAAACTTTGGTCTACACACAGCTAGTATGAAAGAGCAATTAATTTCCATCAGTGTGACTGTACCTTTCCAAACTTTGGCCTACACATGGCTAGTATGAAAGAACAATTTCCATCATTGTGACTGTACCTTTCCAAACTTTGGCCTACACATGGCTAGTATGAAAGGTCAATTAATTTCCATCAATCTGACTGTACCTTTCCAAACTTTGGTCTACACACAGCTAGTATGAAAGAACAATTAATTTCCATCAGTGTGACTGTACCTTTCCAAACTTTGGCCTACACATGGCTAGTATGAAAGAACAATTTCCATCAGTCTGACTGTACCTTTCCAAACTTTGGCCTACACACAGCTAGTGTGAAAGAACAATTAATTTCCATCAGTGTGACTGTACCTTTCCAAACCTTGGTCTGCACACAGCTAGTATGAAAGAACAATTAATTTCCATCAGTGTGACTGTACCTTTCCAAACTTTGGCCTACACACAGCTAGTATGAAAGAACAATTAATTTCCATCAGTGTGACTGTACCTTTCCAAACTTTGGCCTACACATGGCTAGTATGAAAGAACAATTTCCATCAGTGTGACTGTACCTTTCCAAACTTTGGCCTACACACAGCTAGTGTGAAAGAACAATTAATTTCCATCAATCTGACTGTACCTTTCCAAACTTTGGTCTACACACAGCTAGTATGAAAGAACAATTAATTTCCATCAGTGTGACTGTACCTTTCCAAACTTTGGCCTACACATGGCTAGTATGAAAGAACAATTTCCATCAGTCTGACTGTACCTTTCCAAACTTTGGCCTACACACAGCTAGTGTGAAAGAACAATTAATTTCCATCAGTGTGACTGTACCTTTCCAAACCTTGGTCTGCACACAGCTAGTATGAAAGAACAATTAATTTCCATCAGTGTGACTGTACCTTTCCAAACTTTGGCCTACACACAGCTAGTATGAAAGAACAATTAATTTCCATCAGTGTGACTGTACCTTTCCAAACCTTGGCCTACACACAGCTAGTATGAAAGAACAATTAATTTCCATCAGTGTGACTGTACCTTTCCAAACTTTGGCCTACACACAGCTAGTGTGAAAGAACAATTAATTTCCATCAGTGTGACTGTACCTTTCCAAACCTTGGTCTGCACACAGCTAGTATGAAAGAACAATTAATTTCCATCAGTGTGACTGTACCTTTCCAAACTTTGGCCTACACACAGCTAGTATGAAAGAACAATTAATTTCCATCAGTGTGACTGTACCTTTCCAAACCTTGGCCTACACACAGCTAGTATGAAAGAACAATTAATTTCCATCAGTGTGACTGTACCTTTCCAAACTTTGGCCTACACACAGCTAGTATGAAAGAACAATTAATTTCCATCAATCTGACTGTACCTTTCCAAACTTTGGCCTACACATGGCTAGTATGAAAGATCAATTAATTTCCATCAGTGTGACTGTACCTTTCCAAACTTTGGTCTACACACAGCTAGTATGAAAGAACAATTAATTTCCATCAATCTGACTGTACCTTTCCAAACTTTGGCCTACACATGGCTAGTATGAAAGAACAATTAATTTCCATCAGTGTGACTGTACCTTTCCAAACTTTGGCCTACACATGGTTAGTATGAAAGAACAATTAATTTCCATCAGTGAGACTGTACCTTTCCAAACTTTGGCCTACACATGTCTAGTATGAAAGAACAATTAATTTCCATCATTGTGACTGTACCTTTCCAAACTTTAGCCTACACATGGCTAGTATGAAAGAACAATTAATTTCCATCAGTGTGACTGTACCTTTCCAAACTTTGGCCTACACATGTCTATTATGAAAGAACAATTAATTTCCATCAGTGTGACTGTACCTTTCCAAACTTTGGCCTACACACAGCTAGTATGAAAGAACAATTAATTTCCATCAGTGTGACTGTACCTTTCCAAACTTTGGCCTACACATGGCTAGTATGAAAGAACAATTAATTTCCATCAGTCTGACTGTACCTTTCCAAACTTTGGCCTACACACAGCTAGTATGAAAGAACAATTAATTTCCATCAGTGTGACTGTACCTTTCCAAACTTTGGCCTACACACAGCTAGTATGAAAGAACAATTAATTTCCATCAGTGTGACTGTACCTTTCCAAACTTTGGCCTACACATGTCTAGTATGAAAGAACAATTAATTTCTATCAGTGTGACTGTACCTTTCCAAACTTTGGCCTACACATGGCTAGTATGAAAGAGCAATTAATTTCCATCAGTCTGACTGTACCTTTCCAAACTTTGGCCTACACACAGCTAGTATGAAAGAACAATTAATTTCCATCATTGTGACTGTACCTTTCCAAACTTTGTCCTACACACAGCTAGTATGAAAGAACAATTAATTTCCATCATTGTGACTGTACCTTTCCAAACTTTGGCCTACACATGTCTAGTATGAAAGAACAATTAATTTCCATCAGTGTGACTGTACCTTTCCAAACTTTGGCCTACACATGGCTAGTATGAAAGAACAATTAATTTCCATCAGTCTGACTGTACCTTTCCAAACTTTGGCCTACACATGTCTAGTATGAAAGAACAATTAATTTCCATCAGTGTGACTGTACCTTTCCAAACTTTGGCCTACACATGGCTAGTATGAAAGAACAATTAATTTCCATCAGTCTGACTGTACCTTTCCAAACTTTGGCCTACACACAGCTAGTATGAAAGAACAATTAATTTCCATCATTGTGACTGTACCTTTCCAAACTTTGGCCTACACATGGCTAGTATGAAAGAACAATTAATTTCCATCAGTGTGACTGTACCTTTCCAAACTTTGGCCTACACACAGCTAGTATGAAAGAACAATTAATTTCCATCATTGTGACTGTACCTTTCCAAACTTTGGTCTACACATGTCTAGTATGAAAGAACAATTAATTTCCATCAGTGTGACTGTACCTTTCCAAACTTTGGCCTACACACAGCTAGTATGAAAGAACAATTAATTTCCATCAGTGTGACTGTACCTTTCCAAACTTTGGCCTACACACAGCTAGTATGAAAGAACAATTAATTTCCATCATTGTGACTGTACCTTTCCAAACTTTGGTCTACACATGTCTAGTATGAAAGAACAATTAATTTCCATCAGTGTGACTGTACCTTTCCAAACTTTGGCCTACACACAGCTAGTATGAAAGAACAATTAATTTCCATCATTGTGACTGTACCTTTCCAAACTTTGGTCTACACATGGCTAGTATGAAAGAACAATTAATTTCCATCAGTGTGACTGTACCTTTCCAAACTTTGGCCTACACACAGCTAGTATGAAAGAACAATTAATTTCCATCAGTGTGACTGTACCTTTCCAAACTTTGGCCTACACATGTCTAGTATGAAAGAACAATTAATTTCCATCAGTGTGACTGTACCTTTCCAAACTTTGGCCTACACACAGCTAGTATGAAAGAACAATTAATTTCCATCAGTCTGACTGTACCTTTCCAAACTTTGGCCTACACATGGCTAGTATGAAAGAACAATTAATTTCCATCAGTGTGACTGTACCTTTCCAAACTTTGGCCTACACATGGCTAGTATGAAAGAACAATTAATTTCCATCAGTGTGACTGTACCTTTCCAAACTTTGGCCTACACATGTCTAGTATGAAAGAACAATTAATTTCCATCAGTGTGACTGTACCTTTCCAAACTTTGGCCTACACACAGCTAGTATGAAAGAACAATTAATTTCCATCAGTGTGACTGTACCTTTCCAAACTTTGGCCTACACATGTCTAGTATGAAAGAACAATTAATTTCCATCAGTGTGACTGTACCTTTCCAAACTTTGGCCTACACATGGCTAGTATGAAAGAGCAATTAATTTCCATCAGTCTGACTGTACCTTTCCAAACTTTGGCCTACACACAGCTAGTATGAAAGAACAATTAATTTCCATCATTGTGACTGTACCTTTCCAAACTTTGTCCTACACACAGCTAGTATGAAAGAACAATTAATTTCCATCATTGTGACTGTACCTTTCCAAACTTTGGCCTACACATGTCTAGTATGAAAGAACAATTAATTTCCATCAGTGTGACTGTACACTTCCAAACTTTGGCCTACACATGGCTAGTATGAAAGAACAATTAATTTCCATCAGTCTGACTGTACCTTTCCAAACTTTGGCCTACACATGTCTAGTATGAAAGAACAATTAATTTCCATCAGTGTGACTGTACCTTTCCAAACTTTGGCCTACACATGGCTAGTATGAAAGAACAATTAATTTCCATCATTCTGACTCTACCTTTCCAAACTTTGGCCTACACACAGCTAGTATGAAAGAACAATTAATTTCCATCATTGTGACTGTACCTTTCCAAACTTTGGTCTACACATGTCTAGTATGAAAGAACAATTAATTTCCATCAGTGTGACTGTACCTTTCCAAACTTTGGCCTACACACAGCTAGTATGAAAGAACAATTAATTTCCATCAGTGTGACTGTACCTTTCCAAACTTTGGCCTACACACAGCTAGTATGAAAGAACAATTAATTTCCATCATTGTGACTGTACCTTTCCAAACTTTGGTCTACACATGTCTAGTATGAAAGAACAATTAATTTCCATCAGTGTGACTGTACCTTTCCAAACTTTGGCCTACACACAGCTAGTATGAAAGAACAATTAATTTCCATCATTGTGACTGTACCTTTCCAAACTTTGGTCTACACATGGCTAGTATGAAAGAACAATTAATTTCCATCAGTGTGACTGTACCTTTCCAAACTTTGGCCTACACATGGCTAGTATGAAAGAACAATTAATTTCCATCAGTGTGACTGTACCTTTCCAAACTTTGGCCTACACATGTCTAGTATGAAAGAACAATTAATTTCCATCAGTGTGACTGTACCTTTCCAAACTTTGGCCTACACACAGCTAGTATGAAAGAACAATTAATTTCCATCAGTGTGACTGTACCTTTCCAAACTTTGGCCTACACATGGCTAGTATGAAAGAACAATTAATTTCCATCAGTGTGACTGTACCTTTCCAAACTTTGGTCTACACATGTCTAGTATGAAAGAACAATTAATTTCCATCAGTGTGACTGTACCTTTCCAAACTTTGGTCTACACACAGCTAGTATGAAAGAACAATTAATTTCCATCAGTGTGACTGTACCTTTCCAAACTTTGGCCTACACATGGCTAGTATGAAAGAACAATTAATTTCCATCATTGTGACTGTACCTTTCCAAACTTTGGCCTACACATGGCTAGTATGAAAGAACAATTAATTTCCATCATTGTGACTGTACCTTTCCAAACTTTGGCCTACACACAGCTAGTATGAAAGAACAATTAATTTCCATCAGTCTGACTGTACCTTTCCAAACTTTGGCCTACACATGGCTAGTATGAAAGAACAATTAATTTCCATCAGTGTGACTGTACCTTTCCAAACTTTGGCCTACACACAGCTAGTATGAAAGAACAATTAATTTCCATCAGTGTGACTGTACCTTTCTAAACTTTGGCCTACACATGGCTAGTATGAAAGAACAATTAATTTCCATTAGTGTGACTGTACCTTTCCAAACTTTTGGCCTACACACAGCTAGTATGAAAGAACAATTAATTTCCATCAGTGTGACTGTACCTTTCCAAACTTTGGCCTACACATGGCTAGTATGAAAGAACAATTTCCATCAGTCTGACTATACCTTTCCAAACTTTGGCCTACACACAGCTAGTGTGAAAGAACAATTAATTTCCATCAGTGTGACTGTACCTTTCCAAACCTTGGTCTGCACACAGCTAGTATGAAAGAACAATTAATTTCCATCAGTGTGACTGTACCTTTCCAAACTTTGGCCTACACACAGCTAGTATGAAAGAACAATTAATTTCCATCAGTGTGACTGTACCTTTCCAAACTTTGGCCTACACATGGCTAGTATGAAAGAACAATTTCCATCAGTGTGACTGTACCTTTCCAAACTTTGGCCTACACACAGCTAGTGTGAAAGAACAATTAATTTCCATCAGTGTGACTGTACCTTTCCAAACCTTGGTCTGCACACAGCTAGTATGAAAGAACAATTAATTTCCATCAGTGTGACTGTACCTTTCCAAACTTTGGCCTACACACAGCTAGTATGAAAGAACAATTAATTTCCATCAGTGTGACTGTACCTTTCCAAACCTTGGCCTACACACAGCTAGTATGAAAGAACAATTAATTTCCATCAGTGTGACTGTACCTTTCCAAACTTTGGCCTACACACAGCTAGTGTGAAAGAACAATTAATTTCCATCAGTGTGACTGTACCTTTCCAAACCTTGGTCTGCACACAGCTAGTATGAAAGAACAATTAATTTCCATCAGTGTGACTGTACCTTTCCAAACTTTGGCCTACACACAGCTAGTATGAAAGAACAATTAATTTCCATCAGTGTGACTGTACCTTTCCAAACCTTGGCCTACACACAGCTAGTATGAAAGAACAATTAATTTCCATCAGTGTGACTGTACCTTTCCAAACTTTGGCCTACACACAGCTAGTATGAAAGAACAATTAATTTCCATCAATCTGACTGTACCTTTCCAAACTTTGGCCTACACATGGCTAGTATGAAAGATCAATTAATTTCCATCAGTGTGACTGTACCTTTCCAAACTTTGGTCTACACACAGCTAGTATGAAAGAACAATTAATTTCCATCAATCTGACTGTACCTTTCCAAACTTTGGCCTACACATGGCTAGTATGAAAGAAAAATTAATTTCCATCAGTGTGACTGTACCTTTCCAAACTTTGGCCTACACATGGTTAGTATGAAAGAACAATTAATTTCCATCAGTGAGACTGTACCTTTCCAAACTTTGGCCTACACATGTCTAGTATGAAAGAACAATTAATTTCCATCATTGTGACTGTACCTTTCCAAACTTTAGCCTACACATGGCTAGTATGAAAGAACAATTAATTTCCATCAGTGTGACTGTACCTTTCCAAACTTTGGCCTACACATGTCTATTATGAAAGAACAATTAATTTCCATCAGTGTGACTGTACCTTTCCAAACTTTGGCCTACACACAGCTAGTATGAAAGAACAATTAATTTCCATCAGTGTGACTGTACCTTTCCAAACTTTGGCCTACACATGGCTAGTATGAAAGAACAATTAATTTCCATCAGTGTGACTGTACCTTTCCAAACTTTGGCCTACACACAGCTAGTATGAAAGAACAATTAATTTCCATCAGTGTGACTGTACCTTTCCAAACTTTGGCCTACACACAGCTAGTATGAAAGAACAATTAATTTCCATAAGTGTGACTGTACCTTTCCAAACTTTGGCCTACACATGTCTAGTATGAAAGAACAATTAATTTCTATCAGTGTGACTGTACCTTTCCAAACTTTGGCCTACACATGGCTAGTATGAAAGAGCAATTAATTTCCATCAGTCTGACTGTACCTTTCCAAAGTTTGGCCTACACACAGCTAGTATGAAAGAACAATTAATTTCCATCATTGTGACTGTACCTTTCCAAACTTTGTCCTACACACAGCTAGTATGAAAGAACAATTAATTTCCATCATTGTGACTGTACCTTTCCAAACTTTGGCCTACACATGTCTAGTATGAAAGAACAATTAATTTCCATCAGTGTGACTGTACCTTTCCAAACTTTGGCCTACACATGGCTAGTATGAAAGAACAATTAATTTCCATCAGTCTGACTGTACCTTTCCAAACTTTGGCCTACACATGTCTAGTATGAAAGAACAATTAATTTCCATCAGTGTGACTGTACCTTTCCAAACTTTGGCCTACACATGGCTAGTATGAAAGAACAATTAATTTCCATCAGTCTGACTGTACCTTTCCAAACTTTGGCCTACACACAGCTAGTATGAAAGAACAATTAATTTCCATCATTGTGACTGTACCTTTCCAAACTTTGGCCTACACATGGCTAGTATGAAAGAACAATTAATTTCCATCAGTGTGACTGTACCTTTCCAAACTTTGGC
Source organism: Mantis religiosa (assembly GCA_030765055.1). Lineage (NCBI taxonomy): Eukaryota > Metazoa > Arthropoda > Insecta > Mantodea > Mantidae > Mantis > Mantis religiosa. The sequence continues at coordinate 56,131,774 of CM060948.1, read as the reverse complement.
CTACACACAGCTAGTATGAAAGAACAATTAATTTCCATCATTGTGACTGTACCTTTCCAAACTTTGTTCTACACATGTCTAGTATGAAAGAACAATTAATTTCCATCAGTGTGACTGTACCTTTCCAAACTTTGGCCTACACACAGCTAGTATGAAAGAACAATTAATTTCCATCAGTGTGACTGTACCTTTCCAAACTTTGGCCTACACACAGCTAGTATGAAAGAACAATTAATTTCCATCATTGTGACTGTACCTTTCCAAACTTTGGTCTACACATGTCTAGTATGAAAGAACAATTAATTTCCATCAGTGTGACTGTACCTTTCCAAACTTTGGCCTACACACAGCTAGTATGAAAGAACAATTAATTTCCATCATTGTGACTGTACCTTTCCAAACTTTGGTCTACACATGGCTAGTATGAAAGAACAATTAATTTCCATCAGTGTGACTGTACCTTTCCAAACTTTGGCCTACACACAGCTAGTATGAAAGAACAATTAATTTCCATCAGTGTGACTGTACCTTTCCAAACTTTGGCCTACACATGTCTAGTATGAAAGAACAATTAATTTCCATCAGTGTGACTGTACCTTTCCAAACTTTGGCCTACACACAGCTAGTATGAAAGAACAATTAATTTCCATCAGTCTGACTGTACCTTTCCAAACTTTGGCCTACACATGGCTAGTATGAAAGAACAATTAATTTCCATCAGTGTGACTGTACCTTTCCAAACTTTGGCCTACACATGGCTAGTATGAAAGAACAATTAATTTCCATCAGTGTGACTGTACCTTTCCAAACTTTGGCCTACACATGTCTAGTATGAAAGAACAATTAATTTCCATCAGTGTGACTGTACCTTTCCAAACTTTGGCCTACACACAGCTAGTATGAAAGAACAATTAATTTCCATCAGTGTGACTGTACCTTTCCAAACTTTGGCCTACACATGTCTAGTATGAAAGAACAATTAATTTCCATCAGTGTGACTGTACCTTTCCAAACTTTGGCCTACACATGGCTAGTATGAAAGAGCAATTAATTTCCATCAGTCTGACTGTACCTTTCCAAACTTTGGCCTACACACAGCTAGTATGAAAGAACAATTAATTTCCATCATTGTGACTGTACCTTTCCAAACTTTGTCCTACACACAGCTAGTATGAAAGAACAATTAATTTCCATCATTGTGACTGTACCTTTCCAAACTTTGGCCTACACATGTCTAGTATGAAAGAACAATTAATTTCCATCAGTGTGACTGTACACTTCCAAACTTTGGCCTACACATGGCTAGTATGAAAGAACAATTAATTTCCATCAGTCTGACTGTACCTTTCCAAACTTTGGCCTACACATGTCTAGTATGAAAGAACAATTAATTTCCATCAGTGTGACTGTACCTTTCCAAACTTTGGCCTACACATGGCTAGTATGAAAGAACAATTAATTTCCATCATTCTGACTCTACCTTTCCAAACTTTGGCCTACACACAGCTAGTATGAAAGAACAATTAATTTCCATCATTGTGACTGTACCTTTCCAAACTTTGGTCTACACATGTCTAGTATGAAAGAACAATTAATTTCCATCAGTGTGACTGTACCTTTCCAAACTTTGGCCTACACACAGCTAGTATGAAAGAACAATTAATTTCCATCAGTGTGACTGTACCTTTCCAAACTTTGGCCTACACACAGCTAGTATGAAAGAACAATTAATTTCCATCATTGTGACTGTACCTTTCCAAACTTTGGTCTACACATGTCTAGTATGAAAGAACAATTAATTTCCATCAGTGTGACTGTACCTTTCCAAACTTTGGCCTACACACAGCTAGTATGAAAGAACATTTAATTTCCATCATTGTGACTGTACCTTTCCAAACTTTGGTCTACACATGGCTAGTATGAAAGAACAATTAATTTCCATCAGTGTGACTGTACCTTTCCAAACTTTGGCCTACACATGGCTAGTATGAAAGAACAATTAATTTCCATCAGTGTGACTGTACCTTTCCAAACTTTGGCCTACACATGTCTAGTATGAAAGAACAATTAATTTCCATCAGTGTGACTGTACCTTTCCAAACTTTGGCCTACACACAGCTAGTATGAAAGAACAATTAATTTCCATCAGTGTGACTGTACCTTTCCAAACTTTGGCCTACACATGGCTAGTATGAAAGAACAATTAATTTCCATCAGTGTGACTGTACCTTTCCAAACTTTGGTCTACACATGTCTAGTATGAAAGAACAATTAATTTCCATCAGTGTGACTGTACCTTTCCAAACTTTGGTCTACACACAGCTAGTATGAAAGAACAATTAATTTCCATCAGTGTGACTGTACCTTTCCAAACTTTGGCCTACACATGGCTAGTATGAAAGAACAATTAATTTCCATCATTGTGACTGTACCTTTCCAAACTTTGGCCTACACATGGCTAGTATGAAAGAACAATTAATTTCCATCATTGTGACTGTACCTTTCCAAACTTTGGCCTACACACAGCTAGTATGAAAGAACAATTAATTTCCATCAGTCTGACTGTACCTTTCCAAACTTTGGCCTACACATGGCTAGTATGAAAGAACAATTAATTTCCATCAGTGTGACTGTACCTTTCCAAACTTTGGCCTACACACAGCTAGTATGAAAGAACAATTAATTTCCATCAGTGTGACTGTACCTTTCTAAACTTTGGCCTACACATGGCTAGTATGAAAGAACAATTAATTTCCATCAGTGTGACTGTACCTTTCCAAACTTTGGCCTACACATGGCTAGTATGAAAGAACAATTAATTTCCATCAGTGTGACTGTACCTTTCCAAACTTTGGCCTACACACAGCTAGTATGAAAGAACAATTAATTTCCATCAGTGTGACTGTACCTTTCCAAACTTTGGCCTACACACAGCTAGTATGAAAGAACAATTAATTTCCATTAGTGTGACTATACCTTTCCAAACTTTGGCCTACACACAGCTAGTATGAAAGAACAATTAATTTCCATCATTGTGACTGTACCTTTCCAAACTTTGGCCTACACACAGCTAGTATGAAAGAACAATTAATTTCCATCAGTCTGACTGTACCTTTCCAAACTTTGGCCTACACACAGCTAGTATGAAAGAACAATTAATTTCCATCAGTGTGACTGTACCTTTCCAAACTTTGGCCTACACACAGCTAGTATGAAAGAACAATTAATTTCCATCAGTGTGACTATACCTTTCCAAACTTTGGCCTACACACAGCTAGTATGAAAGAACAATTAATTTCCATCATTGTGACTGTACCTTTCCAAACTTTGGCCTACACACAGCTAGTATGAAAGATCAATTAATTTCCATCAGTGTGACTGTACCTTTCCAAACTTTGGCCTACACATGGCTAGTATGAAAGAACAATTAATTTCCATCAGTGTGACTGTACCTTTCCAAACTTTGGCCTACACACAGCTAGTATGAAAGAACAATTAATTTCCATTAGTGTGACTGTACCTTTCCAAACTTTTGGCCTACACACAGCTAGTATGAAAGAACAATTAATTTCCATCAGTGTGACTGTACCTTTCCAAACTTTGGCCTACACATGGTTAGTATGAAAGAACAATTAATTTCCATCAGTGAGACTGTACCTTTCCAAACTTTGGCCTACACATGTCTAGTATGAAAGAACAATTAATTTCCATCATTGTGACTGTACCTTTCCAAACTTTAGCCTACACATGGCTAGTATGAAAGAACAATTAATTTCCATCAGTGTGACTGTACCTTTCCAAACTTTGGCCTACACATGTCTATTATGAAAGAACAATTAATTTCCATCAGTGTGACTGTACCTTTCCAAACTTTGGCCTACACACAGCTAGTATGAAAGAACAATTAATTTCCATCAGTGTGACTGTACCTTTCCAAACTTTGGCCTACACATGGCTAGTATGAAAGAACAATTAATTTCCATCAGTGTGACTGTACCTTTCCAAACTTTGGCCTACACACAGCTAGTATGAAAGAACAATTAATTTCCATCAGTGTGACTGTACCTTTCCAAACTTTGGCCTACACACAGCTAGTATGAAAGAACAATTAATTTCCATCAGTGTGACTGTACCTTTCCAAACTTTGGCCTACACATGTCTAGTATGAAAGAACAATTAATTTCCATCAGTGTGACTGTACCTTTCCAAACTTTGGCCTACACATGGCTAGTATGAAAGAGCAATTAATTTCCATCAGTCTGACTGTACCTTTCCAAACTTTGGCCTACACACAGCTAGTATGAAAGAACAATTAATTTCCATCATTGTGACTGTACCTTTCCAAACTTTGTCCTACACACAGCTAGTATGAAAGAACAATTAATTTCCATCATTGTGACTGTACCTTTCTAAACTTTGGCCTACACATGTCTAGTATGAAAGAACAATTAATTTCCATCAGTGTGACTGTACCTTTCCAAACTTTGGCCTACACATGGCTAGTATGAAAGATCAATTAATTTCCATCAGTGTGACTGTACCTTTCCAAACTTTGGCCTACACATGTCTAGTATGAAAGAACAATTAATTTCCATCAGTGTGACTGTACCTTTCCAAACTTTGTCCTACACACAGCTAGTATGAAAGAACAATTAATTTCCATCATTGTGACTGTACCTTTCCAAACTTTGGCCTACACACAGCTAGTATGAAAGAACAATTAATTTCCATCATTGTGACTGTACCTTTCCAAACTTTGGCCTACACATGGCTAGTATGAAAGAACAATTAATTTCCATCAGTGTGACTGTACCTTTCCAAACTTTGGCCTACACACAGCTAGTATGAAAGAACAATTAATTTCCATCATTGTGACTGTACCTTTCCAAACTTTGGTCTACACATGTCTAGTATGAAAGAACAATTAATTTCCATCAGTGTGACCGTACCTTTCCAAACTTTGGCCTACACATGTCTAGTATGAAAGAACAATTAATTTCCATCAGTGTGACTGTACCTTTCCAAACTTTGGCCTACACACAGCTAGTATGAAAGAACAATTAATTTCCATCATTGTGACTGTACCTTTCCAAACTTTGGTCTACACATGTCTAGTATGAAAGAACAATTAATTTCCATCAGTGTGACTGTACCTTTCCAAACTTTGGCCTACACACAGCTAGTATGAAAGAACAATTAATTTCCATCATTGTGACTGTACCTTTCCAAACTTTGGTCTACACATGGCTAGTATGAAAGAACAATTAATTTCCATCAGTGTGACTGTACCTTTCCAAACTTTGGCCTACACATGGCTAGTATGAAAGAACAATTAATTTCCATCAGTGTGACTGTACCTTTCCAAACTTTGGCCTACACATGTCTAGTATGAAAGAACAATTAATTTCCATCAGTGTGACTGTACCTTTCCAAACTTTGGCCTACACACAGCTAGTATGAAAGAACAATTAATTTCCATCAGTCTGACTGTACCTTTCCAAACTTTGGCCTACACATGGCTAGTATGAAAGAACAATTAATTTCCATCAGTGTGACTGTACCTTTCCAAACTTTGGCCTACACATGGCTAGTATGAAAGAACAATTAATTTCCATCAGTGTGACTGTACCTTTCCAAACTTTGGCCTACACATGTCTAGTATGAAAGAACAATTAATTTCCATCAGTGTGACTGTACCTTTCCAAACTTTGGCCTACACACAGCTAGTATGAAAGAACAATTAATTTCCATCAGTGTGACTGTACCTTTCCAAACTTTGGCCTACACATGTCTAGTATGAAAGAACAATTAATTTCCATCAGTGTGACTGTACCTTTCCAAACTTTGGCCTACACATGGCTAGTATGAAAGAGCAATTAATTTCCATCAGTCTGACTGTACCTTTCCAAACTTTGGCCTACACACAGCTAGTATGAAAGAACAATTAATTTCCATCATTGTGACTGTACCTTTCCAAACTTTGTCCTACACACAGCTAGTATGAAAGAACAATTAATTTCCATCATTGTGACTGTACCTTTCCAAACTTTGGCCTACACATGTCTAGTATGAAAGAACAATTAATTTCCATCAGTGTGACTGTACACTTCCAAACTTTGGCCTACACATGGCTAGTATGAAAGAACAATTAATTTCCATCAGTCTGACTGTACCTTTCCAAACTTTGGCCTACACATGTCTAGTATGAAAGAACAGTTAATTTCCATCAGTGTGACTGTACCTTTCCAAACTTTGGCCTACACATGGCTAGTATGAAAGAACAATTAATTTCCATCAGTGTGACTGTACCTTTCCAAACTTTGGCCTACACACAGCTAGTATGAAAGAACAATTAATTTCCATCATTGTGACTGTACCTTTCCAAACTTTGGTCTACACATGTCTAGTATGAAAGAACAATTAATTTCCATCAGTGTGACTGTACCTTTCCAAACTTTGGCCTACACACAGCTAGTATGAAAGAACAATTAATTTCCATCAGTGTGACTGTACCTTTCCAAACTTTGGCCTACACACAGCTAGTATGAAAGAACAATTAATTTCCATCATTGTGACTGTACCTTTCCAAACTTTGGTCTACACATGTCTAGTATGAAAGAACAATTAATTTCCATCAGTGTGACTGTACCTTTCCAAACTTTGGCCTACACACAGCTAGTATGAAAGAACAATTAATTTCCATCATTGTGACTGTACCTTTCCAAACTTTGGTCTACACATGGCTAGTATGAAAGAACAATTAATTTCCATCAGTGTGACTGTACCTTTCCAAACTTTGGCCTACACATGGCTAGTATGAAAGAACAATTAATTTCCATCAGTGTGACTGTACCTTTCCAAACTTTGGCCTACACATGTCTAGTATGAAAGAACAATTAATTTCCATCAGTGTGACTGTACCTTTCCAAACTTTGGCCTACACACAGCTAGTATGAAAGAACAATTAATTTCCATCAGTGTGACTGTACCTTTCCAAACTTTGGCCTACACATGGCTAGTATGAAAGAACAATTAATTTCCATCAGTGTGACTGTACCTTTCCAAACTTTGGTCTACACATGTCTAGTATGAAAGAACAATTAATTTCCATCAGTGTGACTGTACCTTTCCAAACTTTGGTCTACACACAGCTAGTATGAAAGAACAATTAATTTCCATCAGTGTGACTGTACCTTTCCAAACTTTGGCCTACACATGGCTAGTATGAAAGAACAATTAATTTCCATCATTGTGACTGTACCTTTCCAAACTTTGGCCTACACATGGCTAGTATGAAAGAACAATTAATTTCCATCATTGTGACTGTACCTTTCCAAACTTTGGCCTACACACAGCTAGTATGAAAGAACAATTAATTTCCATCAGTCTGACTGTACCTTTCCAAACTTTGGCCTACACACAGCTAGTATGAAAGAACAATTAATTTCCATCAGTGTGACTGTACCTTTCCAAACTTTGGCCTACACACAGCTAGTATGAAAGAACAATTAATTTCCATTAGTGTGACTATACCTTTCCAAACTTTGGCCTACACACAGCTAGTATGAAAGAACAATTAATTTCCATCATTGTGACTGTACCTTTCCAAACTTTGGCCTACACACAGCTAGTATGAAAGAACAATTAATTTCCATCAGTCTGACTGTACCTTTCCAAACTTTGGCCTACACACAGCTAGTATGAAAGAACAATTAATTTCCATCAGTGTGACTGTACCTTTCCAAACTTTGGCCTACACACAGCTAGTATGAAAGAACAATTAATTTCCATCAGTGTGACTATACCTTTCCAAACTTTGGCCTACACACAGCTAGTATGAAAGAACAATTAATTTCCATCATTGTGACTGTACCTTTCCAAACTTTGGCCTACACACAGCTAGTATGAAAGATCAATTAATTTCCATCAGTGTGACTGTACCTTTCCAAACTTTGGCCTACACACAGCTAGTATGAAAGAACAATTAATTTCCATCAGTCTGACTGTACCTTTCCAAACTTTGGCCTACACACAGCTAGTATGAAAGAACAATTAATTTCCATTAGTGTGACTGTACCTTTCCAAACTTTTGGCCTACACACAGCTAGTATGAAAGAACAATTAATTTCCATCAGTGTGACTGTACCTTTCCAAACTTTGGCCTACACACAGCTAGTATGAAAGAACAATTAATTTCCATCAGTGTGACTGTACCTTTCCAAACTTTGGCCTACACACAGCTAGTATGAAAGAACAATTAATTTCCATTAGTGTGACTATACCTTTCCAAACTTTGGCCTACACACAGCTAGTATGAAAGAACAATTAATTTCCATCATTGTGACTGTACCTTTCCAAACTTTGGCCTACACACAGCTAGTATGAAAGAACAATTAATTTCCATCATTGTGACTGTACCTTTCCAAACTTTGGCCTACACACAGCTAGTATGAAAGAACAATTAATTTCCATCATTGTGACTGTACCTTTCCAAACTTTGGCCTACACACAGCTAGTATGAAAGAACAATTAATTTCCATCAGTGTGACTGTACCTTTCCAAACTTTGGCCTACACATGGCTAGTATGAAAGAACAATTAATTTCCATCAGTGTGACTCTACCTTTCCAAACTTTGGCCTACACACAGCTAGTATGAAAGAACAATTAATTTCCATCATTGTGACTGTAGCTTTCCAAACTTTGGCCTACACACAGCTAGTATGAAAGATCAATTAATTTCCATCAGTGTGACTGTACCTTTCCAAACCTTGGCCTACACACAGCTAGTATGAAAGAACAATTAATTTCCATCAGTGTGACTGTACCTTTCCAAACTTTGGCCTACACACAGCTAGTATGAAAGAACAATTAATTTCCATCAGTGTGACTGTACCTTTCCAAACCTTGGCCTACACACAGCTAGTATGAAAGAACAATTAATTTCCATCAGTGTGACTGTACCTTTCCAAACTTTTGGCCTACACACAGCTAGTATGAAAGAACAATTAATTTCCATCATTCTGACTCTACCTTTCCAAACTTTGGCCTACACACAGCTAGTGTGAAAGAACAATTAATTTCCATCAGTCTGACTGTACCTTTCCAAACTTTGGTCTACACACAGCTAGTATGAAAGAACAATTAATTTCCATCAGTGTGACTGTACCTTTCCAAACTTTGGCCTACACACAGCTAGTATGAAAGATCAATTAATTTCCATCAGTGTGACTGTACCTTTCCAAACCTTGGCCTACACACAGCTAGTATGAAAGATCAATTAATTTCCATCAGTCTGACTGTACCTTTCCAAACTTTGGCCTACACACAGCTAGTATGAAAGAACAATTAATTTCCATCAGTGTGACTGTACCTTTCCAAACTTTGGCCTACACACAGCTAGTATGAAAGAACAATTAATTTCCATCAGTGTGACTGTACCTTTCCAAACTTTGGCCTACACACAGCTAGTATGAAAGAACAATTAATTTCCATCAGTGTGACTGTACCTTTCCAAACTTTGGCCTACACACAGCTAGTATGAAAGAACAATTAATTTCCATTAGTGTGACTATACCTTTCCAAACTTTGGCCTACACACAGCTAGTATGAAAGAACAATTAATTTCCATCAGTGTGACTGTACCTTTCCAAACTTTGGCCTACACATGTCTAGTATGAAAGAACAATTAATTTCCATCAGTGTGACTATACCTTTCCAAACTTTGGCCTACACACAGCTAGTATGAAAGAACAATTAATTTCCATCAGTGTGACTGTACCTTTCCAAACTTTGGCCTACACATGTCTAGTATGAAAGAACAATTAATTTCCATCAGTCTGACTGTACCTTTCCAAACTTTGTTCTACACACAGCTAGTATGAAAGAACAATTAATTTCCATCAGTGTGACTGTACCTTTCCAAACTTTGGCCTACACATGTCTAGTATGAAAGAACAATTAATTTCCATCAGTGACTGTACCTTTCCAAACTTTGGCCTACACATGTCTAGTATGAAAGAACAATTAATTTCCATCAGTCTGAATGTACCTTTCCAAACTTTGGCCTACACACAGCTAGTATGAAAGAACAATTAATTTCCATCAGTGTGACTGTACCTTTCCAAACTTTGGCCTACACACAGCTAGTATGAAAGAACAATTAATTTCCATCAGTGTGACTGTACCTTTCCAAACTTGGCCTACACATGGCTAGTATGAAAGAACAATTAATTTCCATCAGTGTGACTGTACCTTTCCAAACTTTGGCCTACACACAGCTAGTATGAAAGATCAATTAATTTCCATCAGTGTGACTGTACCTTTCCAAACTTTGGTCTACACACAGCTAGTATGAAAGAACAATTAATTTCCATCAGTGTGACTGTACCTTTCCAAACTTTGGCCTACACATGGCTAGTATGAAAGAACAATTAATTTTCATCAGTGTGACTGTACCTTTCCAAACTTTGGCCTACACACAGCTAGTATGAAAGAACAATTAATTTCCATCAGTGTGACTGTACCTTTCCAGACTTTGGCCTACACACAGCTAGTATGAAAGAACAATTAATTTCCATCAGTCTGACTGTACCTTTCCAAACTTTGGCCTACACAAGTCTAGTATGAAAGAACAATTAATTTCAATCAGTGTGACTGTACCTTTCCAAACTTTGGCCTACACATGGCTAGTGTGAAAGAACAATTAATTTCCATCAGTGTGACTGTACCTTTCCAAACTTTGGCCTACACATGGCTAGTATGAAAGAACAATTAATTTCCATCAGTGTGACTGTACCTTTCCAAACTTTGGCCTACACACAGCTAGTATGAAAGAACAATTAATTTCCATCAATCTGACTGTACCTTTCCAAACTTTGGCCTACACATGGCTAGTATGAAAGAACAATTAATTTCCATCAGTGTGACTGTACCTTTCCAAACTTTGGCCTACACATGGCTAGTATGAAAGAACAATTAATTTCCATCAGTGTGACTGTACCTTTCCAAACTTTGGCCTACACACAGCTAGTATGAAAGAACAATTAATTTCCATCAGTGTGACTGTACCTTTCCAAACTTTGGCCTACACACAGCTAGTATGAAAGAACAATTAATTTCCATCAGTGTGACTATACCTTTCCAAACTTTGGCCTACACACAGCTAGTATGAAAGAACAATTAATTTCCATCATTGTGACTGTACCTTTCCAAACTTTGGCCTACACACAGCTAGTATGAAAGATCAATTAATTTCCATCAGTGTGACTGTACCTTTCCAAACTTTGGCCTACACACAGCTAGTATGAAAGAACAATTAATTTCCATCAGTCTGACTGTACCTTTCCAAACTTTGGCCTACACACAGCTAGTATGAAAGAACAATTAATTTCCATTAGTGTGACTGTACCTTTCCAAACTTTTGGCCTACACACAGCTAGTATGAAAGAACAATTAATTTCCATCAGTGTGACTGTACCTTTCCAAACTTTGGCCTACACACAGCTAGTATGAAAGAACAATTAATTTCCATCAGTGTGACTGTACCTTTCCAAACTTTGGCCTACACACAGCTAGTATGAAAGAACAATTAATTTCCATTAGTGTGACTATACCTTTCCAAACTTTGGCCTACACACAGCTAGTATGAAAGAACAATTAATTTCCATCATTGTGACTGTACCTTTCCAAACTTTGGCCTACACACAGCTAGTATGAAAGAACAATTAATTTCCATCATTGTGACTGTACCTTTCCAAACTTTGGCCTACACACAGCTAGTATGAAAGAACAATTAATTTCCATCATTGTGACTGTACCTTTCCAAACTTTGGCCTACACACAGCTAGTATGAAAGAACAATTAATTTCCATCAGTGTGACTGTACCTTTCCAAACTTTGGCCTACACATGGCTAGTATGAAAGAACAATTAATTTCCATCAGTGTGACTCTACCTTTCCAAACTTTGGCCTACACACAGCTAGTATGAAAGAACAATTAATTTCCATCATTGTGACTGTACCTTTCCAAACTTTGGCCTACACACAGCTAGTATGAAAGATCAATTAATTTCCATCAGTGTGACTGTACCTTTCCAAACCTTGGCCTACACACAGCTAGTATGAAAGAACAATTAATTTCCATCAGTGTGACTGTACCTTTCCAAACTTTGGCCTACACACAGCTAGTATGAAAGAACAATTAATTTCCATCAGTGTGACTGTACCTTTCCAAACCTTGGCCTACACACAGCTAGTATGAAAGAAGAATTAATTTCCATCAGTGTGACTGTACCTTTCCAAACTTTTGGCCTACACACAGCTAGTATGAAAGAACAATTAATTTCCATCATTCTGACTCTACCTTTCCAAACTTTGGCCTACACACAGCTAGTGTGAAAGAAGAATTAATTTCCATCAGTCTGACTGTACCTTTCCAAACTTTGGTCTACACACAGCTAGTATGAAAGAACAATTAATTTCCATCAGTCTGACTGTACCTTTCCAAACTTTGGCCTACACACAGCTAGTATGAAAGATCAATTAATTTCCATCAGTGTGACTGTACCTTTCCAAACCTTGGCCTACACACAGCTAGTATGAAAGATCAATTAATTTCCATCAGTCTGACTGTACCTTTCCAAACTTTGGCCTACACACAGCTAGTATGAAAGAACAATTAATTTCCATCAGTGTGACTGTACCTTTCCAAACTTTGGCCTACACACAGCTAGTATGAAAGAACAATTAATTTCCATAAGTGTGACTGTACCTTTCCAAACTTTGGCCTACACACAGCTAGTATGAAAGAACAATTAATTTCCATCAGTGTGACTGTACCTTTCCAAACTTTGGCCTACACACAGCTAGTATGAAAGAACAATTAATTTCCATTAGTGTGACTAGACCTTTCCAAACTTTGGCCTACACACAGCTAGTATGAAAGAACAATTAATTTCCATCAGTGTGACTGTACCTTTCCAAACTTTGGCCTACACATGTCTAGTATGAAAGAACAATTAATTTCCATCAGTGTGACTATACCTTTCCAAACTTTGGCCTACACACAGCTAGTATGAAAGAACAATTAATTTCCATCAATGTGACTGTACCTTTCCAAACTTTGGCCTACACATGTCTAGTATGAAAGAACAATTAATTTCCATCAGTCTGACTGTACCTTTCCAAACTTTGTTCTACACACAGCTAGTATGAAAGAACAATTAATTTCCATCAGTGTGACTGTACCTTTCCAAACTTTGGCCTACACATGTCTAGTATGAAAGAACAATTAATTTCCATCATTGTGACTGTACCTTTCCAAACTTTGGCCTACACATGTCTAGTATGAAAGAACAATTAATTTCCATCAGTCTGACTGTACCTTTCCAAACTTTGGCCTACACACAGCTAGTATGAAAGAACAATTAATTTCCATCAGTGTGACTGTACCTTTCCAAACTTTGGCCTACACACAGCTAATATGAAAGAACAATTAATTTCCATCAGTGTGACTGTACCTTTCCAAACTTTGGCCTACACATGGCTAGTATGAAAGAACAATTAATTTCCATCAGTGTGACTGTACCTTTCCAAACTTTGGCCTACACACAGCTAGTATGAAAGAACAATTAATTTCCATCAGTGTGACTGTACCTTTCCAAACTTTGGTCTACACACAGCTAGTATGAAAGAACAATTAATTTCCATCAGTGTGACTGTACCTTTCCAAACTTTGGCCTACACATGGCTAGTATGAAAGAACAATTAATTTCCATCAGTGTGACTGTACCTTTCCAGACTTTGGCCTACACACAGCTAGTATGAAAGAACAATTAATTTCCATCAGTCTGACTGTACCTTTCCAAACTTTGGCCTACACAAGTCTAGTATGAAAGAACAATTAATTTCCATCAGTGTGACTGTACCTTTCCAAACTTTGGCCTACACATGGCTAGTGTGAAAGAACAATTAATTTCCATCAGTGTGACTGTACCTTTCCAAACTTTGGCCTACACACAGCTAGTATGAAAGAACAATTAATTTCCATCAGTCTGACTGTACCTTTCCAAACTTTGGCCTACACACAGCTAGTATGAAAGAACAATTAATTTCCATCAATCTGACTGTACCTTTCCAAACTTTGGCCTACACATGGCTAGTATGAAAGAACAATTAATTTCCATCAGTGTGACTGTACCTTTCCAAACTTTGGCCTACACATGGCTAGTATGAAAGAACAATTAATTTCCATCAGTGTGACTGTACCTTTCCAAACTTTGGCCTACACACAGCTAGTATGAAAGAACAATTAATTTCCATCAGTGTGACTGTACCTTTCCAAACTTTGGTCTACACACAGCTAGTATGAAAGAACAATTAATTTCCATTAGTGTGACTGTACCTTTCCAAACTTTGGCCTACACATGGCTAGTATGAAAGAATAATTAATTTTCATCAGTGTGACTGTACCTTTCCAAACTTTGGCCTACACACAGCTAGTATGAAAGAACAATTAATTTCCATCAATCTGACTGTACCTTTCCAAACTTTGGCCTACACATGGCTAGTATGAAAGAACAATTAATTTCCATCAGTGTGACTGTACCTTTCCAAACTTTGGCCTACACATGTCTAGTATGAAAGAACAATTAATTTCCATCAGTGTGACTGTACCTTTCCAAACTTTGGCCTACACGTGGCTAGTGTGAAAGAACAATTAATTTCCATCATTGTGACTGTACCTTTCCAAACTTTGGCCTACACATGGCTAGTATGAAAGAACAATTAATTTCCATCATTGTGACTTTACCTTTCCAAACTTTGGCCTACACACAGCTAGTATGAAAGAACAATTAATTTCCATCAGTGTGACTGTACCTTTCCAAACTTTGGCCTACACACAGCTAGTGTGAAAGAACAATTAATTTCCATCAGTGTGACTGTACCTTTCTAGACTTTGGCCTACACATGGCTAGTATGAAAGAACAATTAATTTCCATCAGTGTGACTGTACCTTTCCAAACTTTGGCCTACACATGGCTAGTTTGAAAGAACAATTAATTTCCATCAGTGTGACTGTACCTTTCCAAACTTTGGCCTACACATGGCTAGTATGAAAGAACAATTAATTTCCATCAGTGTGACTGTACCTTTCCAAACTTTGGCCTACACATGGCTAGTATGAAAGAACAATTAATTTCCATCAGTGTGACTGTACCTTTCCAAACTTTGGCCTACACATGGCTAGTATGAAAGAACAATTAATTTCCATCAGTGTGACTGTACCTTTCCAAACTTTGGCCTACACATGGCTAGTATGAAAGAACAATTAATTTCCATCAGTGTGACTGTACCTTTCCAAACTTTGGCCTACACATGGCTAGTTTGAAAGAACAATTAATTTCCATCAGTGTGACTGTACCTTTCCAAACTTTGGCCTACACATGGCTAGTATGAAAGAACAATTAATTTCCATCAGTCTGACTGTACCTTTCCAAACTTTGGCCTACACACAGCTAGTATGAAAGAACAATTAATTTCCATCAGTGTGACTGTACCTTTCCAAACTTTGGCCTACACACAGCTAGTATGAAAGAACAATTAATTTCCATCAATCTGACTGTACCTTTCCAAACTTTGGCCTACACATGGCTAGTATGAAAGATCAATTAATTTCCATCAGTGTGACTGTACCTTTCCAAACTTTGGCCTACACATGTCTAGTATGAAAGATCAATTAATTTCCATCAGTGTGACTGTACCTTTCCAAACTTTGGCCTACACATGGCTAGTATGAAAGATCAATTAATTTCCATCAGTGTGACTGTACCTTTCCAAACTTTGGCCTACACACAGCTAGTATGAAAGAACAATTAATTTCCATCAGTCTGACTGTACCTTTCCAAACTTTGGCCTACACATGGCTAGTATGAAAGAACAATTTCCATCAGTGTGACTGTACCTTTCCAAACTTTGGCCTACACATGGCTAGTATGAAAGATCAATTAATTTCCATCAGTGTGACTGTACCTTTCCAAACTTTTGGCCTACACACAGCTAGTATGAAAGAACAATTAATTTCCATCAGTGTGACTGTACCTTTCCAAACTTTGGCCTACACACAGCTAGTATGAAAGAACAATTAATTTCCATCATTGTGACTGTACCTTTCCAAACTTTGGCCTACACATGGCTAGTATGAAAGAACAATTAATTTCCATCAGTGTGACTGTACCTTTCTAAACTTTGGCCTACACACAGCTAGTATGAAAGATCAATTAATTTCCATCAATCTGACTGTACCTTTCCAAACTTTGGCCTACACATGTCTAGTATGAAAGATCAATTAATTTCCATCAGTGTGACTGTACCTTTCCAAACTTTGGTCTACACACAGCTAGTATGAAAGAACAATTAATTTCCATCAGTGTGACTGTACCTTTCCAAACTTTGGCCTACACACAGCTAGTATGAAAGATCAATTAATTTCCATCAGTGTGACTGTACCTTTCTAAACTTTGGCCTACACACAGCTAGTATGAAAGAACAATTAATTTCCATCAGTATGACTGTACCTTTCCAAACTTTGGCCTACACATGTCTAGTATGAAAGAACAATTAATTTCCATCAGTGTGACTGTACCTTTCCAAACTTTGGCCTACACATGGCTAGTATGAAAGATCAATTAATTTCCATCAGTGTGACTGTACCTTTCCAAACTTTGGCCTACACACAGCTAGTATGAAAGAACAATTAATTTCCATCAGTCTGACTGTACCTTTCCAAACTTTGGCCTACACATGGCTAGTATGAAAGATCAATTAATTTCCATCAGTGTGACTGTACCTTTCCAAACTTTGTTCTACACACAGCTAGTATGAAAGAACAATTAATTTCCATCAATCTGACTGTACCTTTCCAAACTTTGGCCTACACATGGCTAGTATGAAAGAACAATTTCCATCAGTCTGACTGTACCTTTCCAAACTTTGGCCTACACATGGCTAGTATGAAAGAACAATTAATTTCCATCAGTCTGACTGTACCTTTCCAAACTTTGGCCTACACATGGCTAGTATGAAAGAACAATTAATTACCATCAGTGTGACTGTACCCTTTCCAAACTTTGGCCTACACATGGCTAGTATGAAAGAACAATTTCCATCAGTCTGACTGTACCTTTCCAAACTTTGGCCTACACACAGCTAGTATGAAAGAACAATTTCCATCAGTCTGACTGTACCTTTCCAAACTTTGGCCTACACATGGCTAGTATGAAAGAACAATTAATTTCCATCAGTGTGACTGTACCTTTCCAAACTTCGGCCTACACATGGCTAGTATGAAAGAACAATTAATTTCCATCAGTCTGACTGTACCTTTCCAAACTTTGGCCTACACACAGCTAGTATGAAAGAACAATTAATTTCCATCAGTCTGACTGTACCTTTCCAAACTTTGGCCTACACATGGCTAGTATGAAAGAACAATTAATTTCCATCAGTGTGACTGTACCTTTCCAAACTTTGGCCTACACACAGCTAGTATGAAAAAACAATTCATTTCCATCAGTCTGACTGTACCTTTCCAAACTTTGGCATACACACAGCTAGTGTGAAAGAACAATTAATTTCCATCAGTCTGACTGTACCTTTCCAAACTTTGGCCTACACATGGCTAGTATGAAAGAACAATTAATTTCCATCAGTCTGACTGTACCTTTCCAAACTTTGGCCTACACACAGCTAGTATGAAAGAACAATTAATTTCCATCAGTCTGACTGTACCTTTCCAAACTTTGGCCTGCACACAGCTAGTATGAAAGAACAATTTCCATCAGTCTGACTGTACGTTTCCAAACTTTGGCCTACACATGGCTAGTATGAAAGAACAATTAATTTCCATCAGTCTGACTGTACCTTTCCAAACTTTGGCCTACACATGGCTAGTATGAAAGAACAATTAATTTCCATCAGTCTGACTGTACCTTTCCAAACTTTGGCCTATACAAGGCTAGTATGAAAGAACAATTTCCATCAATCTGACTGTACCTTTCCAAACTTTGGCCTACACATGGCTAGTATGAAAGGTCAATTAATTTCCATCAGTCTGACTGTACCTTTCCAAACTTTGGCCTACACACACCTAGTGTGAAAGAACAATTAATTTCCATCAGTCTGACTGTACCTTTCCAAACTTTGGCCTGCACACAGCTAGTATGAAAGAACAATTAATTTCCATCAGTCTGACTGTACGTTTCCAAACTTTGGCCTACACATGGCTAGTATGAAAGATCAATTAATTTCCATCAGTCTGACTGTACGTTTCCAAACTTTGGCCTACACATGGCTAGTATGAAAGATCAATTAATTTCCATCAGTCTGACTGTACCTTTCCAAACTTTGGCCTACACATGGCTAGTATGAAAGATCTATTAATTTCCATCAGTCTGACTGTACCTTTCCAAACTTTGGCCTACACATGGCTAGTATGAAAGATCAATTAATTTCCATCATTGTGACTGTACCTTTCCAAACTTTGGCCTACACACAGCTAGTGTGAAAGAACAATTAATTTCCATCAGTGTGACTGTACCTTTCTAAACTTTGGCCTACACATGGCTAGTATGAAAGAACAATTAATTTCCATTAGTGTGACTGTACCTTTCCAAACTTTGGCCTACACATGGCTAGTATGAAAGAACAATTAATTTCCATCAGTGTGACTGTACCTTTCCAAACTTTGGCCTACACATGGCTAGTATGAAAGAACAATTTCCATCAGTCTGACTGTACCTTTCCAAACTTTGGCCTACACATGGCTAGTATGAAAGAACAATTTCCATCAGTGTGACTGTACCTTTCCAAACTTTGGCCTACACACAGCTAGTATGAAAGAACAATTAATTTCCATCAGTCTGACTGTACCTTTCCAAACTTTGGCCTACACATGGCTAGTATGGAAGAACAATTAATTTCCATCAGTCTGACTGTACCTTTCCAAACTTTGGCCTACACACAGCTAGTATGAAAGAACAATTAATTTCCATCAGTCTGACTGTACCTTTCCAAACTTTGGCCTACACATGGCTAGTATGAAAGAACAATTAATTTCCATCAGTCTGACTGTACCTTTCCAAACTTTGGCCTACACATGGCTAGTATGAAAGAACAATTAATTTCCATCAGTCTGACTGTACCTTTCCAAACTTTGGCCTACACATGGCTAGTATGAAAGAACAATTAATTTCCATCAATCTGACTGTACCTTTCCAAACTTTGGCCTACACACAGCTAGTATGAAAGAACAATTAATTTCCATCAATCTGACTGTACCTTTCCAAACTTTGGCCTACACATGGCTAGTATGAAAGAACAATTAATTTCCATCAGTCTGACTGTACCTTTCCAAACTTTGGCCTACACATGGCTAGTATGAAAGAACAATTAATTTCCATCAATCTGACTGTACCTTTCCAAACTTTGGCCTACACATGGCTAGTATGAAAGAACAATTAATTTCCATCAGTCTGACTGTACCTTTCCAAACTTTGGTCTACACATGGCTAGTATGAAAGAACAATTAATTTCCATCAATCTGACTGTACCTTTCCAAACTTTGGCCTACACATGGCTAGTATGAAAGAACAATTAATTTCCATCAATCTGACTGTACCTTTCCAAACTTTGGCCTACACATGGCTAGTATGAAAGAACAATTAATTTCCATCAATCTGACTGTACCTTTCCAAACTTTGGCCTACACATGGCTAGTATGAAAGAACAATTAATTTCCATCAGTCTGACTGTACCTTTCCAAACTTTGGCCTACACATGGCTAGTATGAAAGAACAATTAATTTCCATCAATCTGACTGTACCTTTCCAAACTTTGGCCTACACATGGCTAGTATGAAAGAACAATTAATTTCCATCAGTCTGACTGTACCTCTCCAAACCTTGGTCTGCACACAGCTAGTATGAAAGAACAATTAATTTCCATCAGTCTGACTGTACCTTTCCAAACTTTGGCCTACACACAGCTAGTATGAAAGAACAATTAATTTCCATCAGTGTGACTGTACCTTTCCAAACTTTGGCCTACACACAGCTAGTATGAAAGAACAATTAATTTCCATCAATCTGACTGTACCTTTCCAAACTTTGGCCTACACACAGCTAGTATGAAAGAACAATTAATTTCCATCAATCTGACTGTACCTTTCCAAACTTTGGCCTACACATGGCTAGTATGAAAGAACAATTAATTTCCATCAGTCTGACTGTACCTTTCCAAACTTTGGCCTACACATGGCTAGTATGAAAGAACAATTAATTTCCATCAGTCTGACTGTACCTTTCCAAACCTTGGTCTGCACACAGCTAGTATGAAAGAACAATTAATTTCCATCAGTGTGACTGTACCTTTCCAAACTTTGGCCTACACACAGCTAGTATGAAAGAACAATTAATTTCCATCAATCTGACTGTACCTTTCCAAACTTTGGCCTACACACAGCTAGCGTGAAAGAACAATTAATTTCCATCAGTGTGACTGTACCTTTCCAAACTTTGGCCTACACATGGCTAGTATGAAAGAACAATTAATTTCCATCAGTGTGACTGTACCTTTCCAAACTTTGGCCTACACACAGCTAGTATGAAAGAACCATTAATTTCCATCAGTGTGACTGTACCTTTCCAAACTTTGGCCTACACACAGCTAGTATGAAAGAACAATTAATTTCCATCATTGTGACTGTACCTTTCCAAACTTTGGCCTACACATGGCTAGTATGAAAGAACAATTAATTTCCATCATTGTGACTGTACCTTTCCAAACTTTGGCCTACACATGGCTAGTATGAAAGAACAATTAATTTCCATCATTGTGACTGTACCTTTCCAAACTTTGGCCTACACACAGCTAGTATGAAAGAACAATTAATTTCCATCAGTGTGACTGTACCTTTCCAAACTTTGGCCTACACACAGCTAGTATGAAAGAACAATTAATTTCCATCATTGTGACTGTACCTTTCCAAACTTTGGTCTACACACAGCTAGTATGAAAGAACAATTAATTTCCATCAATCTGACTGTACCTTTCCAAACTTTGGTCTACACACAGCTAGTATGAAAGAACAATTAATTTCCATCGGTGTGAGTGTACCTTTCCAAACTTTGGCCTACACATGGCTAGTATGAAAGAACAATTAATTTCCATCAGTGTGACTGTACCTTTCCAAACTTTGGCCTACACACAGCTAGTATGAAAGAACAATTAATTTCCATCAGTGTGACTGTACCTTTCCAAACTTTGGCCTACACACAGCTAGTATGAAAGAACAATTAATTTCCATCAGTCTGACTGTACCTTTCCAAACTTTGGCCTACACACAGCTAGTATGAAAGAACAATTAATTTCCATCAGTGTGACTGTACCTTTCCAAACTTTGGCCTACACACAGCTAGTATGAAAGAACAATTAATTTCCATCAGTGTGACTGTACCTTTCCAAACTTTGGCCTACACATGGCTAGTATGAAAGAACAATTAATTTCCATCAGTGTGACTGTACCTTTCCAAACTTTGGCCTACACACAGCTAGTATGAAAGAACAATTAATTTCCATCAGTGTGACTGTACCTTTCCAAACTTTGGCCTACACACAGCTAGTATGAAAGAACAATTAATTTCCATCAGTCTGACTGTACCTTTCCAAACTTTGGTCTACACACAGCTAGTATGAAAGAACAATTAATTTCCATCAGTGTGACTGTACCTTTCCAATCTTTGGCCTACACATGGCTAGTATGAAAGAACAATTAATTTCCATCAGTGTGACTGTACCTTTCCAAACTTTGGCCTACACATGGCTAGTATGAAAGATCAATTAATTTCCATCAGTGTGACTGTACCTTTCCAAACTTTGGCCTACACACAGCTAGTATGAAAGAACAATTAATTTCCATCAGTCTGACTGTACCTTTCCAAACTTTGGCCTACACATGGCTAGTATGAAAGATCAATTAATTTCCATCAGTGTGACTGTACCTTTCCAAACTTTGTTCTACACACAGCTAGTATGAAAGAACAATTAATTTCCATCAATCTGACTGTACCTTTCCAAACTTTGGCCTACACATGGCTAGTATGAAAGAACAATTTCCATCAGTCTGACTGTACCTTTCCAAACTTTGGCCTACACATGGCTAGTATGAAAGAACAATTAATTTCCATCAGTCTGACTGTACCTTTCCAAACTTTGGCCTACACATGGCTAGTATGAAAGAACAATTAATTACCATCAGTGTGACTGTACCCTTTCCAAACTTTGGCCTACACATGGCTAGTATGAAAGAACAATTTCCATCAGTCTGACTGTACCTTTCCAAACTTTGGCCTACACACAGCTAGTATGAAAGAACAATTTCCATCAGTCTGACTGTACCTTTCCAAACTTTGGCCTACACATGGCTAGTATGAAAGAACAATTAATTTCCATCAGTGTGACTGTACCTTTCCAAACTTCGGCCTACACATGGCTAGTATGAAAGAACAATTAATTTCCATCAGTCTGACTGTACCTTTCCAAACTTTGGCCTACACACAGCTAGTATGAAAGAACAATTAATTTCCATCAGTCTGACTGTACCTTTCCAAACTTTGGCCTACACATGGCTAGTATGAAAGAACAATTAATTTCCATCAGTGTGACTGTACCTTTCCAAACTTTGGCCTACACACAGCTAGTATGAAAAAACAATTCATTTCCATCAGTCTGACTGTACCTTTCCAAACTTTGGCATACACACAGCTAGTGTGAAAGAACAATTAATTTCCATCAGTCTGACTGTACCTTTCCAAACTTTGGCCTACACATGGCTAGTATGAAAGAACAATTAATTTCCATCAGTCTGACTGTACCTTTCCAAACTTTGGCCTACACACAGCTAGTATGAAAGAACAATTAATTTCCATCAGTCTGACTGTACCTTTCCAAACTTTGGCCTGCACACAGCTAGTATGAAAGAACAATTTCCATCAGTCTGACTGTACGTTTCCAAACTTTGGCCTACACATGGCTAGTATGAAAGAACAATTAATTTCCATCAGTCTGACTGTACCTTTCCAAACTTTGGCCTACACATGGCTAGTATGAAAGAACAATTAATTTCCATCAGTCTGACTGTACCTTTCCAAACTTTGGCCTATACAAGGCTAGTATGAAAGAACAATTTCCATCAATCTGACTGTACCTTTCCAAACTTTGGCCTACACATGGCTAGTATGAAAGGTCAATTAATTTCCATCAGTCTGACTGTACCTTTCCAAACTTTGGCCTACACACACCTAGTGTGAAAGAACAATTAATTTCCATCAGTCTGACTGTACCTTTCCAAACTTTGGCCTGCACACAGCTAGTATGAAAGAACAATTAATTTCCATCAGTCTGACTGTACGTTTCCAAACTTTGGCCTACACATGGCTAGTATGAAAGATCAATTAATTTCCATCAGTCTGACTGTACCTTTCCAAACTTTGGCCTACACACAGCTAGTATGAAAGATCAATTAATTTCCATCAGTCTGACTGTACGTTTCCAAACTTTGGCCTACACATGGCTAGTATGAAAGATCAATTAATTTCCATCAGTCTGACTGTACCTTTCCAAACTTTGGCCTACACATGGCTAGTATGAAAGATCTATTAATTTCCATCAGTCTGACTGTACCTTTCCAAACTTTGGCCTACACATGGCTAGTATGAAAGATCAATTAATTTCCATCATTGTGACTGTACCTTTCCAAACTTTGGCCTACACACAGCTAGTGTGAAAGAACAATTAATTTCCATCAGTGTGACTGTACCTTTCTAAACTTTGGCCTACACATGGCTAGTATGAAAGAACAATTAATTTCCATTAGTGTGACTGTACCTTTCCAAACTTTGGCCTACACATGGCTAGTATGAAAGAACAATTAATTTCCATCAGTGTGACTGTACCTTTCCAAACTTTGGCCTACACATGGCTAGTATGAAAGAACAATTTCCATCAGTCTGACTGTACCTTTCCAAACTTTGGCCTACACATGGCTAGTATGAAAGAACAATTTCCATCAGTGTGACTGTACCTTTCCAAACTTTGGCCTACACACAGCTAGTATGAAAGAACAATTAATTTCCATCAGTCTGACTGTACCTTTCCAAACTTTGGCCTACACATGGCTAGTATGGAAGAACAATTAATTTCCATCAGTCTGACTGTACCTTTCCAAACTTTGGCCTACACACAGCTAGTATGAAAGAACAATTAATTTCCATCAGTCTGACTGTACCTTTCCAAACTTTGGCTTACACATGGCTAGTATGAAAGAACAATTAATTTCCATCAGTCTGACTGTACCTTTCCAAACTTTGGCCTACACATGGCTAGTATGAAAGAACAATTAATTTCCATCAGTCTGACTGTACCTTTCCAAACTTTGGCCTACACATGGCTAGTATGAAAGAACAATTAATTTCCATCAATCTGACTGTACCTTTCCAAACTTTGGCCTACACACAGCTAGTATGAAAGAACAATTAATTTCCATCAATCTGACTGTACCTTTCCAAACTTTGGCCTACACATGGCTAGTATGAAAGAACAATTAATTTCCATCAGTCTGACTGTACCTTTCCAAACTTTGGCCTACACATGGCTAGTATGAAAGAACAATTAATTTCCATCAATCTGACTGTACCTTTCCAAACTTTGGCCTACACATGGCTAGTATGAAAGAACAATTAATTTCCATCAGTCTGACTGTACCTTTCCAAACTTTGGTCTACACATGGCTAGTATGAAAGAACAATTAATTTCCATCAATCTGACTGTACCTTTCCAAACTTTGGCCTACACATGGCTAGTATGAAAGAACAATTAATTTCCATCAATCTGACTGTACCTTTCCAAACTTTGGCCTACACATGGCTAGTATGAAAGAACAATTAATTTCCATCAATCTGACTGTACCTTTCCAAACTTTGGCCTACACATGGCTAGTATGAAAGAACAATTAATTTCCATCAGTCTGACTGTACCTTTCCAAACTTTGGCCTACACATGGCTAGTATGAAAGAACAATTAATTTCCATCAATCTGACTGTACCTTTCCAAACTTTGGCCTACACATGGCTAGTATGAAAGAACAATTAATTTCCATCAGTCTGACTGTACCTCTCCAAACCTTGGTCTGCACACAGCTAGTATGAAAGAACAATTAATTTCCATCAGTCTGACTGTACCTTTCCAAACTTTGGCCTACACACAGCTAGTATGAAAGAACAATTAATTTCCATCAGTGTGACTGTACCTTTCCAAACTTTGGCCTACACACAGCTAGTATGAAAGAACAATTAATTTCCATCAATCTGACTGTACCTTTCCAAACTTTGGCCTACACACAGCTAGTATGAAAGAACAATTAATTTCCATCAATCTGACTGTACCTTTCCAAACTTTGGCCTACACATGGCTAGTATGAAAGAACAATTAATTTCCATCAGTCTGACTGTACCTTTCCAAACTTTGGCCTACACATGGCTAGTATGAAAGAACAATTAATTTCCATCAGTCTGACTGTACCTTTCCAAACCTTGGTCTGCACACAGCTAGTATGAAAGAACAATTAATTTCCATCAGTGTGACTGTACCTTTCCAAACTTTGGCCTACACACAGCTAGTATGAAAGAACAATTAATTTCCATCAATCTGACTGTACCTTTCCAAACTTTGGCCTACACACAGCTAGCGTGAAAGAACAATTAATTTCCATCAGTGTGACTGTACCTTTCCAAACTTTGGCCTACACATGGCTAGTATGAAAGAACAATTAATTTCCATCAGTGTGACTGTACCTTTCCAAACTTTGGCCTACACACAGCTAGTATGAAAGAACCATTAATTCCCATCAGTGTGACTGTACCTTTCCAAACTTTGGCCTACACACAGCTAGTATGAAAGAACAATTAATTTCCATCATTGTGACTGTACCTTTCCAAACTTTGGCCTACACATGGCTAGTATGAAAGAACAATTAATTTCCATCATTGTGACTGTACCTTTCCAAACTTTGGCCTACACATGGCTAGTATGAAAGAACAATTAATTTCCATCATTGTGACTGTACCTTTCCAAACTTTGGCCTACACACAGCTAGTATGAAAGAACAATTAATTTCCATCAGTGTGACTGTACCTTTCCAAACTTTGGCCTACACACAGCTAGTATGAAAGAACAATTAATTTCCATCATTGTGACTGTACCTTTCCAAACTTTGGTCTACACACAGCTAGTATGAAAGAACAATTAATTTCCATCAATCTGACTGTACCTTTCCAAACTTTGGTCTACACACAGCTAGTATGAAAGAACAATTAATTTCCATCGGTGTGAGTGTACCTTTCCAAACTTTGGCCTACACATGGCTAGTATGAAAGAACAATTAATTTCCATCAGTGTGACTGTACCTTTCCAAACTTTGGCCTACACACAGCTAGTATGAAAGAACAATTAATTTCCATCAGTGTGACTGTACCTTTCCAAACTTTGGCCTACACACAGCTAGTATGAAAGAACAATTAATTTCCATCAGTCTGACTGTACCTTTCCAAACTTTGGCCTACACACAGCTAGTATGAAAGAACAATTAATTTCCATCAGTGTGACTGTACCTTTCCAAACTTTGGCCTACACACAGCTAGTATGAAAGAACAATTAATTTCCATCAGTGTGACTGTACCTTTCCAAACTTTGGCCTACACATGGCTAGTATGAAAGAACAATTAATTTCCATCAGTGTGACTGTACCTTTCCAAACTTTGGCCTACACACAGCTAGTATGAAAGAACAATTAATTTCCATCAGTGTGACTGTACCTTTCCAAACTTTGGCCTACACACAGCTAGTATGAAAGAACAATTAATTTCCATCAGTCTGACTGTACCTTTCCAAACTTTGGTCTACACACAGCTAGTATGAAAGAACAATTAATTTCCATCAGTGTGACTGTACCTTTCCAATCTTTGGCCTACACATGGCTAGTATGAAAGAACAATTAATTTCCATCAGTGTGACTGTACCTTTCCAAACTTTGGCCTACACACAGCTAGTATGAAAGAACAATTAATTTCCATCAGTGTGACTGTACCTTTCCAAACTTTGGCCTACACACAGCTAGTATGAAAGAACAATTAATTTCTATCAGTCTGACTGTACCTTTCCAAACTTTGGCCTACACACAGCTAGTATGAA
Organism: Mantis religiosa; assembly: GCA_030765055.1. Lineage (NCBI taxonomy): Eukaryota > Metazoa > Arthropoda > Insecta > Mantodea > Mantidae > Mantis > Mantis religiosa. Next base: position 56,104,473 of record CM060948.1, on the reverse strand, counting down.
AGAACAATTAATTTCCATCAGTGTGACTGTACCTTTCCAAACTTTGGCCTACACACAGCTAGTATGAAAGAACAATTAATTTCCATCAGTGTGACTGTACCTTTCCAAACTTTGGCCTACACATGGCTAGTATGAAAGAACAATTAATTTCCATCAATCTGACTGTACCTTTCCAAACTTTGGCCTACACACAGCTAGTATGAAAGAACAATTAATTTCCATCAGTCTGACTGTACCTTTCCAAACTTTGGCCTACACATGGCTAGTATGAAAGAACAATTAATTTCCATCAGTGTGACTGTACCTTTCCAAACTTTGGCCTACACACAGCTAGTATGAAAGAACAATTAATTTCCATCAGTGTGACTGTACCTTTCCAAACTTTGGCCTACACATGGCTAGTATGAAAGAACAATTAATTTCCATCAATCTGACTGTACCTTTCCAAACTTTGGCCTACACATGGCTAGTATGAAAGAACAATTAATTTCCATCAGTGTGACTGTACCTTTCCAAACTTTGGCCTACACACAGCTAGTATGAAAGAACAATTAATTTCCATCAATCTGACTGTACCTTTCCAAACTTTGGCCTACACATGGCTAGTATGAAAGATCAATTAATTTCCATCAGTGTGACTGTACCTTTCCAAACTTTGGCCTACACATGTCTAGTATGAAAGATCAATTAATTTCCATCAGTGTGACTGTACCTTTCCAAACTTTGGCCTACACATGGCTAGTATGAAAGAACAATTAATTTCCATCAGTGTGACTGTACCTTTCCAAACCTTGGCCTACACACAGCTAGTATGAAAGAAGAATTAATTTCCATCAGTGTGACTGTACCTTTCCAAACTTTTGGCCTACACACAGCTAGTATGAAAGAACAATTAATTTCCATCATTCTGACTCTACCTTTCCAAACTTTGGCCTACACACAGCTAGTGTGAAAGAAGAATTAATTTCCATCAGTCTGACTGTACCTTTCCAAACTTTGGTCTACACACAGCTAGTATGAAAGAACAATTAATTTCCATCAGTCTGACTGTACCTTTCCAAACTTTGGCCTACACACAGCTAGTATGAAAGATCAATTAATTTCCATCAGTGTGACTGTACCTTTCCAAACCTTGGCCTACACACAGCTAGTATGAAAGATCAATTAATTTCCATCAGTCTGACTGTACCTTTCCAAACTTTGGCCTACACACAGCTAGTATGAAAGAACAATTAATTTCCATCAGTGTGACTGTACCTTTCCAAACTTTGGCCTACACACAGCTAGTATGAAAGAACAATTAATTTCCATAAGTGTGACTGTACCTTTCCAAACTTTGGCCTACACACAGCTAGTATGAAAGAACAATTAATTTCCATCAGTGTGACTGTACCTTTCCAAACTTTGGCCTACACACAGCTAGTATGAAAGAACAATTAATTTCCATTAGTGTGACTAGACCTTTCCAAACTTTGGCCTACACACAGCTAGTATGAAAGAACAATTAATTTCCATCAGTGTGACTGTACCTTTCCAAACTTTGGCCTACACATGTCTAGTATGAAAGAACAATTAATTTCCATCAGTGTGACTATACCTTTCCAAACTTTGGCCTACACACAGCTAGTATGAAAGAACAATTAATTTCCATCAATGTGACTGTACCTTTCCAAACTTTGGCCTACACATGTCTAGTATGAAAGAACAATTAATTTCCATCAGTCTGACTGTACCTTTCCAAACTTTGTTCTACACACAGCTAGTATGAAAGAACAATTAATTTCCATCAGTGTGACTGTACCTTTCCAAACTTTGGCCTACACATGTCTAGTATGAAAGATCAATTAATTTCCATCATTGTGACTGTACCTTTCCAAACTTTGGCCTACACATGTCTAGTATGAAAGAACAATTAATTTCCATCAGTCTGACTGTACCTTTCCAAACTTTGGCCTACACACAGCTAGTATGAAAGAACAATTAATTTCCATCAGTGTGACTGTACCTTTCCAAACTTTGGCCTACACACAGCTAATATGAAAGAACAATTAATTTCCATCAGTGTGACTGTACCTTTCCAAACTTTGGCCTACACATGGCTAGTATGAAAGAACAATTAATTTCCATCAGTGTGACTGTACCTTTCCAAACTTTGGCCTACACACAGCTAGTATGAAAGAACAATTAATTTCCATCAGTGTGACTGTACCTTTCCAAACTTTGGTCTACACACAGCTAGTATGAAAGAACAATTAATTTCCATCAGTGTGACTGTACCTTTCCAAACTTTGGCCTACACATGGCTAGTATGAAAGAACAATTAATTTCCATCAGTGTGACTGTACCTTTCCAGACTTTGGCCTACACACAGCTAGTATGAAAGAACAATTAATTTCCATCAGTCTGACTGTACCTTTCCAAACTTTGGCCTACACAAGTCTAGTATGAAAGAACAATTAATTTCCATCAGTGTGACTGTACCTTTCCAAACTTTGGCCTACACATGGCTAGTGTGAAAGAACTATTAATTTCCATCAGTGTGACTGTACCTTTCCAAACTTTGGCCTACACACAGCTAGTATGAAAGAACAATTAATTTCCATCAGTCTGACTGTACCTTTCCAAACTTTGGCCTACACACAGCTAGTATGAAAGAACAATTAATTTCCATCAATCTGACTGTACCTTTCCAAACTTTGGCCTACACATGGCTAGTATGAAAGAACAATTAATTTCCATCAGTGTGACTGTACCTTTCCAAACTTTGGCCTACACATGGCTAGTATGAAAGAACAATTAATTTCCATCAGTGTGACTGTACCTTTCCAAACTTTGGCCTACACACAGCTAGTATGAAAGAACAATTAATTTCCATCAGTGTGACTGTACCTTTCCAAACTTTGGTCTACACACAGCTAGTATGAAAGAACAATTAATTTCCATTAGTGTGACTGTACCTTTCCAAACTTTGGCCTACACATGGCTAGTATGAAAGAATAATTAATTTTCATCAGTGTGACTGTACCTTTCCAAACTTTGGCCTACACACAGCTAGTATGAAAGAACAATTAATTTCCATCAATCTGACTGTACCTTTCCAAACTTTGGCCTACACATGGCTAGTATGAAAGAACAATTAATTTCCATCAGTGTGACTGTACCTTTCCAAACTTTGGCCTACACATGTCTAGTATGAAAGAACAATTAATTTCCATCAGTGTGACTGTACCTTTCCAAACTTTGGCCTACACGTGGCTAGTGTGAAAGAACAATTAATTTCCATCATTGTGACTGTACCTTTCCAAACTTTGGCCTACACATGGCTAGTATGAAAGAACAATTAATTTCCATCATTGTGACTTTACCTTTCCAAACTTTGGCCTACACACAGCTAGTATGAAAGAACAATTAATTTCCATCAGTGTGACTGTACCTTTCCAAACTTTGGCCTACACACAGCTAGTGTGAAAGAACAATTAATTTCCATCAGTGTGACTGTACCTTTCTAGACTTTGGCCTACACATGGCTAGTATGAAAGAACAATTAATTTCCATCAGTGTGACTGTACCTTTCCAAACTTTGGCCTACACATGGCTAGTTTGAAAGAACAATTAATTTCCATCAGTGTGACTGTACCTTTCCAAACTTTGGCCTACACATGGCTAGTATGAAAGAACAATTAATTTCCATCAGTGTGACTGTACCTTTCCAAACTTTGGCCTACACATGGCTAGTATGAAAGAACAATTAATTTCCATCAGTGTGACTGTACCTTTCCAAACTTTGGCCTACACATGGCTAGTATGAAAGAACAATTAATTTCCATCAGTGTGACTGTACCTTTCCAAACTTTGGCCTACACATGGCTAGTATGAAAGAACAATTAATTTCCATCAGTGTGACTGTACCTTTCCAAACTTTGGCCTACACATGGCTAGTTTGAAAGAACAATTAATTTCCATCAGTGTGACTGTACCTTTCCAAACTTTGGCCTACACATGGCTAGTATGAAAGAACAATTAATTTCCATCAGTCTGACTGTACCTTTCCAAACTTTGGCCTACACACAGCTAGTATGAAAGAACAATTAATTTCCATCAGTGTGACTGTACCTTTCCAAACTTTGGCCTACACACAGCTAGTATGAAAGAACAATTAATTTCCATCAATCTGACTGTACCTTTCCAAACTTTGGCCTACACATGGCTAGTATGAAAGATCAATTAATTTCCATCAGTGTGACTGTACCTTTCCAAACTTTGGCCTACACATGTCTAGTATGAAAGATCAATTAATTTCCATCAGTGTGACTGTACCTTTCCAAACTTTGGCCTACACATGGCTAGTATGAAAGATCAATTAATTTCCATCAGTGTGACTGTACCTTTCCAAACTTTGGCCTACACACAGCTAGTATGAAAGAACAATTAATTTCCATCAGTCTGACTGTACCTTTCCAAACTTTGGCCTACACATGGCTAGTATGAAAGAACAATTTCCATCAGTGTGACTGTACCTTTCCAAACTTTGGCCTACACATGGCTAGTATGAAAGATCAATTAATTTCCATCAGTGTGACTGTACCTTTCCAAACTTTTGGCCTACACACAGCTAGTATGAAAGAACAATTAATTTCCATCAGTGTGACTGTACCTTTCCAAACTTTGGCCTACACACAGCTAGTATGAAAGAACAATTAATTTCCATCATTGTGACTGTACCTTTCCAAACTTTGGCCTACACATGGCTAGTATGAAAGAACAATTAATTTCCATCAGTGTGACTGTACCTTTCTAAACTTTGGCCTACACACAGCTAGTATGAAAGATCAATTAATTTCCATCAATCTGACTGTACCTTTCCAAACTTTGGCCTACACATGTCTAGTATGAAAGATCAATTAATTTCCATCAGTGTGACTGTACCTTTCCAAACTTTGGTCTACACACAGCTAGTATGAAAGAACAATTAATTTCCATCAGTGTGACTGTACCTTTCCAAACTTTGGCCTACACACAGCTAGTATGAAAGATCAATTAATTTCCATCAGTGTGACTGTACCTTTCTAAACTTTGGCCTACACACAGCTAGTATGAAAGAACAATTAATTTCCATCAGTATGACTGTACCTTTCCAAACTTTGGCCTACACATGTCTAGTATGAAAGAACAATTAATTTCCATCAGTGTGACTGTACCTTTCCAAACTTTGGCCTACACATGGCTAGTATGAAAGATCAATTAATTTCCATCAGTGTGACTGTACCTTTCCAAACTTTGGCCTACACACAGCTAGTATGAAAGAACAATTAATTTCCATCAGTCTGACTGTACCTTTCCAAACTTTGGCCTACACATGGCTAGTATGAAAGATCAATTAATTTCCATCAGTGTGACTGTACCTTTCCAAACTTTGTTCTACACACAGCTAGTATGAAAGAACAATTAATTTCCATCAATCTGACTGTACCTTTCCAAACTTTGGCCTACACATGGCTAGTATGAAAGAACAATTTCCATCAGTCTGACTGTACCTTTCCAAACTTTGGCCTACACATGGCTAGTATGAAAGAACAATTAATTTCCATCAGTCTGACTGTACCTTTCCAAACTTTGGCCTACACATGGCTAGTATGAAAGAACAATTAATTACCATCAGTGTGACTGTACCCTTTCCAAACTTTGGCCTACACATGGCTAGTATGAAAGAACAATTTCCATCAGTCTGACTGTACCTTTCCAAACTTTGGCCTACACACAGCTAGTATGAAAGAACAATTTCCATCAGTCTGACTGTACCTTTCCAAACTTTGGCCTACACATGGCTAGTATGAAAGAACAATTAATTTCCATCAGTGTGACTGTACCTTTCCAAACTTCGGCCTACACATGGCTAGTATGAAAGAACAATTAATTTCCATCAGTCTGACTGTACCTTTCCAAACTTTGGCCTACACACAGCTAGTATGAAAGAACAATTAATTTCCATCAGTCTGACTGTACCTTTCCAAACTTTGGCCTACACATGGCTAGTATGAAAGAACAATTAATTTCCATCAGTGTGACTGTACCTTTCCAAACTTTGGCCTACACACAGCTAGTATGAAAAAACAATTCATTTCCATCAGTCTGACTGTACCTTTCCAAACTTTGGCATACACACAGCTAGTGTGAAAGAACAATTAATTTCCATCAGTCTGACTGTACCTTTCCAAACTTTGGCCTACACATGGCTAGTATGAAAGAACAATTAATTTCCATCAGTCTGACTGTACCTTTCCAAACTTTGGCCTACACACAGCTAGTATGAAAGAACAATTAATTTCCATCAGTCTGACTGTACCTTTCCAAACTTTGGCCTGCACACAGCTAGTATGAAAGAACAATTTCCATCAGTCTGACTGTACGTTTCCAAACTTTGGCCTACACATGGCTAGTATGAAAGAACAATTAATTTCCATCAGTCTGACTGTACCTTTCCAAACTTTGGCCTACACATGGCTAGTATGAAAGAACAATTAATTTCCATCAGTCTGACTGTACCTTTCCAAACTTTGGCCTATACAAGGCTAGTATGAAAGAACAATTTCCATCAATCTGACTGTACCTTTCCAAACTTTGGCCTACACATGGCTAGTATGAAAGGTCAATTAATTTCCATCAGTCTGACTGTACCTTTCCAAACTTTGGCCTACACACACCTAGTGTGAAAGAACAATTAATTTCCATCAGTCTGACTGTACCTTTCCAAACTTTGGCCTGCACACAGCTAGTATGAAAGAACAATTAATTTCCATCAGTCTGACTGTACGTTTCCAAACTTTGGCCTACACATGGCTAGTATGAAAGATCAATTAATTTCCATCAGTCTGACTGTACGTTTCCAAACTTTGGCCTACACATGGCTAGTATGAAAGATCTATTAATTTCCATCAGTCTGACTGTACCTTTCCAAACTTTGGCCTACACATGGCTAGTATGAAAGATCAATTAATTTCCATCATTGTGACTGTACCTTTCCAAACTTTGGCCTACACACAGCTAGTGTGAAAGAACAATTAATTTCCATCAGTGTGACTGTACCTTTCTAAACTTTGGCCTACACATGGCTAGTATGAAAGAACAATTAATTTCCATTAGTGTGACTGTACCTTTCCAAACTTTGGCCTACACATGGCTAGTATGAAAGAACAATTAATTTCCATCAGTGTGACTGTACCTTTCCAAACTTTGGCCTACACATGGCTAGTATGAAAGAACAATTTCCATCAGTCTGACTGTACCTTTCCAAACTTTGGCCTACACATGGCTAGTATGAAAGAACAATTTCCATCAGTGTGACTGTACCTTTCCAAACTTTGGCCTACACACAGCTAGTATGAAAGAACAATTAATTTCCATCAGTCTGACTGTACCTTTCCAAACTTTGGCCTACACATGGCTAGTATGGAAGAACAATTAATTTCCATCAGTCTGACTGTACCTTTCCAAACTTTGGCCTACACACAGCTAGTATGAAAGAACAATTAATTTCCATCAGTCTGACTGTACCTTTCCAAACTTTGGCCTACACATGGCTAGTATGAAAGAACAATTAATTTCCATCAGTCTGACTGTACCTTTCCAAACTTTGGCCTACACATGGCTAGTATGAAAGAACAATTAATTTCCATCAGTCTGACTGTACCTTTCCAAACTTTGGCCTACACATGGCTAGTATGAAAGAACAATTAATTTCCATCAATCTGACTGTACCTTTCCAAACTTTGGCCTACACACAGCTAGTATGAAAGAACAATTAATTTCCATCAATCTGACTGTACCTTTCCAAACTTTGGCCTACACATGGCTAGTATGAAAGAACAATTAATTTCCATCAGTCTGACTGTACCTTTCCAAACTTTGGCCTACACATGGCTAGTATGAAAGAACAATTAATTTCCATCAATCTGACTGTACCTTTCCAAACTTTGGCCTACACATGGCTAGTATGAAAGAACAATTAATTTCCATCAGTCTGACTGTACCTTTCCAAACTTTGGTCTACACATGGCTAGTATGAAAGAACAATTAATTTCCATCAATCTGACTGTACCTTTCCAAACTTTGGCCTACACATGGCTAGTATGAAAGAACAATTAATTTCCATCAATCTGACTGTACCTTTCCAAACTTTGGCCTACACATGGCTAGTATGAAAGAACAATTAATTTCCATCAATCTGACTGTACCTTTCCAAACTTTGGCCTACACATGGCTAGTATGAAAGAACAATTAATTTCCATCAGTCTGACTGTACCTTTCCAAACTTTGGCCTACACATGGCTAGTATGAAAGAACAATTAATTTCCATCAATCTGACTGTACCTTTCCAAACTTTGGCCTACACATGGCTAGTATGAAAGAACAATTAATTTCCATCAGTCTGACTGTACCTCTCCAAACCTTGGTCTGCACACAGCTAGTATGAAAGAACAATTAATTTCCATCAGTCTGACTGTACCTTTCCAAACTTTGGCCTACACACAGCTAGTATGAAAGAACAATTAATTTCCATCAGTGTGACTGTACCTTTCCAAACTTTGGCCTACACACAGCTAGTATGAAAGAACAATTAATTTCCATCAATCTGACTGTACCTTTCCAAACTTTGGCCTACACACAGCTAGTATGAAAGAACAATTAATTTCCATCAATCTGACTGTACCTTTCCAAACTTTGGCCTACACATGGCTAGTATGAAAGAACAATTAATTTCCATCAGTCTGACTGTACCTTTCCAAACTTTGGCCTACACATGGCTAGTATGAAAGAACAATTAATTTCCATCAGTCTGACTGTACCTTTCCAAACCTTGGTCTGCACACAGCTAGTATGAAAGAACAATTAATTTCCATCAGTGTGACTGTACCTTTCCAAACTTTGGCCTACACACAGCTAGTATGAAAGAACAATTAATTTCCATCAATCTGACTGTACCTTTCCAAACTTTGGCCTACACACAGCTAGCGTGAAAGAACAATTAATTTCCATCAGTGTGACTGTACCTTTCCAAACTTTGGCCTACACATGGCTAGTATGAAAGAACAATTAATTTCCATCAGTGTGACTGTACCTTTCCAAACTTTGGCCTACACACAGCTAGTATGAAAGAACCATTAATTTCCATCAGTGTGACTGTACCTTTCCAAACTTTGGCCTACACACAGCTAGTATGAAAGAACAATTAATTTCCATCATTGTGACTGTACCTTTCCAAACTTTGGCCTACACATGGCTAGTATGAAAGAACAATTAATTTCCATCATTGTGACTGTACCTTTCCAAACTTTGGCCTACACATGGCTAGTATGAAAGAACAATTAATTTCCATCATTGTGACTGTACCTTTCCAAACTTTGGCCTACACACAGCTAGTATGAAAGAACAATTAATTTCCATCAGTGTGACTGTACCTTTCCAAACTTTGGCCTACACACAGCTAGTATGAAAGAACAATTAATTTCCATCATTGTGACTGTACCTTTCCAAACTTTGGTCTACACACAGCTAGTATGAAAGAACAATTAATTTCCATCAATCTGACTGTACCTTTCCAAACTTTGGTCTACACACAGCTAGTATGAAAGAACAATTAATTTCCATCGGTGTGAGTGTACCTTTCCAAACTTTGGCCTACACATGGCTAGTATGAAAGAACAATTAATTTCCATCAGTGTGACTGTACCTTTCCAAACTTTGGCCTACACACAGCTAGTATGAAAGAACAATTAATTTCCATCAGTGTGACTGTACCTTTCCAAACTTTGGCCTACACACAGCTAGTATGAAAGAACAATTAATTTCCATCAGTCTGACTGTACCTTTCCAAACTTTGGCCTACACACAGCTAGTATGAAAGAACAATTAATTTCCATCAGTGTGACTGTACCTTTCCAAACTTTGGCCTACACACAGCTAGTATGAAAGAACAATTAATTTCCATCAGTGTGACTGTACCTTTCCAAACTTTGGCCTACACATGGCTAGTATGAAAGAACAATTAATTTCCATCAGTGTGACTGTACCTTTCCAAACTTTGGCCTACACACAGCTAGTATGAAAGAACAATTAATTTCCATCAGTGTGACTGTACCTTTCCAAACTTTGGCCTACACACAGCTAGTATGAAAGAACAATTAATTTCCATCAGTCTGACTGTACCTTTCCAAACTTTGGTCTACACACAGCTAGTATGAAAGAACAATTAATTTCCATCAGTGTGACTGTACCTTTCCAATCTTTGGCCTACACATGGCTAGTATGAAAGAACAATTAATTTCCATCAGTGTGACTGTACCTTTCCAAACTTTGGCCTACACATGGCTAGTATGAAAGATCAATTAATTTCCATCAGTGTGACTGTACCTTTCCAAACTTTGGCCTACACACAGCTAGTATGAAAGAACAATTAATTTCCATCAGTCTGACTGTACCTTTCCAAACTTTGGCCTACACATGGCTAGTATGAAAGATCAATTAATTTCCATCAGTGTGACTGTACCTTTCCAAACTTTGTTCTACACACAGCTAGTATGAAAGAACAATTAATTTCCATCAATCTGACTGTACCTTTCCAAACTTTGGCCTACACATGGCTAGTATGAAAGAACAATTTCCATCAGTCTGACTGTACCTTTCCAAACTTTGGCCTACACATGGCTAGTATGAAAGAACAATTAATTTCCATCAGTCTGACTGTACCTTTCCAAACTTTGGCCTACACATGGCTAGTATGAAAGAACAATTAATTACCATCAGTGTGACTGTACCCTTTCCAAACTTTGGCCTACACATGGCTAGTATGAAAGAACAATTTCCATCAGTCTGACTGTACCTTTCCAAACTTTGGCCTACACACAGCTAGTATGAAAGAACAATTTCCATCAGTCTGACTGTACCTTTCCAAACTTTGGCCTACACATGGCTAGTATGAAAGAACAATTAATTTCCATCAGTGTGACTGTACCTTTCCAAACTTCGGCCTACACATGGCTAGTATGAAAGAACAATTAATTTCCATCAGTCTGACTGTACCTTTCCAAACTTTGGCCTACACACAGCTAGTATGAAAGAACAATTAATTTCCATCAGTCTGACTGTACCTTTCCAAACTTTGGCCTACACATGGCTAGTATGAAAGAACAATTAATTTCCATCAGTGTGACTGTACCTTTCCAAACTTTGGCCTACACACAGCTAGTATGAAAAAACAATTCATTTCCATCAGTCTGACTGTACCTTTCCAAACTTTGGCATACACACAGCTAGTGTGAAAGAACAATTAATTTCCATCAGTCTGACTGTACCTTTCCAAACTTTGGCCTACACATGGCTAGTATGAAAGAACAATTAATTTCCATCAGTCTGACTGTACCTTTCCAAACTTTGGCCTACACACAGCTAGTATGAAAGAACAATTAATTTCCATCAGTCTGACTGTACCTTTCCAAACTTTGGCCTGCACACAGCTAGTATGAAAGAACAATTTCCATCAGTCTGACTGTACGTTTCCAAACTTTGGCCTACACATGGCTAGTATGAAAGAACAATTAATTTCCATCAGTCTGACTGTACCTTTCCAAACTTTGGCCTACACATGGCTAGTATGAAAGAACAATTAATTTCCATCAGTCTGACTGTACCTTTCCAAACTTTGGCCTATACAAGGCTAGTATGAAAGAACAATTTCCATCAATCTGACTGTACCTTTCCAAACTTTGGCCTACACATGGCTAGTATGAAAGGTCAATTAATTTCCATCAGTCTGACTGTACCTTTCCAAACTTTGGCCTACACACACCTAGTGTGAAAGAACAATTAATTTCCATCAGTCTGACTGTACCTTTCCAAACTTTGGCCTGCACACAGCTAGTATGAAAGAACAATTAATTTCCATCAGTCTGACTGTACGTTTCCAAACTTTGGCCTACACATGGCTAGTATGAAAGATCAATTAATTTCCATCAGTCTGACTGTACCTTTCCAAACTTTGGCCTACACACAGCTAGTATGAAAGATCAATTAATTTCCATCAGTCTGACTGTACGTTTCCAAACTTTGGCCTACACATGGCTAGTATGAAAGATCAATTAATTTCCATCAGTCTGACTGTACCTTTCCAAACTTTGGCCTACACATGGCTAGTATGAAAGATCTATTAATTTCCATCAGTCTGACTGTACCTTTCCAAACTTTGGCCTACACATGGCTAGTATGAAAGATCAATTAATTTCCATCATTGTGACTGTACCTTTCCAAACTTTGGCCTACACACAGCTAGTGTGAAAGAACAATTAATTTCCATCAGTGTGACTGTACCTTTCTAAACTTTGGCCTACACATGGCTAGTATGAAAGAACAATTAATTTCCATTAGTGTGACTGTACCTTTCCAAACTTTGGCCTACACATGGCTAGTATGAAAGAACAATTAATTTCCATCAGTGTGACTGTACCTTTCCAAACTTTGGCCTACACATGGCTAGTATGAAAGAACAATTTCCATCAGTCTGACTGTACCTTTCCAAACTTTGGCCTACACATGGCTAGTATGAAAGAACAATTTCCATCAGTGTGACTGTACCTTTCCAAACTTTGGCCTACACACAGCTAGTATGAAAGAACAATTAATTTCCATCAGTCTGACTGTACCTTTCCAAACTTTGGCCTACACATGGCTAGTATGGAAGAACAATTAATTTCCATCAGTCTGACTGTACCTTTCCAAACTTTGGCCTACACACAGCTAGTATGAAAGAACAATTAATTTCCATCAGTCTGACTGTACCTTTCCAAACTTTGGCTTACACATGGCTAGTATGAAAGAACAATTAATTTCCATCAGTCTGACTGTACCTTTCCAAACTTTGGCCTACACATGGCTAGTATGAAAGAACAATTAATTTCCATCAGTCTGACTGTACCTTTCCAAACTTTGGCCTACACATGGCTAGTATGAAAGAACAATTAATTTCCATCAATCTGACTGTACCTTTCCAAACTTTGGCCTACACACAGCTAGTATGAAAGAACAATTAATTTCCATCAATCTGACTGTACCTTTCCAAACTTTGGCCTACACATGGCTAGTATGAAAGAACAATTAATTTCCATCAGTCTGACTGTACCTTTCCAAACTTTGGCCTACACATGGCTAGTATGAAAGAACAATTAATTTCCATCAATCTGACTGTACCTTTCCAAACTTTGGCCTACACATGGCTAGTATGAAAGAACAATTAATTTCCATCAGTCTGACTGTACCTTTCCAAACTTTGGTCTACACATGGCTAGTATGAAAGAACAATTAATTTCCATCAATCTGACTGTACCTTTCCAAACTTTGGCCTACACATGGCTAGTATGAAAGAACAATTAATTTCCATCAATCTGACTGTACCTTTCCAAACTTTGGCCTACACATGGCTAGTATGAAAGAACAATTAATTTCCATCAATCTGACTGTACCTTTCCAAACTTTGGCCTACACATGGCTAGTATGAAAGAACAATTAATTTCCATCAGTCTGACTGTACCTTTCCAAACTTTGGCCTACACATGGCTAGTATGAAAGAACAATTAATTTCCATCAATCTGACTGTACCTTTCCAAACTTTGGCCTACACATGGCTAGTATGAAAGAACAATTAATTTCCATCAGTCTGACTGTACCTCTCCAAACCTTGGTCTGCACACAGCTAGTATGAAAGAACAATTAATTTCCATCAGTCTGACTGTACCTTTCCAAACTTTGGCCTACACACAGCTAGTATGAAAGAACAATTAATTTCCATCAGTGTGACTGTACCTTTCCAAACTTTGGCCTACACACAGCTAGTATGAAAGAACAATTAATTTCCATCAATCTGACTGTACCTTTCCAAACTTTGGCCTACACACAGCTAGTATGAAAGAACAATTAATTTCCATCAATCTGACTGTACCTTTCCAAACTTTGGCCTACACATGGCTAGTATGAAAGAACAATTAATTTCCATCAGTCTGACTGTACCTTTCCAAACTTTGGCCTACACATGGCTAGTATGAAAGAACAATTAATTTCCATCAGTCTGACTGTACCTTTCCAAACCTTGGTCTGCACACAGCTAGTATGAAAGAACAATTAATTTCCATCAGTGTGACTGTACCTTTCCAAACTTTGGCCTACACACAGCTAGTATGAAAGAACAATTAATTTCCATCAATCTGACTGTACCTTTCCAAACTTTGGCCTACACACAGCTAGCGTGAAAGAACAATTAATTTCCATCAGTGTGACTGTACCTTTCCAAACTTTGGCCTACACATGGCTAGTATGAAAGAACAATTAATTTCCATCAGTGTGACTGTACCTTTCCAAACTTTGGCCTACACACAGCTAGTATGAAAGAACCATTAATTCCCATCAGTGTGACTGTACCTTTCCAAACTTTGGCCTACACACAGCTAGTATGAAAGAACAATTAATTTCCATCATTGTGACTGTACCTTTCCAAACTTTGGCCTACACATGGCTAGTATGAAAGAACAATTAATTTCCATCATTGTGACTGTACCTTTCCAAACTTTGGCCTACACATGGCTAGTATGAAAGAACAATTAATTTCCATCATTGTGACTGTACCTTTCCAAACTTTGGCCTACACACAGCTAGTATGAAAGAACAATTAATTTCCATCAGTGTGACTGTACCTTTCCAAACTTTGGCCTACACACAGCTAGTATGAAAGAACAATTAATTTCCATCATTGTGACTGTACCTTTCCAAACTTTGGTCTACACACAGCTAGTATGAAAGAACAATTAATTTCCATCAATCTGACTGTACCTTTCCAAACTTTGGTCTACACACAGCTAGTATGAAAGAACAATTAATTTCCATCGGTGTGAGTGTACCTTTCCAAACTTTGGCCTACACATGGCTAGTATGAAAGAACAATTAATTTCCATCAGTGTGACTGTACCTTTCCAAACTTTGGCCTACACACAGCTAGTATGAAAGAACAATTAATTTCCATCAGTGTGACTGTACCTTTCCAAACTTTGGCCTACACACAGCTAGTATGAAAGAACAATTAATTTCCATCAGTCTGACTGTACCTTTCCAAACTTTGGCCTACACACAGCTAGTATGAAAGAACAATTAATTTCCATCAGTGTGACTGTACCTTTCCAAACTTTGGCCTACACACAGCTAGTATGAAAGAACAATTAATTTCCATCAGTGTGACTGTACCTTTCCAAACTTTGGCCTACACATGGCTAGTATGAAAGAACAATTAATTTCCATCAGTGTGACTGTACCTTTCCAAACTTTGGCCTACACACAGCTAGTATGAAAGAACAATTAATTTCCATCAGTGTGACTGTACCTTTCCAAACTTTGGCCTACACACAGCTAGTATGAAAGAACAATTAATTTCCATCAGTCTGACTGTACCTTTCCAAACTTTGGTCTACACACAGCTAGTATGAAAGAACAATTAATTTCCATCAGTGTGACTGTACCTTTCCAATCTTTGGCCTACACATGGCTAGTATGAAAGAACAATTAATTTCCATCAGTGTGACTGTACCTTTCCAAACTTTGGCCTACACACAGCTAGTATGAAAGAACAATTAATTTCCATCAGTGTGACTGTACCTTTCCAAACTTTGGCCTACACACAGCTAGTATGAAAGAACAATTAATTTCTATCAGTCTGACTGTACCTTTCCAAACTTTGGCCTACACACAGCTAGTATGAAAGAACAATTAATTTCCATCAGTGTGACTGTACCTTTCCAAACTTTGGCCTACACACAGCTAGTATGAAAGAACAATTAATTTCCATCAGTGTGACTGTACCTTTCCAAACTTTGGCCTACACATGGCTAGTATGAAAGAACAATTAATTTCCATCAATCTGACTGTACCTTTCCAAACTTTGGCCTACACACAGCTAGTATGAAAGAACAATTAATTTCCATCAGTCTGACTGTACCTTTCCAAACTTTGGCCTACACATGGCTAGTATGAAAGAACAATTAATTTCCATCAGTGTGACTGTACCTTTCCAAACTTTGGCCTACACACAGCTAGTATGAAAGAACAATTAATTTCCATCAGTGTGACTGTACCTTTCCAAACTTTGGCCTACACATGGCTAGTATGAAAGAACAATTAATTTCCATCAATCTGACTGTACCTTTCCAAACTTTGGCCTACACATGGCTAGTATGAAAGAACAATTAATTTCCATCAGTGTGACTGTACCTTTCCAAACTTTGGCCTACACACAGCTAGTATGAAAGAACAATTAATTTCCATCAATCTGACTGTACCTTTCCAAACTTTGGCCTACACATGGCTAGTATGAAAGATCAATTAATTTCCATCAGTGTGACTGTACCTTTCCAAACTTTGGCCTACACATGTCTAGTATGAAAGATCAATTAATTTCCATCAGTGTGACTGTACCTTTCCAAACTTTGGCCTACACATGGCTAGTATGAAAGATCAATTAATTTCCATCAGTGTGACTGTACCTTTCCAAACTTTGGCCTACACACAGCTAGTATGAAAGAACAATTAATTTCCATCAGTCTGACTGTACCTTTCCAAACTTTGGCCTACACATGGCTAGTATGAAAGAACAATTTCCATCAGTGTGACTGTACCTTTCCAAACTTTGGCCTACACATGGCTAGTATGAAAGATCAATTAATTTCCATCAGTGTGACTGTACCTTTCCAAACTTTTGGCCTACACACAGCTAGTATGAAAGAACAATTAATTTCCATCAGTGTGACTGTACCTTTCCAAACTTTGGCCTACACACAGCTAGTATGAAAGAACAATTAATTTCCATCATTGTGACTGTACCTTTCCAAACTTTGGCCTACACATGGCTAGTATGAAAGAACAATTAATTTCCATCAGTGTGACTGTACCTTTCTAAACTTTGGCCTACACACAGCTAGTATGAAAGATCAATTAATTTCCATCAATCTGACTGTACCTTTCCAAACTTTGGCCTACACATGTCTAGTATGAAAGATCAATTAATTTCCATCAGTGTGACTGTACCTTTCCAAACTTTGGTCTACACACAGCTAGTATGAAAGAACAATTAATTTCCATCAGTGTGACTGTACCTTTCCAAACTTTGGCCTACACACAGCTAGTATGAAAGATCAATTAATTTCCATCAGTGTGACTGTACCTTTCTAAACTTTGGCCTACACACAGCTAGTATGAAAGAACAATTAATTTCCATCAGTATGACTGTACCTTTCCAAACTTTGGCCTACACATGTCTAGTATGAAAGAACAATTAATTTCCATCAGTGTGACTGTACCTTTCCAAACTTTGGCCTACACATGGCTAGTATGAAAGATCAATTAATTTCCATCAGTGTGACTGTACCTTTCCAAACTTTGGCCTACACACAGCTAGTATGAAAGAACAATTAATTTCCATCAGTCTGACTGTACCTTTCCAAACTTTGGCCTACACATGGCTAGTATGAAAGATCAATTAATTTCCATCAGTGTGACTGTACCTTTCCAAACTTTGTTCTACACACAGCTAGTATGAAAGAACAATTAATTTCCATCAATCTGACTGTACCTTTCCAAACTTTGGCCTACACATGGCTAGTATGAAAGAACAATTTCCATCAGTCTGACTGTACCTTTCCAAACTTTGGCCTACACATGGCTAGTATGAAAGAACAATTAATTTCCATCAGTCTGACTGTACCTTTCCAAACTTTGGCCTACACATGGCTAGTATGAAAGAACAATTAATTACCATCAGTGTGACTGTACCCTTTCCAAACTTTGGCCTACACATGGCTAGTATGAAAGAACAATTTCCATCAGTCTGACTGTACCTTTCCAAACTTTGGCCTACACACAGCTAGTATGAAAGAACAATTAATTTCCATCAGTGTGACTGTACCTTTCCAAACTTTGGCCTACACACAGCTAGTATGAAAGAACAATTAATTTCCATCAATCTGACTGTACCTTTCCAAACTTTGGCCTACACACAGCTAGTATGAAAGAACAATTAATTTCCATCAATCTGACTGTACCTTTCCAAACTTTGGCAAACACATGGCTAGTATGAAAGAACAATTAATTTCCATCAGTCTGACTGTACCTTTCCAAACTTTGGCCTACACATGGCTAGTATGAAAGAACAATTAATTTCCATCAGTCTGACTGTACCTTTCCAAACCTTGGTCTGCACACAGCTAGTATGAAAGAAAAATTAATTTCCATCAGTGTGACTGTACCTTTCCAAACTTTGGCCTACACACAGCTAGTATGAAAGAACAATTAATTTCCATCAATCTGACTGTACCTTTCCAAACTTTGGCCTACACACAGCTAGCGTGAAAGAACAATTAATTTCCATCAGTGTGACTGTACCTTTCCAAACTTTGGCCTACACATGGCTAGTATGAAAGAACAATTAATTTCCATCAGTGTGACTGTACCTTTCCAAACTTTGGCCTACACACAGCTAGTATGAAAGAACCATTAATTTCCATCAGTGTGACTGTACCTTTCCAAACTTTGGCCTACACACAGCTAGTATGAAAGAACAATTAATTTCCATCATTGTGACTGTACCTTTCCAAACTTTGGCCTACACATGGCTAGTATGAAAGAACAATTAATTTCCATCATTGTGACTGTACCTTTCCAAACTTTGGCCTACACATGGCTAGTATGAAAGAACAATTAATTTCCATCATTGTGACTGTACCTTTCCAAACTTTGGCCTACACACAGCTAGTATGAAAGATCAATTAATTTCCATCAGTGTGACTGTACCTTTCCAAACTTTGGCCTACACACAGCTAGTATGAAAGAACAATTAATTTCCATCATTGTGACTGTACCTTTCCAAACTTTGGTCTACACACAGCTAGTATGAAAGAACAATTAATTTCCATCAATCTGACTGTACCTTTCCAAACTTTGGTCTACACACAGCTAGTATGAAAGAACAATTAATTTCCATCGGTGTGACTGTACCTTTCCAAACTTTGGCCTACACATGGCTAGTATGAAAGAACAATTAATTTCCATCAGTGTGACTGTACCTTTCCAAACTTTGGCCTACACACAGCTAGTATGAAAGAACAATTAATTTCCATCAGTGTGACTGTACCTTTCCAAACTTTGGCCTACACACAGCTAGTATGAAAGAACAATTAATTTCCATCAGTCTGACTGTACCTTTCCAAACTTTGGCCTACACACAGCTAGTATGAAAGAACAATTAATTTCCATCAGTGTGACTGTACCTTTCCAAACTTTGGCCTACACACAGCTAGTATGAAAGAACAATTAATTTCCATCAGTGTGACTGTACCTTTCCAAACTTTGGCCTACACATGGCTAGTATGAAAGAACAATTAATTTCCATCAGTGTGACTGTACCTTTCCAAACTTTGGCCTACACACAGCTAGTATGAAAGAACAATTAATTTCCATCAGTGTGACTGTACCTTTCCAAACTTTGGCCTACACACAGCTAGTATGAAAGAACAATTAATTTCCATCAGTCTGACTGTACCTTTCCAAACTTTGGTCTACACACAGCTAGTATGAAAGAACAATTAATTTCCATCAGTGTGACTGTACCTTTCCAATCTTTGGCCTACACATGGCTAGTATGAAAGAACAATTAATTTCCATCAGTGTGACTGTACCTTTCCAAACTTTGGCCTACACACAGCTAGTATGAAAGAACAATTAATTTCCATCAGTGTGACTGTACCTTTCCAAACTTTGGCCTACACACAGCTAGTATGAAAGAACAATTAATTTCTATCAGTCTGACTGTACCTTTCCAAACTTTGGCCTACACACAGCTAGTATGAAAGAACAATTAATTTCCATCAGTGTGACTGTACCTTTCCAAACTTTGGCCTACACACAGCTAGTATGAAAGAACAATTAATTTCCATCAGTGTGACTGTACCTTTCCAAACTTTGGCCTACACATGGCTAGTATGAAAGAACAATTAATTTCCATCAATCTGACTGTACCTTTCCAAACTTTGGCCTACACACAGCTAGTATGAAAGAACAATTAATTTCCATCAGTCTGACTGTACCTTTCCAAACTTTGGCCTACACATGGCTAGTATGAAAGAACAATTAATTTCCATCAGTGTGACTGTACCTTTCCAAACTTTGGCCTACACACAGCTAGTATGAAAGAACAATTAATTTCCATCAGTGTGACTGTACCTTTCCAAACTTTGGCCTACACATGGCTAGTATGAAAGAACAATTAATTTCCATCAATCTGACTGTACCTTTCCAAACTTTGGCCTACACATGGCTAGTATGAAAGAACAATTAATTTCCATCAGTGTGACTGTACCTTTCCAAACTTTGGCCTACACACAGCTAGTATGAAAGAACAATTAATTTCCATCAATCTGACTGTACCTTTCCAAACTTTGGCCTACACATGGCTAGTATGAAAGATCAATTAATTTCCATCAGTGTGACTGTACCTTTCCAAACTTTGGCCTACACATGTCTAGTATGAAAGATCAATTAATTTCCATCAGTGTGACTGTACCTTTCCAAACTTTGGCCTACACATGGCTAGTATGAAAGATCAATTAATTTCCATCAGTGTGACTGTACCTTTCCAAACTTTGGCCTACACACAGCTAGTATGAAAGAACAATTAATTTCCATCAGTCTGACTGTACCTTTCCAAACTTTGGCCTACACATGGCTAGTATGAAAGAACAATTTCCATCAGTGTGACTGTACCTTTCCAAACTTTGGCCTACACATGGCTAGTATGAAAGATCAATTAATTTCCATCAGTGTGACTGTACCTTTCCAAACTTTTGGCCTACACACAGCTAGTATGAAAGAACAATTAATTTCCATCAGTGTGACTGTACCTTTCCAAACTTTGGCCTACACACAGCTAGTATGAAAGAACAATTAATTTCCATCAGTCTGACTGTACCTTTCCAAACTTTGGCCTACACATGGCTAGTATGAAAGATCAATTAATTTCCATCAGTGTGACTGTACCTTTCCAAACTTTGTTCTACACACAGCTAGTATGAAAGAACAATTAATTTCCATCAATCTGACTGTACCTTTCCAAACTTTGGCCTACACATGGCTAGTATGAAAGAACAATTTCCATCAGTCTGACTGTACCTTTCCAAACTTTGGCCTACACATGGCTAGTATGAAAGAACAATTAATTTCCATCAGTCTGACTGTACCTTTCCAAACTTTGGCCTACACATGGCTAGTATGAAAGAACAATTAATTACCATCAGTGTGACTGTACCCTTTCCAAACTTTGGCCTACACATGGCTAGTATGAAAGAACAATTTCCATCAGTCTGACTGTACCTTTCCAAACTTTGGCCTACACACAGCTAGTATGAAAGAACAATTTCCATCAGTCTGACTGTACCTTTCCAAACTTTGGCCTACACATGGCTAGTATGAAAGAACAATTAATTTCCATCAGTGTGACTGTACCTTTCCAAACTTCGGCCTACACATGGCTAGTATGAAAGAACAATTAATTTCCATCAGTCTGACTGTACCTTTCCAAACTTTGGCCTACACACAGCTAGTATGAAAGAACAATTAATTTCCATCAGTCTGACTGTACCTTTCCAAACTTTGGCCTACACATGGCTAGTATGAAAGAACAATTAATTTCCATCAGTGTGACTGTACCTTTCCAAACTTTGGCATACACACAGCTAGTGTGAAAGAACAATTAATTTCCATCAGTCTGACTGTACCTTTCCAAACTTTGGCCTACACATGGCTAGTATGAAAGAACAATTAATTTCCATCAGTCTGACTGTACCTTTCCAAACTTTGGCCTACACACAGCTAGTATGAAAGAACAATTAATTTCCATCAGTCTGACTGTACCTTTCCAAACTTTGGCCTGCACACAGCTAGTATGAAAGAACAATTTCCATCAGTCTGACTGTACGTTTCCAAACTTTGGCCTACACATGGCTAGTATGAAAGAACAATTAATTTCCATCAGTCTGACTGTACCTTTCCAAACTTTGGCCTACACATGGCTAGTATGAAAGAACAATTAATTTCCATCAGTCTGACTGTACCTTTCCAAACTTTGGCCTACACAAGGCTAGTATGAAAGAACAATTTCCATCAATCTGACTGTACCTTTCCAAACTTTGGCCTACACATGGCTAGTATGAAAGGTCAATTAATTTCCATCAGTCTGACTGTACCTTTCCAAACTTTGGCCTACACACACCTAGTGTGAAGGAACAATTAATTTCCATCAGTCTGACTGTACCTTTCCAAACTTTGGCCTGCACACAGCTAGTATGAAAGAACAATTAATTTCCATCAGTCTGACTGTACGTTTCCAAACTTTGGCCTACACATGGCTAGTATGAAAGATCAATTAATTTCCATCAGTCTGACTGTACCTTTCCAAACTTTGGCCTACACACAGCTAGTATGAAAGATCAATTAATTTCCATCAGTCTGACTGTACGTTTCCAAACTTTGGCCTACACATGGCTAGTATGAAAGATCAATTAATTTCCATCAGTCTGACTGTACCTTTCCAAACTTTGGCCTACACATGGCTAGTATGAAAGATCTATTAATTTCCATCAGTCTGACTGTACCTTTCCAAACTTTGGCCTACACATGGCTAGTATGAAAGATCAATTAATTTCCATCATTGTGACTGTACCTTTCCAAACTTTGGCCTACACACAGCTAGTGTGAAAGAACAATTAATTTCCATCAGTGTGACTGTACCTTTCTAAACTTTGGCCTACACATGGCTAGTATGAAAGAACAATTAATTTCCATTAGTGTGACTGTACCTTTCCAAACTTTGGCCTACACATGGCTAGTATGAAAGAACAATTAATTTCCATCAGTGTGACTGTACCTTTCCAAACTTTGGCCTACACATGGCTAGTATGAAAGAACAATTTCCATCAGTCTGACTGTACCTTTCCAAACTTTGGCCTACACATGGCTAGTATGAAAGAACAATTTCCATCAGTGTGACTGTACCTTTCCAAACTTTGGCCTACACACAGCTAGTATGAAAGAACAATTAATTTCCATCAGTCTGACTGTACCTTTCCAAACTTTGGCCTACACATGGCTAGTATGGAAGAACAATTAATTTCCATCAGTCTGACTGTACCTTTCCAAACTTTGGCCTACACACAGCTAGTATGAAAGAACAATTAATTTCCATCAGTCTGACTGTACCTTTCCAAACTTTGGCCTACACATGGCTAGTATGAAAGAACAATTAATTTCCATCAGTCTGACTGTACCTTTCCAAACTTTGGCCTACACATGGCTAGTATGAAAGAACAATTAATTTCCATCAGTCTGACTGTACCTTTCCAAACTTTGGCCTACACATGGCTAGTATGAAAGAACAATTAATTTCCATCAATCTGACTGTACCTTTCCAAACTTTGGCCTACACACAGCTAGTATGAAAGAACAATTAATTTCCATCAATCTGACTGTACCTTTCCAAACTTTGGCCTACACATGGCTAGTATGAAAGAACAATTAATTTCCATCAGTCTGACTGTACCTTTCCAAACTTTGGCCTACACATGGCTAGTATGAAAGAACAATTAATTTCCATCAATCTGACTGTACCTTTCCAAACTTTGGCCTACACATGGCTAGTATGAAAGAACAATTAATTTCCATCAGTCTGACTGTACCTTTCCAAACTTTGGTCTACACATGGCTAGTATGAAAGAACAATTAATTTCCATCAATCTGACTGTACCTTTCCAAACTTTGGCCTACACATGGCTAGTATGAAAGAACAATTAATTTCCATCAATCTGACTGTACCTTTCCAAACTTTGGCCTACACATGGCTAGTATGAAAGAACAATTAATTTCCATCAATCTGACTGTACCTTTCCAAACTTTGGCCTACACATGGCTAGTATGAAAGAACAATTAATTTCCATCAGTCTGACTGTACCTTTCCAAACTTTGGCCTACACATGGCTAGTATGAAAGAACAATTAATTTCCATCAATCTGACTGTACCTTTCCAAACTTTGGCCTACACATGGCTAGTATGAAAGAACAATTAATTTCCATCAGTCTGACTGTACCTCTCCAAACCTTGGTCTGCACACAGCTAGTATGAAAGAACAATTAATTTCCATCAGTCTGACTGTACCTTTCCAAACTTTGGCCTACACACAGCTAGTATGAAAGAACAATTAATTTCCATCAGTGTGACTGTACCTTTCCAAACTTTGGCCTACACACAGCTAGTATGAAAGAACAATTAATTTCCATCAATCTGACTGTACCTTTCCAAACTTTGGCCTACACACAGCTAGTATGAAAGAACAATTAATTTCCATCAATCTGACTGTACCTTTCCAAACTTTGGCCTACACATGGCTAGTATGAAAGAACAATTAATTTCCATCAGTCTGACTGTACCTTTCCAAACTTTGGCCTACACATGGCTAGTATGAAAGAACAATTAATTTCCATCAGTCTGACTGTACCTTTCCAAACCTTGGTCTGCACACAGCTAGTATGAAAGAACAATTAATTTCCATCAGTGTGACTGTACCTTTCCAAACTTTGGCCTACACACAGCTAGTATGAAAGAACAATTAATTTCCATCAATCTGACTGTACCTTTCCAAACTTTGGCCTACACACAGCTAGCGTGAAAGAACAATTAATTTCCATCAGTGTGACTGTACCTTTCCAAACTTTGGCCTACACATGGCTAGTATGAAAGAACAATTAATTTCCATCAGTGTGACTGTACCTTTCCAAACTTTGGCCTACACACAGCTAGTATGAAAGAACCATTAATTTCCATCAGTGTGACTGTACCTTTCCAAACTTTGGCCTACACACAGCTAGTATGAAAGAACAATTAATTTCCATCATTGTGACTGTACCTTTCCAAACTTTGGCCTACACATGGCTAGTATGAAAGAACAATTAATTTCCATCATTGTGACTGTACCTTTCCAAACTTTGGCCTACACATGGCTAGTATGAAAGAACAATTAATTTCCATCATTGTGACTGTACCTTTCCAAACTTTGGCCTACACACAGCTAGTATGAAAGAACAATTAATTTCCATCAGTGTGACTGTACCTTTCCAAACTTTGGCCTACACACAGCTAGTATGAAAGAACAATTAATTTCCATCATTGTGACTGTACCTTTCCAAACTTTGGTCTACACACAGCTAGTATGAAAGAACAATTAATTTCCATCAATCTGACTGTACCTTTCCAAACTTTGGGCTACACACAGCTAGTATGAAAGAACAATTAATTTCCATCGGTGTGACTGTACCTTTCCAAACTTTGGCCTACACATGGCTAGTATGAAAGAACAATTAATTTCCATCAGTGTGACTGTACCTTTCCAAACTTTGGCCTACACACAGCTAGTATGAAAGAACAATTAATTTCCATCAGTGTGACTGTACCTTTCCAAACTTTGGCCTACACACAGCTAGTATGAAAGAACAATTAATTTCCATCAGTCTGACTGTACCTTTCCAAACTTTGGCCTACACACAGCTAGTATGAAAGAACAATTAATTTCCATCAGTGTGACTGTACCTTTCCAAACTTTGGCCTACACACAGCTAGTATGAAAGAACAATTAATTTCCATCAGTGTGACTGTACCTTTCCAAACTTTGGCCTACACATGGCTAGTATGAAAGAACAATTAATTTCCATCAGTGTGACTGTACCTTTCCAAACTTTGGCCTACACACAGCTAGTATGAAAGAACAATTAATTTCCATCAGTGTGACTGTACCTTTCCAAACTTTGGCCTACACACAGCTAGTATGAAAGAACAATTAATTTCCATCAGTCTGACTGTACCTTTCCAAACTTTGGTCTACACACAGCTAGTATGAAAGAACAATTAATTTCCATCAGTGTGACTGTACCTTTCCAATCTTTGGCCTACACATGGCTAGTATGAAAGAACAATTAATTTCCATCAGTGTGACTGTACCTTTCCAAACTTTGGCCTACACACAGCTAGTATGAAAGAACAATTAATTTCCATCAGTGTGACTGTACCTTTCCAAACTTTGGCCTACACACAGCTAGTATGAAAGAACAATTAATTTCTATCAGTCTGACTGTACCTTTCCAAACTTTGGCCTACACACAGCTAGTATGAAAGAACAATTAATTTCCATCAGTGTGACTGTACCTTTCCAAACTTTGGCCTACACACAGCTAGTATGAAAGAACAATTAATTTCCATCAGTGTGACTGTACCTTTCCAAACTTTGGCCTACACATGGCTAGTATGAAAGAACAATTAATTTCCATCAATCTGACTGTACCTTTCCAAACTTTGGCCTACACACAGCTAGTATGAAAGAACAATTAATTTCCATCAGTCTGACTGTACCTTTCCAAACTTTGGCCTACACATGGCTAGTATGAAAGAACAATTAATTTCCATCAGTGTGACTGTACCTTTCCAAACTTTGGCCTACACACAGCTAGTATGAAAGAACAATTAATTTCCATCAGTGTGACTGTACCTTTCCAAACTTTGGCCTACACATGGCTAGTATGAAAGAACAATTAATTTCCATCAATCTGACTGTACCTTTCCAAACTTTGGCCTACACATGGCTAGTATGAAAGAACAATTAATTTCCATCATTGTGACTGTACCTTTCCAAACTTTGGCCTACACATGGCTAGTATGAAAGAACAATTAATTTCCATCAGTGTGACTGTACCTTTCCAAACTTTGGCCTACACATGTCTAGTATGAAAGAACAATTAATTTCCATCATTGTGACTGTACCTTTCCAAACTTTGGTCTACACACAGCTAGTATGAAAGATCAATTAATTTCCATCAGTGTGACTGTACCTTTCTAAACTTTGGCCTACACATGGCTAGTATGAAAGAACAATTAATTTCCATCAGTGTGACTGTACCTTTCCAAACTTTGGCCTACACACAGCTAGTATGAAAGAACAATTAATTTCCATCAGTGTGACTGTACCTTTCCAAACTTTTGGCCTACACACAGCTAGTATGAAAGAACAATTAATTTCCATCAGTGTGACTGTACCTTTCCAAACTTTGGCCTACACACAGCTAGTATGAAAGAACAATTAATTTCCATCATTGTGACTGTACCTTTCCAAACTTTGGCCTACACATGTCTAGTATGAAAGAACAATTAATTTCCATCAGTGTGACTGTACCTTTCTAAACTTTGGCCTACACATGGCTAGTATGAAAGAACAATTAATTTTCATCAGTGTGACTGTACCTTTCCAAACTTTGGCCTACACATGTCTAGTATGAAAGAACAATTAATTTCCATCAGTGTGACTGTACCTTTCCAAACTTTGGTCTACACACAGCTAGTATGAAAGAACAATTAATTTCCATCAGTGTGACTGTACCTTTCCAAACTTTGGCCTACACACAGCTAGTATGAAAGAACAATTAATTTCCATTAGTGTGACTATACCTTTCCGAACTTTGGCCTACATACAGCTAGTATGAAAGAACAATTAATTTCCATCAGTGTGACTATACCTTTCCGAACTTTGGCCTACACACAGCTAGTATGAAAAAACAATTAATTTCCATCAGTCTGACTGTACCTTTCCAAACTTTGGCCTACACTTGGCTAGTATGAAAGAACAATTAATTTCCATCAGTCTGACTGTACCTTTCCAAACTTTGGCCTACACACAGCTAGTAATATGTAATATATGTAATACGTAATATTTATTGAGGTACTAAGCCTTTACAATTTTTGGACTGCCCTCTGTTTTGGCCCAGGCCACTGCTACACAGGACAGTCCATTAAGTATATTTACAGACATGTTACAATATGTATTATTACATAATAGTCACTTATTATTCCTTCTCTCTTTTTACAGTCCACACCCACTTGTTTTTAACCTTACTTAAAAACTGACCTATGTTATTATAATTTTTACTTAAAACCTTGATTAAGCTGATTCTCCTATTCATTTTTGATATTTGACATTCTTTCCTCCACATCTCTGTTTCCTTACAATCAAACAATATATGTTTTATATCCTCTTTATCTCCACACAATGGGCACTCGTCTTGTGGGTATCCATTTCTTTGACCTCTTAATCTCCATATCCCTGCTCTTAACCATGCTAACCCCTTTCTTTCTTCACTGTTAGTGCTATCTATATACCTCTCCCTCCCCCAACTATTTTTCAATTGAATATAGAAAACAAGTGATCTCTTCTCTGCTATTTGACTAAACAGTTTCTGGATCTCCATGTCTTCAAATCTTATTCTAGCCCCTTTCCAAAAACCTTTATAATTAGTTTCTCTCTTTCTCCAAATATCACCCATACCATTATTTTCCAAATTATTTCGTAAATTACTTACCCATCCTTTATTTGGTAAACTTAGTTCTTGATACTTCAAGCATTGTTTCAGTATATTGCCCTCCTCTAAATTCAATATCCTATACCAATATTTTAGTGCCCTTTCTATAACTAACCCTTTTCTTGGAACTCTCCCCATAACTAACCCTTTTCTTGGAACTCTCCCCATTTCAATTAGAGCTACTTCATTTGCAGTTGATATTGGCAGCCCTAGAACTTCCTTACAAAACCCCCTGTGTACATAATCTAAAACTTCCCATCCCTTTTCTAGCCCCCACATCTCAATACCATATACACACAGCTAGTATGAAAGAACAATTAATTTCCATCAGTGTGACTGTACCTTTCTAGACTTTGGCCTACACACAGCTAGTATGAAAGAACAATTAATTTCCATCAGTGTGACTGTACCTTTCCAAACTTTGGCCTACACACAGCTAGTATGAAAGAACAATTAATTTCCATCAGTGTGACTGTACCTTTCCAAACTTTGGCCTACACACAGCTAGTATGAAAGAACAATTAATTTCCATCAGTGTGACTGTACCTTTCCAAACATTGGCCTACACATGGCTAGTATGAAAGAACAATTAATTTCCATCAGTGTGACTGTACCTTTCCAAACTTTGGCCTACACATGGCTAGTATGAAAGAACAATTAATTTCCATCAGTCTGACTGTACCTTTCCAAACTTTGGCCTACACACAGCTAGTATGAAAGAACAATTAATTTCCATCAGTGTGACTGTACCTTTCCAAACTTTGGCCTACACACAGCTAGTATGAAAGAACAATTAATTTCCATCAGTGTGACTGTACCTTTCTAAACTTTGGCCTACACATGGCTAGTATGAAAGAACAATTAATTTCCATTAGTGTGACTGTACCTTTCCAAACTTTTGGCCTACACACAGCTAGTATGAAAGAACAATTAATTTCCATCAGTGTGACTGTACCTTTCCAAACTTTGGCCTACACACAGCTAGTATGAAAGAACAATTAATTTCCATCATTGTGACTGTACCTTTCCAAACTTTGGCCTACACACAGCTAGTATGAAAGAACAATTAATTTCCATTAGTGTGACTATACCTTTCCAAACTTTGGCCTACACACAGCTAGTATGAAAGAACAATTAATTTCCATCAGTGTGACTGTACCTTTCCAAACTTTGGCCTACACATGTCTAGTATGAAAGAACAATTAATTTCCATCAGTGTGACTGTACCTTTCCAAACTTTGGCCTACACATGGCTAGTATGAAAGAACAATTAATTTCCATCAGTGTGACTGTACCTTTCCAAACTTTGTTCTACACACAGCTAGTATGAAAGAACAATTAATTTCCATCATTGTGACTGTACCTTTCCAAACTTTGTTCTACACACAGCTAGTATGAAAGAACAATTAATTTCCATCAGTGTGACTGTACCTTTCTAGACTTTGGCCTACACACAGCTAGTATGAAAGAACAATTAATTTCCATCAGTGTGACTGTACCTTTCTAAACTTTGGCCTACACACAGCTAGTATGAAAGAACAATTAATTTCCATCAGTGTGACTGTACCTTTCTAAACTTTGGCCTACACACAGCTAGTATGAAAGAACAATTAATTTCCATCAGTGTGACTGTACCTTTCCAAACTTTGGCCTACACACAGCTAGTATGAAAGAACCATTAATTTCCATCAGTCTGACTGTACCTTTCCAAACTTTGGTCTACACACAGCTAGTGTGAAAGAAGAACTAACCTTTCCAAATTTTGGTCTACACACAGCTAGTGTGAAAGAAGAACTAACCTTTCCAAATTTTGGCCTACACACAGCTAGTGTGAAAGAAGAACTAACCTTTCTAAACTTTGGCCTACACACAGCTAGTATGTAAGAACAATTTCCATCAATCTGACTGTACCTTTCCAAACTTTGGCCTACACACAGCTAGTGTGAAAGAAGAATTAATTTCCATCAGTGTGACTGTACCTTTCCAAACTTTGGTCTACACATGGCTAGTATGAAAGAACAATTAATTTCCATCAGTGTGACTGTACCTTTCCAAACTTTGGTCTACACACAGCTAGTATGAAAGAACAATTAATTTCCATCAGTGTGACTGTACCTTTCCAAACTTTGGTCTACACATGGCTAGTATGAAAGAACAATTAATTTCCATCAGTGTGACTGTACCTTTCCAAACTTTGGCCTACACATGGCTAGTATGAAAGAACAATTAATTTCCATCAGTGTGACTGTACCTTTCCAAACTTTGGTCTACACACAGCTAGTATGAAAGAACAATTAATTTCCATCAGTGTGACTGTACCTTTCCAAACTTTGGCCTACACACAGCTAGTGTGAAAGAAGAATTAATTTCCATCAGTGTGACTGTACCTTTCCAAACTTTGGTCTACACATGGCTAGTATGAAAGAACAATTAATTTCCATCAGTGTGACTGTACCTTTCCAAACTTTGGCCTACACATGGCTAGTATGAAAGAACAATTAATTTCCATCAGTGTGACTGTACCTTTCCAAACTTTGGTCTACACACAGCTAGTATGAAAGAACAATTAATTTCCATCAGTCTGACTGTACCTTTCCAAACTTTGGCCTACACACAGCTAGTGTGAAAGAACAATTAATTTCCATCAGTCTGACTGTACCTTTCCAAACTTTGGCCTACACACATCTAGTATGAAAGAGCAATTAATTTCCATCAGTGTGACTGTACCTTTCCAAACTTTGGCCTACACACAGCTAGTATGAAAGAACAATTAATTTCCATCAGTCTGACTGTACCTTTCCAAACTTTGGCCTACACACAGCTAGTATGAAAGAGCAATTAATTTCCATCAGTCTGACTGTACCTTTCCAAACTTTGGCCTACACATGGCTAGTATGAAAGAACAATTAATTTCCATCAGTGTGACTGTACCTTTCCAAACTTTGGCCTACACATGGCTAGTATGAAAGAGCAATTAATTTCCATCAGTCTGACTGTACCTTTCCAAACTTTGGCCTACACATGGCTAGTATGAAAGAACAATTAATTTCCATCAGTGTGACTGTACCTTTCCAAACTTTGGCCTACACACAGCTAGTGTGAAAGAAGAATTAATTTCCATCAGTGTGACTGTACCTTTCCAAACTTTGGTCTACACATGGCTAGTATGAAAGAACAATTAATTTCCATCAGTGTGACTGTACCTTTCCAAACTTTGGCCTACACATGGCTAGTATGAAAGAACAATTAATTTCCATCAGTGTGACTGTACCTTTCCAAACTTTGGTCTACACACAGCTAGTATGAAAGAACAATTAATTTCCATCAGTCTGACTGTACCTTTCCAAACTTTGGCCTACACACAGCTAGTGTGAAAGAACAATTAATTTCCATCAGTCTGACTGTACCTTTCCAAACTTTGGCCTACACACATCTAGTATGAAAGAGCAATTAATTTCCATCAGTGTGACTGTACCTTTCCAAACTTTGGCCTACACACAGCTAGTATGAAAGAACAATTAATTTCCATCAGTCTGACTGTACCTTTCCAAACTTTGGCCTACACACAGCTAGTATGAAAGAGCAATTAATTTCCATCAGTCTGACTGTACCTTTCCAAACTTTGGCCTACACATGGCTAGTATGAAAGAACAATTAATTTCCATCAGTGTGACTGTACCTTTCCAAACTTTGGCCTACACATGGCTAGTATGAAAGAGCAATTAATTTCCATCAGTCTGACTGTACCTTTCCAAACTTTGGCCTACACATGGCTAGTATGAAAGAACAATTAATTTCCATCAGTGTGACTGTACCTTTCCAAACTTTGGCCTACACATGGCTAGTATGAAAGAGCAATTAATTTCCATCAGTCTGACTGTACCTTTCCAAACTTTGGCCTACACATGGCTAGTATGAAAGAACAATTAATTTCCATCAGTCTGACTGTACCTTTCCAAACTTTGGCCTACACATGGCTAGTATGAAAGAACAATTAATTTCCATCAGTGTGACTGTACCTTTCCAAACTTTGGCCTACACATGGCTAGTATGAAAGAGCAATTAATTTCCATCAGTCTGACTGTACCTTTCCAAACTTTGGCCTACACACAGCTAGTATGAAAGAGCAATTAATTTCCATCAGTCTGACTGTACCTTTCCAAACTTTGGCCTACACATGGCTAGTATGAAAGAACAATTAATTTCCATCAGTCTGACTGTACCTTTCCAAACTTTGGCCTACACATGGCTAGTATGAAAGAACAATTAATTTCCATCAGTCTGACTGTACCTTTCCAAACTTTGGCCTACACACAGCTAGTATGAAAGAGCAATTAATTTCCATCAGTGTGACTGTACCTTTCCAAACTTTGGCCTACACACAGCTAGTATGAAGGAGCAATTAATTTCCATCAGTCTGACTGTACCTTTCCAAACTTTGGCCTACACACAGCTAGTATGAAAGAGCAATTAATTTCCATCAGTCTGACTGTACCTTTCCAAACTTTGGCCTACACATGGCTAGTATGAAAGAACAATTAATTTCCATCAGTGTGACTGTACCTTTCCAAACTTTGGCCTACACATGGCTAGTATGAAAGAGCAATTAATTTCCATCAGTCTGACTGTACCTTTCCAAACTTTGGCCTACACATGTCTAGTATGAAAGATCAATTAATTTCCATCAGTGTGACTGTACCTTTACAAACTTTGGTCTACACATGGCTAGTATGAAAGATCAATTAATTTCCATCAGTGTGACTGTACCTTTCCAAACTTTGGTCTACACACAGCTAGTATGAAAGAACAATTAATTTCCATCAGTGTGACTGTACCTTTCCAAACTTTGGCCTACACACAGCTAGTATGAAAGAGCAATTAATTTCCATCAGTCTGACTGTACCTTTCCAAACTTTGGCCTACACACAGCTAGTATGAAAGAGCAATTAATTTCCATCAGTCTGACTGTACCTTTCCAAACTTTGGCCTACACATGGCTAGTATGAAAGAACAATTAATTTCCATCAGTCTGACTGTACCTTTCCAAACTTTGGCCTACACATGGCTAGTATGAAAGAACAATTAATTTCCATCAGTCTGACTGTACCTTTCCAAACTTTGGCCTACATAAAGCTAGTATGAAAGAACAATTAATTTCCATCAGTCTGACTGTACCTTTCCAAACTTTGGCCTACACATGGCTAGTATGAAAGAGCAATTAATTTCCATCAGTCTGACTGTACCTTTCCAAACTTTGGCCTACACACAGCTAGTATGAAAGAGCAATTAATTTCCATCAGTCTGACTGTACCTTTCCAAACATTGGCCTACACATGGCTAGTATGAAAGAACAATTAATTTCCATCAGTGTGACTGTCCCTTTCCAAACTTTGGCCTACACATGGCTAGTATGAAAGAGCAATTAATTTCCATCAGTCTGACTGTACCTTTCCAAACTTTGGCCTACACATGTCTAGTATGAAAGATCAATTAATTTCCATCAGTGTGACTGTACCTTTCCAAACTTTGGTCTACACACAGCTAGTATGAAAGAACAATTAATTTCCATCAGTGTGACTGTACCTTTCCAAACTTTGGCCTACACACAGCTAGTATGAAAGAGCAATTAATTTCCATCAGTCTGACTGTACCTTTCCAAACTTTGGCCTACACATGGCTAGTATGAAAGATCAATTAATTTCCATCAGTGTGACTGTACCTTTCCAAACTTTGGTCTACACACAGCTAGTATGAAAGAACAATTAATTTCCATCAGTGTGACTGTACCTTTCCAAACTTTGGCCTACACATGGCTAGTATGAAAGAGCAATTAATATCCATCAGTGTGACTGTACCTTTCCAAACTTTGGCCTACACACAGCTAGTATGAAAGAGCAATTAATTTCCATCAGTCTGACTGTACCTTTCCAAACTTTGGCCTACACATGGCTAGTATGAAAGAACAATTAATTTCCATCAGTCTGACTGTACCTTTCCAAACTTTGGCCTACACATGGCTAGTATGAAAGAACAATTAATTTCCATCAGTCTGACTGTACCTTTCCAAACTTTGGCCTACACATGGCTAGTATGAAAGAACAATTAATTTCCATCAGTGTGACTGTACCTTTCCAAACTTTGGCCTACACACAGCTAGTATGAAAGAACAATTAATTTCCATCATTGTGACTGTACCTTTCCAAACTTTGGCCTACACACAGCTAGTATGAAAGAACAATTAATTTCCATCAGTCTGACTGTACCTTTCCAAACTTTGGCCTACACACAGCTAGTGTGAAAGAACAATTAATTTCCATCAGTCTGACTGTACCTTTCCAAACTTTGGCCTACACATGGCTAGTATGAAAGAACAATTAATTTCCATCAGTCTGACTGTACCTTTCCAAACTTTGGCCTACACATGGCTAGTATGAAAGAACAATTAATTTCCATCAGTCTGACTGTACCTTTCCAAACTTTGGCCTACACATGGCTAGTATGAAAGAACAATTAATTTCCATCAGTGTGACTGTACCTTTCCAAACTTTGGCCTACACACAGCTAGTATGAAAGAACAATTAATTTCCATCATTGTGACTGTACCTTTCCAAACTTTGGCCTACACACAGCTAGTATGAAAGAACAATTAATTTCCATCAGTCTGACTGTACCTTTCCAAACTTTGGCCTACACACAGCTAGTGTGAAAGAACAATTAATTTCCATCAGTCTGACTGTACCTTTCCAAACTTTGGCCTACACACAGCTAGTATGAAAGAGCAATTAATTTCCATCAGTGTGACTGTACCTTTCCAAACTTTGGTCTACACATGGCTAGTGTGAAAGAACAATTAATTTCCATCAGTGTGACTGTACCTTTCCGAGCTTTGGCCTACACACAGCTAGTATGAAAGAACAATTAATTTCCATCATTGTGACTGTACCTTTCCAAACTTTGGCCTACACATGGCTAGTATGAAAGAACAATTAATTT
Organism: Mantis religiosa; assembly: GCA_030765055.1. NCBI lineage: Eukaryota > Metazoa > Arthropoda > Insecta > Mantodea > Mantidae > Mantis > Mantis religiosa. Next base: position 56,068,959 of record CM060948.1, on the reverse strand, counting down.
CCATCATTGTGACTGTACCTTTCCAAACTTTGTTCTACACACAGCTAGTATGAAAGAACAATTAATTTCCATCATTGTGACTGTACCTTTCCAAACTTTGTTCTACACACAGCTAGTATGAAAGAACAATTAATTTCCATCAGTGTGACTGTACCTTTCCAAACTTTGGCCTACACACAGCTAGTATGAAAGAACAATTAATTTCCATCATTGTGACTGTACCTTTCCAAACTTTGGCCTACACACAGCTAGTATGAAAGAACAATTAATTTCCATCATTGTGACTGTACCTTTCCAAACTTTGGCCTACACACAGCTAGTATGAAAGAACAATTAATTTCCATCATTGTGACTGTACCTTTCCAAACTTTGGTCTACACATGGCTAGTATGAAAGAACAATTAATTTCCATCAGTGTGACTGTACCTTTCCAAACTTTGGCCTACACATGGCTAGTATGAAAGAACAATTAATTTCCATCAGTGTGACTGTACCTTTCCAAACTTTGGTCTACACACAGCTAGTATGAAAGAACAATTAATTTCCATCAGTCTGACTGTACCTTTCCAAACTTTGGCCTACACACAGCTAGTGTGAAAGAACAATTAATTTCCATCAGTCTGACTGTACCTTTCCAAACTTTGGCCTACACACATCTAGTATGAAAGAGCAATTAATTTCCATCAGTGTGACTGTACCTTTCCAAACTTTGGCCTACACACAGCTAGTATGAAAGAACAATTAATTTCCATCAGTCTGACTGTACCTTTCCAAACTTTGGCCTACACACAGCTAGTATGAAAGAGCAATTAATTTCCATCAGTCTGACTGTACCTTTCCAAACTTTGGCCTACACATGGCTAGTATGAAAGAACAATTAATTTCCATCAGTGTGACTGTACCTTTCCAAACTTTGGCCTACACATGGCTAGTATGAAAGAGCAATTAATTTCCATCAGTCTGACTGTACCTTTCCAAACTTTGGCCTACACATGGCTAGTATGAAAGAACAATTAATTTCCATCAGTGTGACTGTACCTTTCCAAACTTTGGCCTACACATGGCTAGTATGAAAGAGCAATTAATTTCCATCAGTCTGACTGTACCTTTCCAAACTTTGGCCTACACATGGCTAGTATGAAAGAACAATTAATTTCCATCAGTCTGACTGTACCTTTCCAAACTTTGGCCTACACATGGCTAGTATGAAAGAACAATTAATTTCCATCAGTGTGACTGTACCTTTCCAAACTTTGGCCTACACATGGCTAGTATGAAAGAGCAATTAATTTCCATCAGTCTGACTGTACCTTTCCAAACTTTGGCCTACACACAGCTAGTATGAAAGAGCAATTAATTTCCATCAGTCTGACTGTACCTTTCCAAACTTTGGCCTACACATGGCTAGTATGAAAGAACAATTAATTTCCATCAGTCTGACTGTACCTTTCCAAACTTTGGCCTACACATGGCTAGTATGAAAGAACAATTAATTTCCATCAGTCTGACTGTACCTTTCCAAACTTTGGCCTACACACAGCTAGTATGAAAGAGCAATTAATTTCCATCAGTGTGACTGTACCTTTCCAAACTTTGGCCTACACACAGCTAGTATGAAGGAGCAATTAATTTCCATCAGTCTGACTGTACCTTTCCAAACTTTGGCCTACACACAGCTAGTATGAAAGAGCAATTAATTTCCATCAGTCTGACTGTACCTTTCCAAACTTTGGCCTACACATGGCTAGTATGAAAGAACAATTAATTTCCATCAGTGTGACTGTACCTTTCCAAACTTTGGCCTACACATGGCTAGTATGAAAGAGCAATTAATTTCCATCAGTCTGACTGTACCTTTCCAAACTTTGGCCTACACATGTCTAGTATGAAAGATCAATTAATTTCCATCAGTGTGACTGTACCTTTCCAAACTTTGGTCTACACATGGCTAGTATGAAAGATCAATTAATTTCCATCAGTGTGACTGTACCTTTCCAAACTTTGGTCTACACACAGCTAGTATGAAAGAACAATTAATTTCCATCAGTGTGACTGTACCTTTCCAAACTTTGGCCTACACACAGCTAGTATGAAAGAGCAATTAATTTCCATCAGTCTGACTGTACCTTTCCAAACTTTGGCCTACACACAGCTAGTATGAAAGAGCAATTAATTTCCATCAGTCTGACTGTACCTTTCCAAACTTTGGCCTACACATGGCTAGTATGAAAGAACAATTAATTTCCATCAGTCTGACTGTACCTTTCCAAACTTTGGCCTACACATGGCTAGTATGAAAGAACAATTAATTTCCATCAGTCTGACTGTACCTTTCCAAACTTTGGCCTACACACAGCTAGTATGAAAGAACAATTAATTTCCATCAGTCTGACTGTACCTTTCCAAACTTTGGCCTACACATGGCTAGTATGAAAGAGCAATTAATTTCCATCAGTCTGACTGTACCTTTCCAAACTTTGGCCTACACACAGCTAGTATGAAAGAGCAATTAATTTCCATCAGTCTGACTGTACCTTTCCAAACTTTGGCCTACACATGGCTAGTATGAAAGAACAATTAATTTCCATCAGTGTGACTGTCCCTTTCCAAACTTTGGCCTACACATGGCTAGTATGAAAGAGCAATTAATTTCCATCAGTCTGACTGTACCTTTCCAAACTTTGGCCTACACATGTCTAGTATGAAAGATCAATTAATTTCCATCAGTGTGACTGTACCTTTCCAAACTTTGGTCTACACACAGCTAGTATGAAAGAACAATTAATTTCCATCAGTGTGACTGTACCTTTCCAAACTTTGGCCTACACACAGCTAGTATGAAAGAGCAATTAATTTCCATCAGTCTGACTGTACCTTTCCAAACTTTGGCCTACACATGGCTAGTATGAAAGAACAATTAATTTCCATCAGTGTGACTGTACCTTTCCAAACTTTGGCCTACACACAGCTAGTATGAAAGAACCATTAATTTCCATCAGTGTGACTGTACCTTTCCAAACTTTGGCCTACACACAGCTAGTATGAAAGAACAATTAATTTCCATCAGTGTGACTGTACCTTTCCAAACTTTGGCCTACACACAGCTAGTATGAAAGAACAATTAATTTCCATCAATCTGACTGTAGCTTTCCAAACTTTGGCCTACACACAGCTAGTATGAAAGAACAATTAATTTCCATCAATCTGACTGTACCTTTCCAAACTTTGGCCTACACATGGCTAGTATGAAAGAACAATTAATTTCCATCAGTCTGACTGTACCTTTCCAAACTTTGGCCTACACATGGCTAGTATGAAAGAACAATTAATTTCCATCAGTCTGACTGTACCTTTCCAAACCTTGGTCTGCACACAGCTAGTATGAAAGAACAATTAATTTCCATCAGTGTGACTGTACCTTTCCAAACTTTGGCCTACACACAGCTAGTATGAAAGAACAATTAATTTCCATCAATCTGACTGTACCTTTCCAAACTTTGGCCTACACACAGCTAGCGTGAAAGAACAATTAATTTCCATCAGTGTGACTGTACCTTTCCAAACTTTGGCCTACACATGGCTAGTATGAAAGAACAATTAATTTCCATCAGTGTGACTGTACCTTTCCAAACTTTGGCCTACACACAGCTAGTATGAAAGAACCATTAATTTCCATCAGTGTGACTGTACCTTTCCAAACTTTGGCCTACACACAGCTAGTATGAAAGAACAATTAATTTCCATCATTGTGACTGTACCTTTCCAAACTTTGGCCTACACATGGCTAGTATGAAAGAACAATTAATTTCCATCATTGTGACTGTACCTTTCCAAACTTTGGCCTACACATGGCTAGTATGAAAGAACAATTAATTTCCATCATTGTGACTGTACCTTTCCAAACTTTGGCCTACACACAGCTAGTATGAAAGAACAATTAATTTCCATCAGTGTGACTGTACCTTTCCAAACTTTGGCCTACACACAGCTAGTATGAAAGAACAATTAATTTCCATCATTGTGACTGTACCTTTCCAAACTTTGGTCTACACACAGCTAGTATGAAAGAACAATTAATTTCCATCAATCTGACTGTACCTTTCCAAACTTTGGTCTACACACAGCTAGTATGAAAGAACAATTAATTTCCATCGGTGTGACTGTACCTTTCCAAACTTTGGCCTACACATGGCTAGTATGAAAGAACAATTAATTTCCATCAGTGTGACTGTACCTTTCCAAACTTTGGCCTACACACAGCTAGTATGAAAGAACAATTAATTTCCATCAGTGTGACTGTACCTTTCCAAACTTTGGCCTACACACAGCTAGTATGAAAGAACAATTAATTTCCATCAGTCTGACTGTACCTTTCCAAACTTTGGCCTACACACAGCTAGTATGAAAGAACAATTAATTTCCATCAGTGTGACTGTACCTTTCCAAACTTTGGCCTACACACAGCTAGTATGAAAGAACAATTAATTTCCATCAGTGTGACTGTACCTTTCCAAACTTTGGCCTACACATGGCTAGTATGAAAGAACAATTAATTTCCATCAGTGTGACTGTACCTTTCCAAACTTTGGCCTACACACAGCTAGTATGAAAGAACAATTAATTTCCATCAGTGTGACTGTACCTTTCCAAACTTTGGCCTACACACAGCTAGTATGAAAGAACAATTAATTTCCATCAGTCTGACTGTACCTTTCCAAACTTTGGTCTACACACAGCTAGTATGAAAGAACAATTAATTTCCATCAGTGTGACTGTACCTTTCCAATCTTTGGCCTACACATGGCTAGTATGAAAGAACAATTAATTTCCATCAGTGTGACTGTACCTTTCCAAACTTTGGCCTACACACAGCTAGTATGAAAGAACAATTAATTTCCATCAGTGTGACTGTACCTTTCCAAACTTTGGCCTACACACAGCTAGTATGAAAGAACAATTAATTTCTATCAGTCTGACTGTACCTTTCCAAACTTTGGCCTACACACAGCTAGTATGAAAGAACAATTAATTTCCATCAGTGTGACTGTACCTTTCCAAACTTTGGCCTACACACAGCTAGTATGAAAGAACAATTAATTTCCATCAGTGTGACTGTACCTTTCCAAACTTTGGCCTACACATGGCTAGTATGAAAGAACAATTAATTTCCATCAATCTGACTGTACCTTTCCAAACTTTGGCCTACACACAGCTAGTATGAAAGAACAATTAATTTCCATCAGTCTGACTGTACCTTTCCAAACTTTGGCCTACACATGGCTAGTATGAAAGAACAATTAATTTCCATCAGTGTGACTGTACCTTTCCAAACTTTGGCCTACACACAGCTAGTATGAAAGAACAATTAATTTCCATCAGTGTGACTGTACCTTTCCAAACTTTGGCCTACACATGGCTAGTATGAAAGAACAATTAATTTCCATCAATCTGACTGTACCTTTCCAAACTTTGGCCTACACATGGCTAGTATGAAAGAACAATTAATTTCCATCATTGTGACTGTACCTTTCCAAACTTTGGCCTACACATGGCTAGTATGAAAGAACAATTAATTTCCATCAGTGTGACTGTACCTTTCCAAACTTTGGCCTACACATGTCTAGTATGAAAGAACAATTAATTTCCATCATTGTGACTGTACCTTTCCAAACTTTGGTCTACACACAGCTAGTATGAAAGATCAATTAATTTCCATCAGTGTGACTGTACCTTTCTAAACTTTGGCCTACACATGGCTAGTATGAAAGAACAATTAATTTCCATCAGTGTGACTGTACCTTTCCAAACTTTGGCCTACACACAGCTAGTATGAAAGAACAATTAATTTCCATCAGTGTGACTGTACCTTTCCAAACTTTTGGCCTACACACAGCTAGTATGAAAGAACAATTAATTTCCATCAGTGTGACTGTACCTTTCCAAACTTTGGCCTACACACAGCTAGTATGAAAGAACAATTAATTTCCATCATTGTGACTGTACCTTTCCAAACTTTGGCCTACACATGTCTAGTATGAAAGAACAATTAATTTCCATCAGTGTGACTGTACCTTTCTAAACTTTGGCCTACACATGGCTAGTATGAAAGAACAATTAATTTTCATCAGTGTGACTGTACCTTTCCAAACTTTGGCCTACACATGTCTAGTATGAAAGAACAATTAATTTCCATCAGTGTGACTGTACCTTTCCAAACTTTGGTCTACACACAGCTAGTATGAAAGAACAATTAATTTCCATCAGTGTGACTGTACCTTTCCAAACTTTGGCCTACACACAGCTAGTATGAAAGAACAATTAATTTCCATTAGTGTGACTATACCTTTCCGAACTTTGGCCTACATACAGCTAGTATGAAAGAACAATTAATTTCCATCAGTGTGACTATACCTTTCCGAACTTTGGCCTACACACAGCTAGTATGAAAAAACAATTAATTTCCATCAGTCTGACTGTACCTTTCCAAACTTTGGCCTACACTTGGCTAGTATGAAAGAACAATTAATTTCCATCAGTCTGACTGTACCTTTCCAAACTTTGGCCTACACACAGCTAGTAATATGTAATATATGTAATATGTAATATTTATTGAGGTACTAAGCCTTTACAATTTTTGGACTGCCCTCTGTTTTGGCCCAGGCCACTGCTACACAGGACAGTCCATTAAGTATATTTACAGACATGTTACAATATGTATTATTACATAATAGTCACTTATTATTCCTTCTCTCTTTTTACAGTCCACACCCACTTGTTTTTAACCTTACTTAAAAACTGACCTATGTTATTATAATTTTTACTTAAAACCTTGATTAAGCTGATTCTCCTATTCATTTTTGATATTTGACATTCTTTCCTCCACATCTCTGTTTCCTTACAATCAAACAATATATGTTTTATATCCTCTTTATCTCCACACAATGGGCACTCGTCTTGTGGGTATCCATTTCTTTGACCTCTTAATCTCCATATCCCTGCTCTTAACCATGCTAACCCCTTTCTTTCTTCACTGTTAGTGCTATCTATATACCTCTCCCTCCCCCAACTATTTTTCAATTGAATATAGAAAACAAGTGATCTCTTCTCTGCTATTTGACTAAACAGTTTCTGGATCTCCATGTCTTCAAATCTTATTCTAGCCCCTTTCCAAAAACCTTTATAATTAGTTTCTCTCTTTCTCCAAATATCACCCATACCATTATTTTCCAAATTATTTCGTAAATTACTTACCCATCCTTTATTTGGTAAACTTAGTTCTTGATACTTCAAGCATTGTTTCAGTATATTGCCCTCCTCTAAATTCAATATCCTATACCAATATTTTAGTGCCCTTTCTATAACTAACCCTTTTCTTGGAACTCTCCCCATAACTAACCCTTTTCTTGGAACTCTCCCCATTTCAATTAGAGCTACTTCATTTGCAGTTGATATTGGCAGCCCTAGAACTTCCTTACAAAACCCCCTGTGTACATAATCTAAAACTTCCCATCCCTTTTCTAGCCCCCACATCTCAATACCATATACACACAGCTAGTATGAAAGAACAATTAATTTCCATCAGTGTGACTGTACCTTTCTAGACTTTGGCCTACACACAGCTAGTATGAAAGAACAATTAATTTCCATCAGTGTGACTGTACCTTTCCAAACTTTGGCCTACACACAGCTAGTATGAAAGAACAATTAATTTCCATCAGTGTGACTGTACCTTTCCAAACTTTGGCCTACACACAGCTAGTATGAAAGAACAATTAATTTCCATCAGTGTGACTGTACCTTTCCAAACATTGGCCTACACATGGCTAGTATGAAAGAACAATTAATTTCCATCAGTGTGACTGTACCTTTCCAAACTTTGGCCTACACATGGCTAGTATGAAAGAACAATTAATTTCCATCAGTCTGACTGTACCTTTCCAAACTTTGGCCTACACACAGCTAGTATGAAAGAACAATTAATTTCCATCAGTGTGACTGTACCTTTCCAAACTTTGGCCTACACACAGCTAGTATGAAAGAACAATTAATTTCCATCAGTGTGACTGTACCTTTCTAAACTTTGGCCTACACATGGCTAGTATGAAAGAACAATTAATTTCCATTAGTGTGACTGTACCTTTCCAAACTTTTGGCCTACACACAGCTAGTATGAAAGAACAATTAATTTCCATCAGTGTGACTGTACCTTTCCAAACTTTGGCCTACACACAGCTAGTATGAAAGAACAATTAATTTCCATCATTGTGACTGTACCTTTCCAAACTTTGGCCTACACACAGCTAGTATGAAAGAACAATTAATTTCCATTAGTGTGACTATACCTTTCCAAACTTTGGCCTACACACAGCTAGTATGAAAGAACAATTAATTTCCATCAGTGTGACTGTACCTTTCCAAACTTTGGCCTACACATGTCTAGTATGAAAGAACAATTAATTTCCATCAGTGTGACTGTACCTTTCCAAACTTTGGCCTACACATGGCTAGTATGAAAGAACAATTAATTTCCATCAGTGTGACTGTACCTTTCCAAACTTTGTTCTACACACAGCTAGTATGAAAGAACAATTAATTTCCATCATTGTGACTGTACCTTTCCAAACTTTGTTCTACACACAGCTAGTATGAAAGAACAATTAATTTCCATCAGTGTGACTGTACCTTTCTAGACTTTGGCCTACACACAGCTAGTATGAAAGAACAATTAATTTCCATCAGTGTGACTGTACCTTTCTAAACTTTGGCCTACACACAGCTAGTATGAAAGAACAATTAATTTCCATCAGTGTGACTGTACCTTTCTAAACTTTGGCCTACACACAGCTAGTATGAAAGAACAATTAATTTCCATCAGTGTGACTGTACCTTTCCAAACTTTGGCCTACACACAGCTAGTATGAAAGAACCATTAATTTCCATCAGTCTGACTGTACCTTTCCAAACTTTGGTCTACACACAGCTAGTGTGAAAGAAGAACTAACCTTTCCAAATTTTGGTCTACACACAGCTAGTGTGAAAGAAGAACTAACCTTTCCAAATTTTGGCCTACACACAGCTAGTGTGAAAGAAGAACTAACCTTTCTAAACTTTGGCCTACACACAGCTAGTATGTAAGAACAATTTCCATCAATCTGACTGTACCTTTCCAAACTTTGGCCTACACACAGCTAGTGTGAAAGAAGAATTAATTTCCATCAGTGTGACTGTACCTTTCCAAACTTTGGTCTACACATGGCTAGTATGAAAGAACAATTAATTTCCATCAGTGTGACTGTACCTTTCCAAACTTTGGTCTACACACAGCTAGTATGAAAGAACAATTAATTTCCATCAGTGTGACTGTACCTTTCCAAACTTTGGTCTACACATGGCTAGTATGAAAGAACAATTAATTTCCATCAGTGTGACTGTACCTTTCCAAACTTTGGCCTACACATGGCTAGTATGAAAGAACAATTAATTTCCATCAGTGTGACTGTACCTTTCCAAACTTTGGTCTACACACAGCTAGTATGAAAGAACAATTAATTTCCATCAGTGTGACTGTACCTTTCCAAACTTTGGCCTACACACAGCTAGTGTGAAAGAAGAATTAATTTCCATCAGTGTGACTGTACCTTTCCAAACTTTGGTCTACACATGGCTAGTATGAAAGAACAATTAATTTCCATCAGTGTGACTGTACCTTTCCAAACTTTGGCCTACACATGGCTAGTATGAAAGAACAATTAATTTCCATCAGTGTGACTGTACCTTTCCAAACTTTGGTCTACACACAGCTAGTATGAAAGAACAATTAATTTCCATCAGTCTGACTGTACCTTTCCAAACTTTGGCCTACACACAGCTAGTGTGAAAGAACAATTAATTTCCATCAGTCTGACTGTACCTTTCCAAACTTTGGCCTACACACATCTAGTATGAAAGAGCAATTAATTTCCATCAGTGTGACTGTACCTTTCCAAACTTTGGCCTACACACAGCTAGTATGAAAGAACAATTAATTTCCATCAGTCTGACTGTACCTTTCCAAACTTTGGCCTACACACAGCTAGTATGAAAGAGCAATTAATTTCCATCAGTCTGACTGTACCTTTCCAAACTTTGGCCTACACATGGCTAGTATGAAAGAACAATTAATTTCCATCAGTGTGACTGTACCTTTCCAAACTTTGGCCTACACATGGCTAGTATGAAAGAGCAATTAATTTCCATCAGTCTGACTGTACCTTTCCAAACTTTGGCCTACACATGGCTAGTATGAAAGAACAATTAATTTCCATCAGTGTGACTGTACCTTTCCAAACTTTGGCCTACACATGGCTAGTATGAAAGAGCAATTAATTTCCATCAGTCTGACTGTACCTTTCCAAACTTTGGCCTACACATGGCTAGTATGAAAGAACAATTAATTTCCATCAGTCTGACTGTACCTTTCCAAACTTTGGCCTACACATGGCTAGTATGAAAGAACAATTAATTTCCATCAGTGTGACTGTACCTTTCCAAACTTTGGCCTACACATGGCTAGTATGAAAGAGCAATTAATTTCCATCAGTCTGACTGTACCTTTCCAAACTTTGGCCTACACACAGCTAGTATGAAAGAGCAATTAATTTCCATCAGTCTGACTGTACCTTTCCAAACTTTGGCCTACACATGGCTAGTATGAAAGAACAATTAATTTCCATCAGTCTGACTGTACCTTTCCAAACTTTGGCCTACACATGGCTAGTATGAAAGAACAATTAATTTCCATCAGTCTGACTGTACCTTTCCAAACTTTGGCCTACACACAGCTAGTATGAAAGAGCAATTAATTTCCATCAGTGTGACTGTACCTTTCCAAACTTTGGCCTACACACAGCTAGTATGAAGGAGCAATTAATTTCCATCAGTCTGACTGTACCTTTCCAAACTTTGGCCTACACACAGCTAGTATGAAGGAGCAATTAATTTCCATCAGTCTGACTGTACCTTTCCAAACTTTGGCCTACACATGGCTAGTATGAAAGAACAATTAATTTCCATCAGTGTGACTGTACCTTTCCAAACTTTGGCCTACACATGGCTAGTATGAAAGAGCAATTAATTTCCATCAGTCTGACTGTACCTTTCCAAACTTTGGCCTACACATGTCTAGTATGAAAGATCAATTAATTTCCATCAGTGTGACTGTACCTTTACAAACTTTGGTCTACACATGGCTAGTATGAAAGATCAATTAATTTCCATCAGTGTGACTGTACCTTTCCAAACTTTGGTCTACACACAGCTAGTATGAAAGAACAATTAATTTCCATCAGTGTGACTGTACCTTTCCAAACTTTGGCCTACACACAGCTAGTATGAAAGAGCAATTAATTTCCATCAGTCTGACTGTACCTTTCCAAACTTTGGCCTACACACAGCTAGTATGAAAGAGCAATTAATTTCCATCAGTCTGACTGTACCTTTCCAAACTTTGGCCTACACATGGCTAGTATGAAAGAACAATTAATTTCCATCAGTCTGACTGTACCTTTCCAAACTTTGGCCTACACATGGCTAGTATGAAAGAACAATTAATTTCCATCAGTCTGACTGTACCTTTCCAAACTTTGGCCTACACACAGCTAGTATGAAAGAACAATTAATTTCCATCAGTCTGACTGTACCTTTCCAAACTTTGGCCTACACATGGCTAGTATGAAAGAGCAATTAATTTCCATCAGTCTGACTGTACCTTTCCAAACTTTGGCCTACACACAGCTAGTATGAAAGAGCAATTAATTTCCATCAGTCTGACTGTACCTTTCCAAACATTGGCCTACACATGGCTAGTATGAAAGAACAATTAATTTCCATCAGTGTGACTGTCCCTTTCCAAACTTTGGCCTACACATGGCTAGTATGAAAGAGCAATTAATTTCCATCAGTCTGACTGTACCTTTCCAAACTTTGGCCTACACATGTCTAGTATGAAAGATCAATTAATTTCCATCAGTGTGACTGTACCTTTCCAAACTTTGGTCTACACACAGCTAGTATGAAAGAACAATTAATTTCCATCAGTGTGACTGTACCTTTCCAAACTTTGGCCTACACACAGCTAGTATGAAAGAGCAATTAATTTCCATCAGTCTGACTGTACCTTTCCAAACTTTGGCCTACACATGGCTAGTATGAAAGATCAATTAATTTCCATCAGTGTGACTGTACCTTTCCAAACTTTGGTCTACACACAGCTAGTATGAAAGAACAATTAATTTCCATCAGTGTGACTGTACCTTTCCAAACTTTGGCCTACACATGGCTAGTATGAAAGAGCAATTAATATCCATCAGTGTGACTGTACCTTTCCAAACTTTGGCCTACACACAGCTAGTATGAAAGAGCAATTAATTTCCATCAGTCTGACTGTACCTTTCCAAACTTTGGCCTACACATGGCTAGTATGAAAGAACAATTAATTTCCATCAGTCTGACTGTACCTTTCCAAACTTTGGCCTACACATGGCTAGTATGAAAGAACAATTAATTTCCATCAGTCTGACTGTACCTTTCCAAACTTTGGCCTACACATGGCTAGTATGAAAGAACAATTAATTTCCATCAGTGTGACTGTACCTTTCCAAACTTTGGCCTACACACAGCTAGTATGAAAGAACAATTAATTTCCATCATTGTGACTGTACCTTTCCAAACTTTGGCCTACACACAGCTAGTATGAAAGAACAATTAATTTCCATCAGTCTGACTGTACCTTTCCAAACTTTGGCCTACACACAGCTAGTGTGAAAGAACAATTAATTTCCATCAGTCTGACTGTACCTTTCCAAACTTTGGCCTACACATGGCTAGTATGAAAGAACAATTAATTTCCATCAGTCTGACTGTACCTTTCCAAACTTTGGCCTACACATGGCTAGTATGAAAGAACAATTAATTTCCATCAGTCTGACTGTACCTTTCCAAACTTTGGCCTACACATGGCTAGTATGAAAGAACAATTAATTTCCATCAGTGTGACTGTACCTTTCCAAACTTTGGCCTACACACAGCTAGTATGAAAGAACAATTAATTTCCATCATTGTGACTGTACCTTTCCAAACTTTGGCCTACACACAGCTAGTATGAAAGAACAATTAATTTCCATCAGTCTGACTGTACCTTTCCAAACTTTGGCCTACACACAGCTAGTGTGAAAGAACAATTAATTTCCATCAGTCTGACTGTACCTTTCCAAACTTTGGCCTACACACAGCTAGTATGAAAGAGCAATTAATTTCCATCAGTGTGACTGTACCTTTCCAAACTTTGGTCTACACATGGCTAGTGTGAAAGAACAATTAATTTCCATCAGTGTGACTGTACCTTTCCGAGCTTTGGCCTACACACAGCTAGTATGAAAGAACAATTAATTTCCATCATTGTGACTGTACCTTTCCAAACTTTGGCCTACACATGGCTAGTATGAAAGAACAATTAATTTCCATCATTGTGACTGTACCTTTCCAAACTTTGTTCTACACACAGCTAGTATGAAAGAACAATTAATTTCCATCATTGTGACTGTACCTTTCCAAACTTTGTTCTACACACAGCTAGTATGAAAGAACAATTAATTTCCATCAGTGTGACTGTACCTTTCCAAACTTTGGCCTACACACAGCTAGTATGAAAGAACAATTAATTTCCATCATTGTGACTGTACCTTTCCAAACTTTGGCCTACACACAGCTAGTATGAAAGAACAATTAATTTCCATCATTGTGACTGTACCTTTCCAAACTTTGGCCTACACACAGCTAGTATGAAAGAACAATTAATTTCCATCATTGTGACTGTACCTTTCCAAACTTTGGTCTACACATGGCTAGTATGAAAGAACAATTAATTTCCATCAGTGTGACTGTACCTTTCCAAACTTTGGCCTACACATGGCTAGTATGAAAGAACAATTAATTTCCATCAGTGTGACTGTACCTTTCCAAACTTTGGTCTACACACAGCTAGTATGAAAGAACAATTAATTTCCATCAGTCTGACTGTACCTTTCCAAACTTTGGCCTACACACAGCTAGTGTGAAAGAACAATTAATTTCCATCAGTCTGACTGTACCTTTCCAAACTTTGGCCTACACACATCTAGTATGAAAGAGCAATTAATTTCCATCAGTGTGACTGTACCTTTCCAAACTTTGGCCTACACACAGCTAGTATGAAAGAACAATTAATTTCCATCAGTCTGACTGTACCTTTCCAAACTTTGGCCTACACACAGCTAGTATGAAAGAGCAATTAATTTCCATCAGTCTGACTGTACCTTTCCAAACTTTGGCCTACACATGGCTAGTATGAAAGAACAATTAATTTCCATCAGTGTGACTGTACCTTTCCAAACTTTGGCCTACACATGGCTAGTATGAAAGAGCAATTAATTTCCATCAGTCTGACTGTACCTTTCCAAACTTTGGCCTACACATGGCTAGTATGAAAGAACAATTAATTTCCATCAGTGTGACTGTACCTTTCCAAACTTTGGCCTACACATGGCTAGTATGAAAGAGCAATTAATTTCCATCAGTCTGACTGTACCTTTCCAAACTTTGGCCTACACATGGCTAGTATGAAAGAACAATTAATTTCCATCAGTCTGACTGTACCTTTCCAAACTTTGGCCTACACATGGCTAGTATGAAAGAACAATTAATTTCCATCAGTGTGACTGTACCTTTCCAAACTTTGGCCTACACATGGCTAGTATGAAAGAGCAATTAATTTCCATCAGTCTGACTGTACCTTTCCAAACTTTGGCCTACACACAGCTAGTATGAAAGAGCAATTAATTTCCATCAGTCTGACTGTACCTTTCCAAACTTTGGCCTACACATGGCTAGTATGAAAGAACAATTAATTTCCATCAGTCTGACTGTACCTTTCCAAACTTTGGCCTACACATGGCTAGTATGAAAGAACAATTAATTTCCATCAGTCTGACTGTACCTTTCCAAACTTTGGCCTACACACAGCTAGTATGAAAGAGCAATTAATTTCCATCAGTGTGACTGTACCTTTCCAAACTTTGGCCTACACACAGCTAGTATGAAGGAGCAATTAATTTCCATCAGTCTGACTGTACCTTTCCAAACTTTGGCCTACACACAGCTAGTATGAAAGAGCAATTAATTTCCATCAGTCTGACTGTACCTTTCCAAACTTTGGCCTACACATGGCTAGTATGAAAGAACAATTAATTTCCATCAGTGTGACTGTACCTTTCCAAACTTTGGCCTACACATGGCTAGTATGAAAGAGCAATTAATTTCCATCAGTCTGACTGTACCTTTCCAAACTTTGGCCTACACATGTCTAGTATGAAAGATCAATTAATTTCCATCAGTGTGACTGTACCTTTCCAAACTTTGGTCTACACATGGCTAGTATGAAAGATCAATTAATTTCCATCAGTGTGACTGTACCTTTCCAAACTTTGGTCTACACACAGCTAGTATGAAAGAACAATTAATTTCCATCAGTGTGACTGTACCTTTCCAAACTTTGGCCTACACACAGCTAGTATGAAAGAGCAATTAATTTCCATCAGTCTGACTGTACCTTTCCAAACTTTGGCCTACACACAGCTAGTATGAAAGAGCAATTAATTTCCATCAGTCTGACTGTACCTTTCCAAACTTTGGCCTACACATGGCTAGTATGAAAGAACAATTAATTTCCATCAGTCTGACTGTACCTTTCCAAACTTTGGCCTACACATGGCTAGTATGAAAGAACAATTAATTTCCATCAGTCTGACTGTACCTTTCCAAACTTTGGCCTACACACAGCTAGTATGAAAGAACAATTAATTTCCATCAGTCTGACTGTACCTTTCCAAACTTTGGCCTACACATGGCTAGTATGAAAGAGCAATTAATTTCCATCAGTCTGACTGTACCTTTCCAAACTTTGGCCTACACACAGCTAGTATGAAAGAGCAATTAATTTCCATCAGTCTGACTGTACCTTTCCAAACTTTGGCCTACACATGGCTAGTATGAAAGAACAATTAATTTCCATCAGTGTGACTGTCCCTTTCCAAACTTTGGCCTACACATGGCTAGTATGAAAGAGCAATTAATTTCCATCAGTCTGACTGTACCTTTCCAAACTTTGGCCTACACATGTCTAGTATGAAAGATCAATTAATTTCCATCAGTGTGACTGTACCTTTCCAAACTTTGGTCTACACACAGCTAGTATGAAAGAACAATTAATTTCCATCAGTGTGACTGTACCTTTCCAAACTTTGGCCTACACACAGCTAGTATGAAAGAGCAATTAATTTCCATCAGTCTGACTGTACCTTTCCAAACTTTGGCCTACACATGGCTAGTATGAAAGATCAATTAATTTCCATCAGTGTGACTGTACCTTTCCAAACTTTGGTCTACACACAGCTAGTATGAAAGAACAATTAATTTCCATCAGTGTGACTGTACCTTTCCAAACTTTGGCCTACACATGGCTAGTATGAAAGAGCAATTAATATCCATCAGTGTGACTGTACCTTTCCAAACTTTGGCCTACACACAGCTAGTATGAAAGAGCAATTAATTTCCATCAGTCTGACTGTACCTTTCCAAACTTTGGCCTACACATGGCTAGTATGAAAGAACAATTAATTTCCATCAGTCTGACTGTACCTTTCCAAACTTTGGCCTACACATGGCTAGTATGAAAGAACAATTAATTTCCATCAGTCTGACTGTACCTTTCCAAACTTTGGCCTACACATGGCTAGTATGAAAGAACAATTAATTTCCATCAGTGTGACTGTACCTTTCCAAACTTTGGCCTACACACAGCTAGTATGAAAGAACAATTAATTTCCATCATTGTGACTGTACCTTTCCAAACTTTGGCCTACACACAGCTAGTATGAAAGAACAATTAATTTCCATCAGTCTGACTGTACCTTTCCAAACTTTGGCCTACACACAGCTAGTGTGAAAGAACAATTAATTTCCATCAGTCTGACTGTACCTTTCCAAACTTTGGCCTACACATGGCTAGTATGAAAGAACAATTAATTTCCATCAGTCTGACTGTACCTTTCCAAACTTTGGCCTACACATGGCTAGTATGAAAGAACAATTAATTTCCATCAGTCTGACTGTACCTTTCCAAACTTTGGCCTACACATGGCTAGTATGAAAGAACAATTAATTTCCATCAGTGTGACTGTACCTTTCCAAACTTTGGCCTACACACAGCTAGTATGAAAGAACAATTAATTTCCATCATTGTGACTGTACCTTTCCAAACTTTGGCCTACACACAGCTAGTATGAAAGAACAATTAATTTCCATCAGTCTGACTGTACCTTTCCAAACTTTGGCCTACACACAGCTAGTGTGAAAGAACAATTAATTTCCATCAGTCTGACTGTACCTTTCCAAACTTTGGCCTACACACAGCTAGTATGAAAGAGCAATTAATTTCCATCAGTGTGACTGTACCTTTCCAAACTTTGGTCTACACATGGCTAGTGTGAAAGAACAATTAATTTCCATCAGTGTGACTGTACCTTTCCGAGCTTTGGCCTACACACAGCTAGTATGAAAGAACAATTAATTTCCATCATTGTGACTGTACCTTTCCAAACTTTGGCCTACACATGGCTAGTATGAAAGAACAATTAATTTCCATCATTGTGACTGTACCTTTCCAAACTTTGTTCTACACACAGCTAGTATGAAAGAACAATTAATTTCCATCATTGTGACTGTACCTTTCCAAACTTTGTTCTACACACAGCTAGTATGAAAGAACAATTAATTTCCATCAGTGTGACTGTACCTTTCCAAACTTTGGCCTACACACAGCTAGTATGAAAGAACAATTAATTTCCATCATTGTGACTGTACCTTTCCAAACTTTGGCCTACACACAGCTAGTATGAAAGAACAATTAATTTCCATCATTGTGACTGTACCTTTCCAAACTTTGGCCTACACACAGCTAGTATGAAAGAACAATTAATTTCCATCATTGTGACTGTACCTTTCCAAACTTTGGCCTACACACAGCTAGTATGAAAGAACAATTAATTTACATCAGTCTGACTGTACCTTTCCAAACTTTGGCCTACACATGGCTAGTATGAAAGAACAATTAATTTCCATCATTGTGACTGTACCTTTCCAAACTTTGGCCTACACACAGCTAGTATGAAAGAACAATTAATTTCCATCAGTGTGACTGTACCTTTCCAAACTTTGGCCTACACACAGCTAGTATGAAAGAACAATTAATTTCCATCATTGTGACTGTACCTTTCCAAACTTTGGCCTACACACAGCTAGTATGAAAGAACAACTAATTTCCATCATTGTGACTGTACCTTTCCAAACTTTGGCCTACACATGGCTAGTATGAAAGAACAATTAATTTCCATCATTGTGACTGTACCTTTCCAAACTTTGGCCTACACACAGCTAGTATGAAAGAACAATTAATTTCCATCATTGTGACTGTACCTTTCCAAACTTTGGCCTACACATGTCTAGTATGAAAGAACAATTAATTTCCATCATTGTGACTGTACCTTTCCAAACTTTGGCCTACACACAGCTAGTATGAAAGAGCAATTAATTTCCATCAGTGTGACTGTACCTTTCCAAACTTTGGCCTACACACAGCTAATATGAAAGAACAATTAATTTCCATCAGTCTGACTGTACCTTTCCAAACTTTGGCCTACACATGTCTAGTATGAAAGAACAATTAATTTCCATCAGTGTGACTGTACCTTTCCAAACTTTGGCCTACACACAGCTAGTATGAAAGAACAATTAATTTCCATCAGTGTGACTGTACCTTTCCAAACTTTGGCCTACACATGTCTAGTATGAAAGAACAATTAATTTCCATCATTGTGACTGTACCTTTCCAAACTTTGGCCTACACACAGCTAGTATGAAAGAACAATTAATTTCCATCAGTGTGACTGTACCTTTCCAAACTTTGGCCTACACACAGCTAGTATGAAAGAACAATTAATTTCCATCATTGTGACTGTACCTTTCCAAACTTTGGCCTACACACAGCTAGTATGAAAGAACAATTAATTTCCATCATTGTGACTGTACCTTTCCAAACTTTGGCCTACACACAGCTAGTATGAAAGAACAATTAATTTCCATCAGTCTGACTGTACCTTTCCAAACTTTGGCCTACACATGGCTAGTATGAAAGAACAATTAATTTCCATCATTGTGACTGTACCTTTCCAAACTTTGGCCTACACATGTCTAGTATGAAAGAACAATTAATTTCCATCATTGTGACTGTACCTTTCCAAACTTTGGCCTACACACAGCTAGTATGAAAGAACAATTAATTTCCATCAGTCTGACTGTACCTTTCCAAACTTTGGCCTACACACAGCTAGTGTGAAAGAACAATTAATTTCCATCAGTCTGACTGTACCTTTCCAAACTTTGGCCTACACACAGCTAGTATGAAAGAGCAATTAATTTCCATCAGTGTGACTGTACCTTTCCAAACTTTGGTCTACACATGGCTAGTGTGAAAGAACAATTAATTTCCATCAGTGTGACTGTACCTTTCCGAGCTTTGGCCTACACACAGCTAGTATGAAAGAACAATTAATTTCCATCATTGTGACTGTACCTTTCCAAACTTTGGCCTACACATGGCTAGTATGAAAGAACAATTAATTTCCATCATTGTGACTGTACCTTTCCAAACTTTGTTCTACACACAGCTAGTATGAAAGAACAATTAATTTCCATCATTGTGACTGTACCTTTCCAAACTTTGTTCTACACACAGCTAGTATGAAAGAACAATTAATTTCCATCAGTGTGACTGTACCTTTCCAAACTTTGGCCTACACACAGCTAGTATGAAAGAACAATTAATTTCCATCATTGTGACTGTACCTTTCCAAACTTTGGCCTACACACAGCTAGTATGAAAGAACAATTAATTTCCATCATTGTGACTGTACCTTTCCAAACTTTGGCCTACACACAGCTAGTATGAAAGAACAATTAATTTCCATCATTGTGACTGTACCTTTCCAAACTTTGGCCTACACACAGCTAGTATGAAAGAACAATTAATTTACATCAGTCTGACTGTACCTTTCCAAACTTTGGCCTACACATGGCTAGTATGAAAGAACAATTAATTTCCATCATTGTGACTGTACCTTTCCAAACTTTGGCCTACACACAGCTAGTATGAAAGAACAATTAATTTCCATCAGTGTGACTGTACCTTTCCAAACTTTGGCCTACACACAGCTAGTATGAAAGAACAATTAATTTCCATCATTGTGACTGTACCTTTCCAAACTTTGGCCTACACACAGCTAGTATGAAAGAACAACTAATTTCCATCATTGTGACTGTACCTTTCCAAACTTTGGCCTACACATGGCTAGTATGAAAGAACAATTAATTTCCATCATTGTGACTGTACCTTTCCAAACTTTGGCCTACACACAGCTAGTATGAAAGAACAATTAATTTCCATCATTGTGACTGTACCTTTCCAAACTTTGGCCTACACATGTCTAGTATGAAAGAACAATTAATTTCCATCATTGTGACTGTACCTTTCCAAACTTTGGCCTACACACAGCTAGTATGAAAGAGCAATTAATTTCCATCAGTGTGACTGTACCTTTCCAAACTTTGGCCTACACACAGCTAATATGAAAGAACAATTAATTTCCATCAGTCTGACTGTACCTTTCCAAACTTTGGCCTACACATGTCTAGTATGAAAGAACAATTAATTTCCATCAGTGTGACTGTACCTTTCCAAACTTTGGCCTACACACAGCTAGTATGAAAGAACAATTAATTTCCATCAGTGTGACTGTACCTTTCCAAACTTTGGCCTACACATGTCTAGTATGAAAGAACAATTAATTTCCATCATTGTGACTGTACCTTTCCAAACTTTGGCCTACACACAGCTAGTATGAAAGAACAATTAATTTCCATCAGTGTGACTGTACCTTTCCAAACTTTGGCCTACACACAGCTAGTATGAAAGAACAATTAATTTCCATCATTGTGACTGTACCTTTCCAAACTTTGGCCTACACACAGCTAGTATGAAAGAACAATTAATTTCCATCATTGTGACTGTACCTTTCCAAACTTTGGCCTACACACAGCTAGTATGAAAGAACAATTAATTTCCATCAGTCTGACTGTACCTTTCCAAACTTTGGCCTACACATGGCTAGTATGAAAGAACAATTAATTTCCATCATTGTGACTGTACCTTTCCAAACTTTGGCCTACACATGTCTAGTATGAAAGAACAATTAATTTCCATCATTGTGACTGTACCTTTCCAAACTTTGGCCTACACATGTCTAGTATGAAAGAACAATTAATTTCCATCAATGTGACTGTACCTTTCCAAACTTTGGCCTACACATGGCTAGTATGAAAGAACAATTAATTTCCATCAGTGTGACTGTACCTTTCCAAACTTTGGCCTACACACAGCTAGTATGAAAGAACAATTAATTTCCATCAGTCTGACTGTACCTTTCCAAACTTTGGCCTACACATGGCTAGTATGAAAGAACAATTAATTTCCATCAGTCTGACTGTACCTTTCCAAACTTTGGCCTACACACAGCTAGTATGAAAGAACAATTAATTTCCATCATTGTGACTGTACCTTTCCAAACTTTGGCCTACACACAGCTAGTATGAAAGAACAATTAATTTCCATCAGTCTGACTGTACCTTTCCAAACTTTGGCCTACACATGGCTAGTATGAAAGAACAATTAATTTCCATCAGTCTGACTGTACCTTTCCAAACTTTGGCCTACACATGGCTAGTATGAAAGAACAATTAATTTCCATCAGTGTGACTGTACCTTTCCAAACTTTGGCCTACACACAGCTAGTATGAAAGAGCAATTAATTTCCATCAGTCTGACTGTACCTTTCCAAACTTTGGCCTACACATGGCTAGTATGAAAGAACAATTAATTTCCATCAGTCTGACTGTACCTTTCCAAACTTTGGCCTACACATGGCTAGTATGAAAGAACAATTAATTTCCATCAGTCTGACTGTACCTTTCCAAACTTTGGCCTACACACAGCTAGTATGAAAGAACAATTAATTTCCATCAGTCTGACTGTACCTTTCCAAACTTTGGCCTACACATGGCTAGTATGAAAGAGCAATTAATTTCCATCAGTCTGACTGTACCTTTCCAAACTTTGGCCTACACACAGCTAGTATGAAAGAGCAATTAATTTCCATCAGTCTGACTGTACCTTTCCAAACATTGGCCTACACATGGCTAGTATGAAAGAACAATTAATTTCCATCAGTGTGACTGTCCCTTTCCAAACTTTGGCCTACACATGGCTAGTATGAAAGAGCAATTAATTTCCATCAGTCTGACTGTACCTTTCCAAACTTTGGCCTACACATGTCTAGTATGAAAGATCAATTAATTTCCATCAGTGTGACTGTACCTTTCCAAACTTTGGTCTACACACAGCTAGTATGAAAGAACAATTAATTTCCATCAGTGTGACTGTACCTTTCCAAACTTTGGCCTACACACAGCTAGTATGAAAGAGCAATTAATTTCCATCAGTCTGACTGTACCTTTCCAAACTTTGGCCTACACATGGCTAGTATGAAAGATCAATTAATTTCCATCAGTGTGACTGTACCTTTCCAAACTTTGGTCTACACACAGCTAGTATGAAAGAACAATTAATTTCCATCAGTGTGACTGTACCTTTCCAAACTTTGGCCTACACATGGCTAGTATGAAAGAGCAATTAATATCCATCAGTGTGACTGTACCTTTCCAAACTTTGGCCTACACACAGCTAGTATGAAAGAGCAATTAATTTCCATCAGTCTGACTGTACCTTTCCAAACTTTGGCCTACACATGGCTAGTATGAAAGAACAATTAATTTCCATCAGTCTGACTGTACCTTTCCAAACTTTGGCCTACACATGGCTAGTATGAAAGAACAATTAATTTCCATCAGTCTGACTGTACCTTTCCAAACTTTGGCCTACACATGGCTAGTATGAAAGAACAATTAATTTCCATCAGTGTGACTGTACCTTTCCAAACTTTGGCCTACACACAGCTAGTATGAAAGAACAATTAATTTCCATCATTGTGACTGTACCTTTCCAAACTTTGGCCTACACACAGCTAGTATGAAAGAACAATTAATTTCCATCAGTCTGACTGTACCTTTCCAAACTTTGGCCTACACACAGCTAGTGTGAAAGAACAATTAATTTCCATCAGTCTGACTGTACCTTTCCAAACTTTGGCCTACACATGGCTAGTATGAAAGAACAATTAATTTCCATCAGTCTGACTGTACCTTTCCAAACTTTGGCCTACACATGGCTAGTATGAAAGAACAATTAATTTCCATCAGTCTGACTGTACCTTTCCAAACTTTGGCCTACACATGGCTAGTATGAAAGAACAATTAATTTCCATCAGTGTGACTGTACCTTTCCAAACTTTGGCCTACACACAGCTAGTATGAAAGAACAATTAATTTCCATCATTGTGACTGTACCTTTCCAAACTTTGGCCTACACACAGCTAGTATGAAAGAACAATTAATTTCCATCAGTCTGACTGTACCTTTCCAAACTTTGGCCTACACACAGCTAGTGTGAAAGAACAATTAATTTCCATCAGTCTGACTGTACCTTTCCAAACTTTGGCCTACACACAGCTAGTATGAAAGAGCAATTAATTTCCATCAGTGTGACTGTACCTTTCCAAACTTTGGTCTACACATGGCTAGTGTGAAAGAACAATTAATTTCCATCAGTGTGACTGTACCTTTCCGAGCTTTGGCCTACACACAGCTAGTATGAAAGAACAATTAATTTCCATCATTGTGACTGTACCTTTCCAAACTTTGGCCTACACATGGCTAGTATGAAAGAACAATTAATTTCCATCATTGTGACTGTACCTTTCCAAACTTTGTTCTACACACAGCTAGTATGAAAGAACAATTAATTTCCATCATTGTGACTGTACCTTTCCAAACTTTGTTCTACACACAGCTAGTATGAAAGAACAATTAATTTCCATCAGTGTGACTGTACCTTTCCAAACTTTGGCCTACACACAGCTAGTATGAAAGAACAATTAATTTCCATCATTGTGACTGTACCTTTCCAAACTTTGGCCTACACACAGCTAGTATGAAAGAACAATTAATTTCCGTCATTGTGACTGTACCTTTCCAAACTTTGGCCTACACACAGCTAGTATGAAAGAACAATTAATTTCCATCATTGTGACTGTACCTTTCCAAACTTTGGTCTACACATGGCTAGTATGAAAGAACAATTAATTTCCATCAGTGTGACTGTACCTTTCCAAACTTTGGCCTACACATGGCTAGTATGAAAGAACAATTAATTTCCATCAGTGTGACTGTACCTTTCCAAACTTTGGTCTACACACAGCTAGTATGAAAGAACAATTAATTTCCATCAGTCTGACTGTACCTTTCCAAACTTTGGCCTACACACAGCTAGTGTGAAAGAACAATTAATTTCCATCAGTCTGACTGTACCTTTCCAAACTTTGGCCTACACACATCTAGTATGAAAGAGCAATTAATTTCCATCAGTGTGACTGTACCTTTCCAAACTTTGGCCTACACACAGCTAGTATGAAAGAACAATTAATTTCCATCAGTCTGACTGTACCTTTCCAAACTTTGGCCTACACACAGCTAGTATGAAAGAGCAATTAATTTCCATCAGTCTGACTGTACCTTTCCAAACTTTGGCCTACACATGGCTAGTATGAAAGAACAATTAATTTCCATCAGTGTGACTGTACCTTTCCAAACTTTGGCCTACACATGGCTAGTATGAAAGAGCAATTAATTTCCATCAGTCTGACTGTACCTTTCCAAACTTTGGCCTACACATGGCTAGTATGAAAGAACAATTAATTTCCATCAGTGTGACTGTACCTTTCCAAACTTTGGCCTACACATGGCTAGTATGAAAGAGCAATTAATTTCCATCAGTCTGACTGTACCTTTCCAAACTTTGGCCTACACATGGCTAGTATGAAAGAACAATTAATTTCCATCAGTCTGACTGTACCTTTCCAAACTTTGGCCTACACATGGCTAGTATGAAAGAACAATTAATTTCCATCAGTGTGACTGTACCTTTCCAAACTTTGGCCTACACATGGCTAGTATGAAAGAGCAATTAATTTCCATCAGTCTGACTGTACCTTTCCAAACTTTGGCCTACACACAGCTAGTATGAAAGAGCAATTAATTTCCATCAGTCTGACTGTACCTTTCCAAACTTTGGCCTACACATGGCTAGTATGAAAGAACAATTAATTTCCATCAGTCTGACTGTACCTTTCCAAACTTTGGCCTACACATGGCTAGTATGAAAGAACAATTAATTTCCATCAGTCTGACTGTACCTTTCCAAACTTTGGCCTACACACAGCTAGTATGAAAGAGCAATTAATTTCCATCAGTGTGACTGTACCTTTCCAAACTTTGGCCTACACACAGCTAGTATGAAGGAGCAATTAATTTCCATCAGTCTGACTGTACCTTTCCAAACTTTGGCCTACACACAGCTAGTATGAAAGAGCAATTAATTTCCATCAGTCTGACTGTACCTTTCCAAACTTTGGCCTACACATGGCTAGTATGAAAGAACAATTAATTTCCATCAGTGTGACTGTACCTTTCCAAACTTTGGCCTACACATGGCTAGTATGAAAGAGCAATTAATTTCCATCAGTCTGACTGTACCTTTCCAAACTTTGGCCTACACATGTCTAGTATGAAAGATCAATTAATTTCCATCAGTGTGACTGTACCTTTCCAAACTTTGGTCTACACATGGCTAGTATGAAAGATCAATTAATTTCCATCAGTGTGACTGTACCTTTCCAAACTTTGGTCTACACACAGCTAGTATGAAAGAACAATTAATTTCCATCAGTGTGACTGTACCTTTCCAAACTTTGGCCTACACACAGCTAGTATGAAAGAGCAATTAATTTCCATCAGTCTGACTGTACCTTTCCAAACTTTGGCCTACACACAGCTAGTATGAAAGAGCAATTAATTTCCATCAGTCTGACTGTACCTTTCCAAACTTTGGCCTACACATGGCTAGTATGAAAGAACAATTAATTTCCATCAGTCTGACTGTACCTTTCCAAACTTTGGCCTACACATGGCTAGTATGAAAGAACAATTAATTTCCATCAGTCTGACTGTACCTTTCCAAACTTTGGCCTACACACAGCTAGTATGAAAGAACAATTAATTTCCATCAGTCTGACTGTACCTTTCCAAACTTTGGCCTACACATGGCTAGTATGAAAGAGCAATTAATTTCCATCAGTCTGACTGTACCTTTCCAAACTTTGGCCTACACACAGCTAGTATGAAAGAGCAATTAATTTCCATCAGTCTGACTGTACCTTTCCAAACTTTGGCCTACACATGGCTAGTATGAAAGAACAATTAATTTCCATCAGTGTGACTGTCCCTTTCCAAACTTTGGCCTACACATGGCTAGTATGAAAGAGCAATTAATTTCCATCAGTCTGACTGTACCTTTCCAAACTTTGGCCTACACATGTCTAGTATGAAAGATCAATTAATTTCCATCAGTGTGACTGTACCTTTCCAAACTTTGGTCTACACACAGCTAGTATGAAAGAACAATTAATTTCCATCAGTGTGACTGTACCTTTCCAAACTTTGGCCTACACACAGCTAGTATGAAAGAGCAATTAATTTCCATCAGTCTGACTGTACCTTTCCAAACTTTGGCCTACACATGGCTAGTATGAAAGATCAATTAATTTCCATCAGTGTGACTGTACCTTTCCAAACTTTGGTCTACACACAGCTAGTATGAAAGAACAATTAATTTCCATCAGTGTGACTGTACCTTTCCAAACTTTGGCCTACACATGGCTAGTATGAAAGAGCAATTAATATCCATCAGTGTGACTGTACCTTTCCAAACTTTGGCCTACACACAGCTAGTATGAAAGAGCAATTAATTTCCATCAGTCTGACTGTACCTTTCCAAACTTTGGCCTACACATGGCTAGTATGAAAGAACAATTAATTTCCATCAGTCTGACTGTACCTTTCCAAACTTTGGCCTACACATGGCTAGTATGAAAGAACAATTAATTTCCATCAGTCTGACTGTACCTTTCCAAACTTTGGCCTACACATGGCTAGTATGAAAGAACAATTAATTTCCATCAGTGTGACTGTACCTTTCCAAACTTTGGCCTACACACAGCTAGTATGAAAGAACAATTAATTTCCATCATTGTGACTGTACCTTTCCAAACTTTGGCCTACACACAGCTAGTATGAAAGAACAATTAATTTCCATCAGTCTGACTGTACCTTTCCAAACTTTGGCCTACACACAGCTAGTGTGAAAGAACAATTAATTTCCATCAGTCTGACTGTACCTTTCCAAACTTTGGCCTACACATGGCTAGTATGAAAGAACAATTAATTTCCATCAGTCTGACTGTACCTTTCCAAACTTTGGCCTACACATGGCTAGTATGAAAGAACAATTAATTTCCATCAGTCTGACTGTACCTTTCCAAACTTTGGCCTACACATGGCTAGTATGAAAGAACAATTAATTTCCATCAGTGTGACTGTACCTTTCCAAACTTTGGCCTACACACAGCTAGTATGAAAGAACAATTAATTTCCATCATTGTGACTGTACCTTTCCAAACTTTGGCCTACACACAGCTAGTATGAAAGAACAATTAATTTCCATCAGTCTGACTGTACCTTTCCAAACTTTGGCCTACACACAGCTAGTGTGAAAGAACAATTAATTTCCATCAGTCTGACTGTACCTTTCCAAACTTTGGCCTACACACAGCTAGTATGAAAGAGCAATTAATTTCCATCAGTGTGACTGTACCTTTCCAAACTTTGGTCTACACATGGCTAGTGTGAAAGAACAATTAATTTCCATCAGTGTGACTGTACCTTTCCGAGCTTTGGCCTACACACAGCTAGTATGAAAGAACAATTAATTTCCATCATTGTGACTGTACCTTTCCAAACTTTGGCCTACACATGGCTAGTATGAAAGAACAATTAATTTCCATCATTGTGACTGTACCTTTCCAAACTTTGTTCTACACACAGCTAGTATGAAAGAACAATTAATTTCCATCATTGTGACTGTACCTTTCCAAACTTTGTTCTACACACAGCTAGTATGAAAGAACAATTAATTTCCATCAGTGTGACTGTACCTTTCCAAACTTTGGCCTACACACAGCTAGTATGAAAGAACAATTAATTTCCATCATTGTGACTGTACCTTTCCAAACTTTGGCCTACACACAGCTAGTATGAAAGAACAATTAATTTCCATCATTGTGACTGTACCTTTCCAAACTTTGGCCTACACACAGCTAGTATGAAAGAACAATTAATTTCCATCATTGTGACTGTACCTTTCCAAACTTTGGCCTACACACAGCTAGTATGAAAGAACAATTAATTTACATCAGTCTGACTGTACCTTTCCAAACTTTGGCCTACACATGGCTAGTATGAAAGAACAATTAATTTCCATCATTGTGACTGTACCTTTCCAAACTTTGGCCTACACACAGCTAGTATGAAAGAACAATTAATTTCCATCAGTGTGACTGTACCTTTCCAAACTTTGGCCTACACACAGCTAGTATGAAAGAACAATTAATTTCCATCATTGTGACTGTACCTTTCCAAACTTTGGCCTACACACAGCTAGTATGAAAGAACAACTAATTTCCATCATTGTGACTGTACCTTTCCAAACTTTGGCCTACACATGGCTAGTATGAAAGAACAATTAATTTCCATCATTGTGACTGTACCTTTCCAAACTTTGGCCTACACACAGCTAGTATGAAAGAACAATTAATTTCCATCATTGTGACTGTACCTTTCCAAACTTTGGCCTACACATGTCTAGTATGAAAGAACAATTAATTTCCATCATTGTGACTGTACCTTTCCAAACTTTGGCCTACACACAGCTAGTATGAAAGAGCAATTAATTTCCATCAGTGTGACTGTACCTTTCCAAACTTTGGCCTACACACAGCTAATATGAAAGAACAATTAATTTCCATCAGTCTGACTGTACCTTTCCAAACTTTGGCCTACACATGTCTAGTATGAAAGAACAATTAATTTCCATCAGTGTGACTGTACCTTTCCAAACTTTGGCCTACACACAGCTAGTATGAAAGAACAATTAATTTCCATCAGTGTGACTGTACCTTTCCAAACTTTGGCCTACACATGTCTAGTATGAAAGAACAATTAATTTCCATCATTGTGACTGTACCTTTCCAAACTTTGGCCTACACACAGCTAGTATGAAAGAACAATTAATTTCCATCAGTGTGACTGTACCTTTCCAAACTTTGGCCTACACACAGCTAGTATGAAAGAACAATTAATTTCCATCATTGTGACTGTACCTTTCCAAACTTTGGCCTACACACAGCTAGTATGAAAGAACAATTAATTTCCATCATTGTGACTGTACCTTTCCAAACTTTGGCCTACACACAGCTAGTATGAAAGAACAATTAATTTCCATCAGTCTGACTGTACCTTTCCAAACTTTGGCCTACACATGGCTAGTATGAAAGAACAATTAATTTCCATCATTGTGACTGTACCTTTCCAAACTTTGGCCTACACATGTCTAGTATGAAAGAACAATTAATTTCCATCAATGTGACTGTACCTTTCCAAACTTTGGCCTACACATGTCTAGTATGAAAGAACAATTAATTTCCATCAATGTGACTGTACCTTTCCAAACTTTGGCCTACACATGGCTAGTATGAAAGAACAATTAATTTCCATCAGTGTGACTGTACCTTTCCAAACTTTGGCCTACACACAGCTAGTATGAAAGAACAATTAATTTCCATCAGTCTGACTGTACCTTTCCAAACTTTGGCCTACACATGGCTAGTATGAAAGAACAATTAATTTCCATCAGTCTGACTGTACCTTTCCAAACTTTGGCCTACACACAGCTAGTATGAAAGAACAATTAATTTCCATCATTGTGACTGTACCTTTCCAAACTTTGGCCTACACACAGCTAGTATGAAAGAACAATTAATTTCCATCAGTGTGACTGTACCTTTCCAAACTTTGGCCTACACATGGCTAGTATGAAAGAACAATTAATTTCCATCAGTGTGACTGTACCTTTCCAAACTTTGGCCTACACATGGCTAGTATGAAAGAACAATTAATTTCCATCAGTGTGACTGTACCTTTCCAAACTTTGGCCTACACACAGCTAGTATGAAAGAACAATTAATTTCCATCATTGTGACTGTACCTT
The DNA here is from genome assembly GCA_030765055.1 of Mantis religiosa. Lineage (NCBI taxonomy): Eukaryota > Metazoa > Arthropoda > Insecta > Mantodea > Mantidae > Mantis > Mantis religiosa. The sequence goes on along the minus strand of CM060948.1, from coordinate 56,038,442 downwards.
TCCAAACTTTGGCCTACACACAGCTAGTATGAAAGAACAATTAATTTCCATCAGTGTGACTGTACCTTTCCAAACTTGGCCTACACATGGCTAGTATGAAAGAACAATTAATTTCCATCAGTGTGACTGTACCTTTCCAAACTTTGGCCTACACATGGCTAGTATGAAAGAACAATTAATTTCCATCAGTCTGACTGTACCTTTCCAAACTTTGGCCTACACATGGCTAGTATGAAAGAACAATTAATTACCATCAGTGTGACTACCTTTCCAAACTTTGGCCTACACACAGCTAGTATGAAAGAACAATTAATTTCCATCAGTGTGACTGTACCTTTCCAAACTTTGGCCTACACATGGCTAGTATGAAAGAACAATTAATTTCCATCAGTGTGACTGTACCTTTCCAAACTTTGGCCTACACATGGCTAGTATGAAAGAACAATTAATTTCCATCAGTGTGACTGTACCTTTCCAAACTTTGGCCTACACACAGCTAGTATGAAAGAACAATTAATTTCCATCAGTGTGACTGTACCTTTCCAAACTTCGGCCTACATTCAGCTAGTGTGAAAGAAGAACTAACCTTTCCAAATTTTGGCCTACACACAGCTAGTGTGAAAGAAGAACTAACCGTTCTAAATTTTGGCCTACACACAGCTAGTATGAAAGAACCATTAATTTCCATCAGTCTGACTGTACCTTTCCAAACTTTGGTCTACACACAGCTAGTATGAAAGAACAATTAATTTCCATCAGTGTGACTGTACCTTTCCAAACTTTGGCCTACACATGGCTAGTATGAAAGAACAATTAATTTCCATCAGTGTGACTGTACCTTTCCAAACTTTGGCCTACACATGGCTAGTATGAAAGAACAATTAATTTCCATCAGTCTGACTGTACCTTTCCAAACTTTGGCCTACACATGGCTAGTATGAAAGAACAATTAATTTCCATCAGTGTGACTGTACCTTTCCAAACTTTGGCCTACACATGGCTAGTATGAAAGAACAATTAATTACCATCAGTGTGACTACCTTTCCAAACTTTGGCCTACACACAGCTAGTATGAAAGAACAATTAATTTCCATCAGTGTGACTGTACCTTTCCAAACTTTGGCCTACACATGGCTAGTATGAAAGAACAATTAATTTCCATCAGTGTGACTGTACCTTTCCAAACTTTGGCCTACACACAGCTAGTATAAAAGAACAATTAATTTCCATCAGTGTGACTGTACCTTTCCAAACTTCGGCCTACACATGGCTAGTATGAAAGAACAATTAATTTCCATCAGTGTGACTGTACCTTTCCAAACTTTGGCCTACACATGGCTAGTATGAAAGAACAATTAATTTCCATCAATGTGACTGTACCTTTCCAAACTTTGGCCTACACACAGCTAGTATGAAAGAACCATTAATTTCCATCAGTCTGACTGTACCTTTCCAAACTTTGGTCTACACATGGCTAGTATGAAAGAAGAACTAACCTTTCCAAATTTTGGCCTACACACAGCTAGTGTGAAAGAAGAACTAACCGTTCTAAATTTTGGCCTACACACAGCTAGTATGAAAGAACAATTTCCATCAGTCTGACTGTACCTTTCCAAACTTTGGCCTACACACAGCTAGTGTGAAAGAAGAACTAACCTTTCCAAATTTTGGCCTACACACAGCTAGTGTGAAAGAAGAACTAACCGTTCTAAATTTTGGCCTACACACAGCTAGTATGAAAGAACCATTAATTTCCATCAGTCTGACTGTACCTTTCCAAACTTTGGTCTACACACAGCTAGTGTGAAAGAAGAACTAACCTTTCCAAATTTTGGCCTACACACAGCTAGTGTGAAAGAAGAACTAACCGTTCTAAATTTTGGCCTACACACAGCTAGTATGAAAGAACAATTTCCATCAGTCTGACTGTACCTTTCCAAACTTTGGCCTACACACAGCTAGTGTGAAAGAAGAATTAATTTCCATCAGTCTGACTGTACCTTTCCAAACTTTGGTCTACACATGGCTAGTATGAAAGAGCAATTAATTTCCATCAGTCTGGCTGTACCTTTCCAAACTTTGGTCTACACACAGCTAATGTGAAAGAGTAATTTCCATCAGTCTGACTACCCTTCCAAAAAATTTGGTCTACACCCGGCTAGTGTGAAAGAGTAATTAATTTCCATCAGTCTGACTGTACCTTTCCAAACTTTGGCTTACACACAGCTAGTGTGAAAGAACAGTTAAAATCTGGATGAGAGACTACTGTGGCTTTCAAATGGAAAGAGATCTGCTTTGTGGCAAATGATATGCATTTGTGTAGTACAAAAGTGAATCAAGAAGATATTGACACATTGCTTCACTCACACTGTTTATTCACAGGACATGTTTCAAGAGCTTTTGCTCCTATCATCAGCTGATACTCGACTAGTGCAAGTTGTAGTGGTTTCCTCTTTCTCCGTTTTGTCAATAGATGGCGTGATGTACTTGTCAAAAATGTCCGGTGGTGGAGTTTCAAAATTCATGACTCTATGACGATTTTTGTTAATGAAGATTTTTTCCCATACGGAAAGGTCTATGGGGTGATTAACATATTTTATTAGAGATTTTTCCGAGTTGATGTCATGTCTAGTATTCAAAAAATGAAAAGCCACTGCTGATTTTTCTGTTTCACCATTTTTAATGTTTCTTAGATGTTCTTTAGTTCTGATGTTAATATTTCTTTTTGTTTTTTGCTATATAAATTTTAGGGCAAGTTTCACATTTGATCTCATAGATTCCTGGTTTTTCTTTGGTAGTGATTGAATTTTTGGGAGGGCCTTTTAACAAATTTCTGATATTAAACCTATTTTGAGGTGCAAGAGTTATGTTGTGTTTTGAGAAGATTTTTTGGAATTTATTATAGGCTGATGGGTGGAAGGTGAATTTTTTAAAAAGTTTCTTCTCTTTTTCTCCTGTAGTATTTAGTAGACAAGTTTTAGTAGACAAGTAGGATTTAGTATTTAGTAGACAAAACAGTTAACAGACTCAACAAAGCTAAGAAAATAAAAGAAACCACCACCCTAGAACCTACAGGAGAAAAGGAGAAGAAACTTTTTAAAAAATTCACCTTCCACCCATCAGCCTATAACAAATTCCAAAAAATCTTCTCAAAACACAACTTAACTCTTGCACCTCAAAATAGGTTTAATATCAGAAATTTGTTAAAAGGCCCTCCCAAAAATTCAATCACTACCAAAGAAAAACCAGGAATCTATGAGATCAAATGTGAAACTTGCCCTAAAATTTATATAGGAAAAACAAAAAGAAATATTAACATCAGAACTAAAGAACATCTAAGAAACATTAAAAATGGTGAAACAGAAAAATCAGCAGTGGCTTTTCATTTTTTGAATACTAGACATGACATCAACTTGGAAACATCTCTAATAAAATATGTTAATCACCCCATAGACCTTTCCGTATGGGAAAAAATGTTCATCAACAAAAATCGTCATAGTCATGAATTTTGAAACTCCACCACCGGACATTTTTGACAAGTACATCACGCCATCTATTGATAAAACGGAGAAAGAGGAAACCACTACAACTTGCACTAGTCGACTATCAGCTGATGATAGGAGCAAAAGCTCTTGAAACATGTCCTGTGAATAAACAGTGTGAGTGAAGCAGTGTGTCAATATCTTCTCGATTCACTTTTGTACTAATTTGTGCTTCACTGTCCCTACGCTTCTTCCAAGTTTATACTTTGGATGCATTTGTGTGCTCAGCATTGCTACCTAATTATCCTCTGTTTCATTTCCTTCTCTCTTGCACTCCATCCTATACACAGTGTGCTACACATAAGGAATCACAAACTAATTTCCATATATCTATAATAATGCAGTTATATAACTTCAAAATTGAAATGCACATGTTCACATTTCTTAAATGCTATATACTTATAATTTATGAATTATCTGCTGCATTATCGGGTTGTCTCATAAATTCGTTCGATTCTTGTTACGCGTTTACGACTAGAACACCTGAGAACACTGCATGCCCCCATTACTTTCACGTCAAAGAAGTTGCCTAACAATATGGGGTTTGTTTACAAATACAATAATTGAAAAGAATGCTATGAACACAAACCACAGCGTCCTCACGGCCAAAGGTAAATAGGTCATTTTATGTAAGAATTGGTAACCAAACTTCAGTACGAGTTTGTGGATGCAACAGTGTGGAGTTGTAACTTGTGAATGTTAATATGGAAGGCAAGAAGGAACATTTTCGACATTTAATGCTGTTTACGGAGAAGATGCAGTGACGGATCGGGCATGTCAAAAATGGTTTACTCGATTTCGAGCTGGGAACTTCTCTGTGAAAGACAAACCTCGTTCTGGGCGACCTGTAGTTACGGATGAGGAAAGGATAAAGGACATGATTACGAACAACCCCAGAATAACTCGGGAGGTAGGTCAGGAGCTAAACATATCTCATGCAACTGTAGCCAGGCACTTAAAGAAACTTGGTTACGTAAATCTTCGGGATGCATGGGTTCCGCACGAACTGAGTGAACAAAATTTAGTTCAGCTCGTTTTCATCTGTGACGCATTGATAAGACGCAATGAAACTGCCCCTTTTCTGAAACAGCTGGTTACAGGAAACGAAAAGTGGATTGTGTACAACAACATCCAAAAGAGAAAGTCATGGCGTAAGAAAGGGGAACCACTACTCTCAATTGCTAAACCAGGGCTTCATCCTGAGAATATTATGCTGTGCATTTGGTGGGACTGGAAAGGAATTATTTATTACAAATTTCTTCCTCCTGGGGAGACCATCAATTCAGAGAAATACTGTTCTCAGTTGGATCGTCTGAAGGTTGCCCTAGGCCAGAATTAACATCTAATGGTGGAGTCGTCTTTCATCAAGACAATGCCAAACCACACACTTCTATGGTAACTCGTCAGAAATTAAGGGATTTCAACTGGGATGTGTTACCTCACCCGCCTTATTCTCCAGACATTGCCCCATCCGACTATCATTTATTCCGATCCCTGCAAAACTTCCTTAATGGAAAATGCCTTACTTCCTTGGACGATTGCAGATTCGCCGTAGAAGAGTTCGTCAACCAGAAAACTGCAAGATTTTGGAAAAATGGAATTGATAAGCTTCCTGAGAAATGGAGATATGTTATTGATAATAATGGTGCATACTGCACAAAATAAAGTTTATTTTGAAAAGTTCATTGCCTTGTTTACTTTTGATGACCTTGCATATGTAAACAGATTACCCCTAGATAATTAGGCAACTTCGTTGCCGTAGTTGTGATGTGGGCATACAGTGAAGGCATTCTTTGTCGTAAACACGTAACAAGAATCGAACGAATTTATGAGACAAACCAACATATACATCTTCCGGGCTTGTAGGCCGTGGTCCAGTTGGTTTAACATCCTATATTTCGCCGAAAACTGCATCCGACATTATCAGGGTTACGAATTTGAGAGCTCCTGTGTCCAAGGCTGGAGCGTTGTCTCTTTGCAAGCTATATATAGCCACGTGCAGAGGGAGGGCGTGGCCTTGTAGGGGAGCTTGGGTGTCCTTTGGCCAGTGGGATGACTGTGGTTCTGGTATAAAAGAGAAGGCTTCCCATTCCTCCGGTTTTCCTACCATTCTTTTCAGAGCCGGAATCCATGTTTGGCTTATCTGTTGCCTCTCTTCCTTACGATTAAAGGCGTTTTTATGTTTAAAAATTTCTGTTGCTTCCCAGGTCAAGTGAGCCCGATAGTGGCTTGTCCTCGAGATCACCGTTGTATGTCATAGCAACTTGGAGAATCTCACAGTACTTTCCTGTTTGTGTACCTCTCAATAAAATTTTTAAAATATTTACTTTTCTAGTTTAAATGGTATGTTTCCAAAATGATTAAAAAATAGTGATCTTCCATTACCATCTGCTTCCGAAGTTCCTTCAGCACATAACTTCTGATGTTCCATATGTTTTCTAATGTCACACTGTATTTTTATTCCACTGCCTTTTCTAACTTTCAGCTCTACTTTATAGGCCTACAAAATTATTTCTATTTCTTATACTAAAATAGTCTTTCCCAAATTCTGATATAATTGTGTCTAGTATAGATCTTGCAGGAGGCATTATTTTGAAAGAAACATACAAGGGAACGAAAAAAATTGATATATCAATTAAAATTTATGGATCATCTAAATGAGAGAAACTTATATGCAGAACATATTTTACTTAAAATATATGTTAAATGTAAAAATAGGTGTAAATTAAGTAGTAATGCAAATAACGCATGTTTTATACAGATAAATCTGTATTGTAGCTTTATATATTTTATTATATACAAGTGCTAACTTTAATAGTATTTTACCTGATCACAATGAAGTTGTTAACTATTTCATAACTTGCTGTTGTAAACACATAACCTTTGCAGGGGGAGCACCATACTTTATGTGCAGGACAACTCTCTCCATTATGTTGTAGCTAAATCACAAACTGCTTGATCAGTTAGCTATTTTTAAAGGCTTTACTTACCAACTTCATGAAAGATGCTTAAAGTGGCCACTCTCATTGTACATACATTTTTGGAACCTCCAGGAAACTGACACTTGTGATTGACTTTGTGAAATTACTGCCAATTTCCTGGCAGATATTTTGTTTTAATTCTTCATGGGTATGTTGTTTTGCCTTATATACTTTGTTTTAAGTTACCCCAGTTATAGAAATTGCAGGGGGGGGGGGGCAAGGAGGCCACAAATCTACTGATAATTCTGTCCTGAAGCACACTTTCAATCGAAAGGCTGAGTGCAACAGTGGTCTGACCCTCTCCAAAGTTGAATTTTAGTTGACCCTGCCATCTGTTGTCATTAACCTTGAACTACATATTACAGTCGATATATATCTACTGAAATAAATTTATTTTTTGCACATTGGCAGCAACTTGATTTCTTGCTCTCAAACTATACCAACAAATTTTAGTGCAACCATGGTCTAACTCATATCCAAACTATCTGAATTGCTATATGAGGTCACATGACCAAACAAAATGTATGTTGTATTAATGTGCCACTGAGAGTAATGTTAATAAATGTACATTAAATGAACATCTAAATCTTATATATCGAGATTTAACTGTATTGGAACACCACAGTGAAGCGAAATAATTATTAATTTATAGATGAGCTTCACTTAAATACGACTCATCTATAAATTACTAATCTAGATCTTAATATTTTGTACAAAATGAATACATCAAAATCCTTGTTTACAGTACTATGTGGCAGTGGTCTAACCCATACAATCGTGAATCAAGTATCTATTATCTAATGTTATAGTTGTGTGTAACATTGGTCTAAGCCATCCAATCATGCATCAAATACTTGTTACCTAATTTTAGTTAATTGATGGAAATTAATCATTTCTTCACACTAGCCATATATAGGCTAAGGTTGTTGAGAGAGTCAACATGAAAAATTCAGTGCCATGGCTGGGATTTGAACCAGGAGATCCGTGGTTCAAATCCTGGCCATGGCATTGAATTTTTCATGTTGACTATCTATTGCAAAGTACTTCCATAAATTATTTATTGTGGAAGCCCCCCTTTTTCTGGTTAGTGAAATTGGCATTATTGAAAATTAATATGTAAAAATCTCTTTCAGAATTGGACTTGTCCTCCTTGCCGAAACATCTGTAATTGCTCAATTTGCCGTACAAGATCAGGATACGTTCCTACTGGCATATTACATCCATATGTAAAAGAGAAGGGCTATAACTCTGTGAAGGATTACTTGATGGAGGTGGAGGACGACTAGTAAAAGAACCAAAATATGTTTAAAAGATTATTAGTATTATATTAGTATTATTATCACAGTTCCATCTATTTTAACATAATGTGTTCAATTAAGAGACTGAGTGTCCCATGCAGTGACACAAATCTGTGATATCCTCTTATAAAATAGTTTTTAATGAAGTTTAAAGTATACAACATAATTTTGCATGCGCATTTGGAGTTCCTGTGCTGCAAAAGTGTGTCACATCTGCAGTTTTAAGAAGAGAGTTTATATTTGAAATTTTTAAACAGGCAAGTTTTTAAGTTTCATATTTGCAATTTTAAAGCAGAAACTCTTGCAATATAATCATTTCTAGTAAAAATCAAAATATGTAGTATTATTGTCACTTATAGTATGTCAGTTATATCTGTTTTAATATAGTGTGTTCATTTAAGAGACTGAGTGTCCTATGCAGTGACACGTATCTGTGATATTGTTCAGAAATTTTGTATAACTGAGAGAATTTAAAAATAAACTTATAAGCAATTTTAAAAAATCTCACTTTATTTCACTACCATGTAAGATATGCTAATTGTGCAATAGCAAGTTCTTCTAATTTTTGGGGATTTGTTACATATATTCTACTTTTCAAATACCTCATATAAAAGACTGCACACAATTAAGAGGATTTTAATTACCCTGTGTTATGTAAGACATTTGAAAAGTGAAATAAGACATAGTTTATTATATGCTGTTTGTCCATTGTATGTATTAGGTTTCTGAGAATAAAGCTATATTGTAATTATGTTTCCTGTTAAGTGTGGCTGACATATGTAGAAATGGTGATTTTAAATCTTAAGATTTAAACATGTATGTAAATCACTGATTTTGAGGATGGGAGCAAGCAAGTGAGCTAATATATATTGAACATAACCAATGTTTAATTAATATATGTAAATATCTGTCTTTATATTTTAAATCCAGGTAAGTAAAATGTAAAAAATTTTATATATAAAAGTGATTAGTATAGAAATAGTGATACAAATAGATGGAAAATTATTTGTTTGCAATTTTCTTAACATCTTAGGGGGAAAAAATGATTCTGCCATGTTCTTAAATGAAAAATTACTAAGATTTAAAATGTAATGAACTACAAAATATGAAATTTAACAGAATACAGATTCTGTTCCAGTACAGTAGTTAATAAATTTGTGGACTTGCTTGTGCATTTTGATTTCTTTTGATACAGGAAAAAAGAAGGAAAAAGGAAAAAAGGAATGCTTTTACATGGTAATGAAATAAAATGGTTCATCACAGTTATTAATGCTTTCAAATCTTTAAACTTAAGTTTTTTTTTTTCATCAGGCCACATAGAATTTACAAAAGAAAAATATATATTCTATAGGAGCATTGCTTCCTGGCAGTGCCAAAAGAAACCTATCATATTTGTCATACTTTTAACACGTGATTTCAGATTGCAATGGTTTATTTTTTTGGATGAAGGTGGTGATGATTGATTTCTCACCTTTGGTGAAGTTCTTGCAGAATTATTGTTCACCACGGCTGCTCTCGAGCGATGATCTCTGCACCCAGGATCGTAGTCTCGGAACGGAGAAGAAATAATCTCTTCATTCAATATATTTCCTTTGCAAACTGATGTTTTAATTATAACAAAATATTTTGCAATTATTATGGACACTTTAAAAAATAATTCTTCTTTTAGTCGATACAATTGTTTTCAATTAAAATTATTGAATCAACATTCTCCTATACTTCACTAATAATCGTAAAGTTGTCCATTCTAAAGAATGCCTGATGCATTAGCTATTTAATATACTTACGGACACATGCAAACCATGAATGCTAAATGCATTAATAAAAAAAAAATTGCAAGATTTCGGACAGACACACACATCTGTATTCAGCGATGGTTACATGCAGAAGAATTTTATATTACACTGCTACTCATTTGTTTAACATAGCAAGAATGTAGTCTCTGCAGGTCATTTGTTTAAAAGAAAGTCAATGCAAGCAATAGTGTTTTAAGGTCAGGTGATTTTTTTTACTCTATGGATGTTTTGAATGGTGCATCCAAACCATCACACCGAAACACACGCTAGCAGATGCCAAAAGAACAACATAAAATATCCGCTACAAGATCTAAAATAGAACATTCTGTCAGTTCACTTTGCACTTTGACAGTTCACTTTTCCCTCTTAACTTGAAGGTTTGCTTTCCAAATAATTCTTCCTATATGAAAACTTATCAAATAGTTCATCTTCATCTGAAAAACTTGATAGAACTGAATTTATGAAGGAAGAGTTTCTTGTAAAGAATGCTATTTCAGTACCAGTTCAATTTGATCATATCTGTAGAACGAATGATGTTATAAAAGGGCAAACACAACTTTTCCACAATGGGGTCATATAACTGCTTAAAAACTGTAAACTATATCCAAGCTCATCTGTCAGTCAAAAAAGGTTCAGACTTTCTGGAATTTATCTTGTTCAATGCTGTTGATATCATTCCACGTCTGTTATTGTTATTTGTTCTTCTTTTTTTAATGTACTTCACTGAATTTGAAATTAATTTAATTGATTAAAAAGGAAATCTGAATGGTAAGTGAAAATGAATCTCCAAAGGAACTTGTTACAGGACATTTGTCCTTGAGTAATAAATATGATTAATGGAGATTACATATCTATAATCCTCTCCACAGCTAGCAGAAGTGTTTACCATCTTGTTTTCATCGGCTTAAAATGGTTTAGTATTGTGTAGTTATTAAAATATACTATTAGTCGACTGAGACACACTGTACTTCATATACCACAAATTTTCTTTCAACACGTTTCGCCTCCACTTGAAGGCATTATCAGGAAATTGTCAACAGTTGACAATTTACAGAAATGTCTCAGTTGACTCATAGTGTGATTTTAATTATTACAGTACTTCACAGTGTTAATATCAATTTGCCTTTTCAAATTAGTTTCTGCAAAATCACATGGTCTCAGAGGCTCTTATACTGTAAATATTATAACAAATAGAACAGCTTTTTTTTGCTAATGTTACACTAATGGTACACACAGAACAAACAATTGATTCATTGAATCAAATCACAACTGAACTGTTATGTTGTATCACATCTCACATAGAACTGTATTTGCCACTGTCCACTGAAGTTGCTGAACATTTGCTGTCCTTGTGTACTGAAAGATTAACTGTCCATTGAACACAAGCCGATGCAATGTCCAAACACAAAGTAAACATTCTAAAAAAAGGAATGTACACGAATGAACCAAATCCTATAAAACAAATCCTCCAAAACAAATCCTCTAAAGTGCAAGGTTACATAGAATAGATGTTATGGCTCTTTTGTTCAGTCAAGAGCAACAGCCATTTTGAGGCCAGGTGTTTAGGCAGTTAGGAGCCAGTGCGTTCCACAGCAGGCAGTTTGCTGTACAGTTGCAGTGACAATATCAAAATGTTGGTATATTTTAACAAGGTTTGGTGAACAGTCTGCATGACATACAAGCTGCTCTTTCCTTTTCTTTCTACCACTTCACTGAAATTTGTGTTATTGTCTGGTGAAATAGCTGCAACTTTTACATTGATTCATTATGTAAATAAATTAGGCACTAACTCTTTGAGTTGTAAATAGAACAATGAATTTGTTACACTTGTTATGCAAACACATGCCCCTCTGGTTAAAGAGGTGTTTTGCAATAGTGATGATGCAATCCACAGAACTGAAACTGTGATTGTGAACAGCTATGTGATATACAATTTTTGCATCTTGAGTTGCCAGTTGTCTTTTTGTATCATTTGTTTTACAGTAACATAATTACCTAATAATGTTGCACTTTGATCTCCTCCTTGAACATTCAGTTAGTGTTTGTTTTCACTGGGCTAGTGACATCTAATCTTCCACTGTATCCAATATAAAAATTAATATAAGAAGTGTACTCACATTTTCTCCTTATCCTTGGATAAAGAGAAACTGTGTCCTAATGTTATTTTTAATATATTTTCTTTTTTGGCATAATTATGTCTACATTTTAATTGATATTCATAACGGCAATGCTAATTCACTGAGTGATGTGACATAGATGCTACACTCTTTGAATTGTTATGGGTATTGCCCAAAAATTCCTTCCTGCAAGAGAACAGGAAGCTACTGTCCATCCAAATCATAGTGCCTATCACTGTAAACAAAGTGCTTGCATTTTCTATGCCAAAGTAGTTTGCAAACTATTGTATTATAAATTATTAGTTTAATAAGCTTAGTATAATTATTACACTAACCAAGAAGCTTAAAGCACTGTAAATATGAAAAGCTTGTGACACTGTAAATGGGCGATTTGCCTGTTTCTGTATGAACATAAGGTGATGATAAAGTATTATTATTATTAAAAACCTTGCTCCTAACAGCTCACTATACATCATTTATAGTTGAAAGTTGTTTCACCTTAATAAGGTCTACGTTACAGTGAAGCACAAAATTAATATAATTTTTAGTCCAACTAGTAATCAATGCTCCATATATTGCTAGTGTTAACCTAGAATGTGTTGCATTAGGACCTTCCTAACATCCTCAGCTAATGTCACCTGTTGAATTTTGATTTGGTGAACTCCTTGAAGGCGATAGGAGTGTCTCAGTTGGTATCTTGAACTTGAAGTTTGGGTTGTCTTCAAATTTGGTGTTGAAATTTAACGGTTTTCCTTCATATTTCTTTATTAATATCTTTTCTCATGTGGTTAATGCAGTTGGATCCTGAACACATTTTAAAAAATTGATTTCTTGTTCTATATCATGATTCTCATTCCAGTAGATTCAATGAATTGGTCAAAACGAAAATTGATAAATTCAAAAGACAACAAAAATGCAGACAAATAAATATTCTTTCCCCAATCAGTAATAAAACTTCGTACAGAAAATTTACATACCATCCCAGATATACAGACCTCTTCCAAAAAATATTCAAAGAACACATTGCTTTAGCCCTACTGAACAAATTCAGTGTACAACACCTTTGGAAATCACATAATACAAAAGAGAACCCATAGACATGAGGAGTTAATAGTTGATTTTGTTAAACTTACTACTTTTTGTTTGGATCAAAAAAATTTCTGTTTTAATGGTGAAGTTTTTCAACAAACTTCTGGCTTAGCAATGGGTAATCCTCTTTCATCTTTTCTTGCGATCTTTTTACGAGTTTTTTGGAAATGCAAGTCACTAAAGCATTCCCTTTGATTTTTGAAACCTGGTATAGATATGTTAATGATATTTTTGCTATTGTTCCTGATAAATAAATGATGCTCTAAAATTACTAAATTTACAAGATAAAGCTATAAAGATCATATTAGAAACCGAAATTGATGGTTCTCTTCCTTTTTTGGATTTGAAGATAGTAAGAATAATAAATTGGATTTTGGTATTTATAGGAAGTCTACTCGTATTGATAATTACATAAAAAAAGTTTTAACCATTTTCCACATAAATTTGCTGTTTTTAATAGTTTGACTTATAGATTAATAAATATACCCCTGAATAAAGCTGATTAATGGTTTTAATAAAGACTTTATATAAAAGAAGATAGAAAAATTTAAATATAAAAAAACTGTTTATTAAACCAAGGATGGTAAGTAAACTTTTTAAAATTATATTCAGCTTTTATTTTTTTAAGGGTAGAAATATCATTAACAATTTCAAAAAGTTTTTAAAGAGTTTGGTATAACTTTGGTTCCTCAAAACAAATATAATATTAAAAATTTAGTACATTTCTCTAAAGATGAAATTCCTAATAATTAAAAAAATCTGGTATTTATCAATTTGATTGTTTAGATTGTGTTTGGGTTTACATTGGTAGGACGAAATGTAATTTGAAAACCAGAACGAAAGAACATTTTCGTAACATTAAGTATAAACAAACTGATAAATTGGCCATAGCAGATAATTTTTGGTCATTTAACCATAATATAAATCCTGAAGTTAAATTACTAAAACAGTTAAAGTGTCCCGATAGGATTAATGGTTTGGGAAAAGATACTTATTTTAAAAAATAAACATCGCGTAATGAATTTTGAAATACTAGCAGTTGATTCTGTTCTTAAGTTTGTTTTCAGATTTTGGTAATACTGAAAAAACAACAGTAACTTCCTTAACGACGAATGTGCTTTCTCATGTGGTTTTCTCTGACGACGTGAACAAGAGTTCGTGAAATCGATTTCAACTTCAACTAATAAGAAAAATCCACATCATTTTTCTTAAGATAAGTGAAGTTTTTTGTTACTATGCTTCACTGTAACTACATAACCATAGACAAAAACTTAGGTGTGTACTGGATAAATTGCAAAGGCTCTGACAACTTTTACATTGGCAAAACAAAAAGGAATTGGAATTAGGCTTAAGGAATTGGGCTTAAAAGATCATTTTAGAAACATCAGGAGGGGAGGCAAATTGGCAGTAGCCTATCATTTTGTACGCTTTGTTGCTACGGTAAATTTGCCAGCATCCTCATATCTTGTACTGGTGCTGCTGCTTATTTCCCTATTACCTTTCACATTCTATCAGAAGTTGAAGATTTTGCTGTCCAGGAAGCATCGATTAATCTAAAGGAATCAGATTGTGTAATTTCTATTTTCTTCAGTGCTAATAACATATGTGTAGCTGTGGCTAATTTGATTTGTTCTAGACTAGATAAAAGGGTACCACTCTCTCTCTCTCTCCCTCTCTTGGGCTGGAGTTAAATACCATATGAATATTCAATAAAATTTGGTTAAATTTACTTTCACAGACTCGTCAAATATAAGATTGTGTTTTATGTTCAATGTCAGTCACTGACAAGTTAGTCTAGGAAATGTGTTTTTTAACTTCGTGTCACTGTCTTTTCTTATAGTACCATATAATTTGGAATACATCCTCTGTTCCACATTATCAGCACTGTGCCTTTGATTTGTCAGTCCTTCAGGTTGGCTTTAGTCGGGTCTTTTTGCCAGTCTTCCTGAAGTACTGTTTTTGTTTTTAGTTCCATTGCCTTTAAAGAATCTCTGCAACAGCAGTGTTATAATACACAGATCCAGTGTTAATGTTTAATTATAAATGTGAGAGAAACTTAAATGTTTAAATGCACATACAGTGCATAGTCGTGCAGAGTTCAAATAACACTTTAACATTATAATTAAAACCGTGTGGTAACATCAGTTTTCTTAAATAATTCCTATTGGAACTACGAAAAGCATCACGGTATGCAAAATGTCCTATGAACAAATAATTTGGCGTAGAACTCCTGGAACTTACTATCGAATTTTTGAGAGATGAAAAAGTCTATGGTATCATATAATACATTAGAGAATTTAGTGATAGGAATTTGCAGTTTTCCCTATTTACTTCAAGATGTTTAAGTTTTTAGGCCTGAAAAGCTAAATCTGTTGCTAAAACGGGACTGATAGTAAAAAATAGCAATAGCGTTCCCAATAAGCAACATTGTTGGAAGTGTGTAAGTTGAAGTAATTCCGACAGAGTTGGAAGAAAATGTCTTGGGATTTCTCCAACAAAATGGAAGCAACTCTGATTTTGAGGTAAATATCTTGAAATCACCTCAGTGGAGTAGGAAGAAAATGCCATGAACTGAACTCCAAATGAAGCGTCAGTTTCAAATTACAAATGGTCACTTCACACTTCCAGAGGAGGATGCGTTTCTTTGAAACAACTTCGAATTCATCGACCTATCAATTACTAGCCTATAGAATACCTCATAGTCTGTTAATCTGCAGTCATATGACAACAGTGTTGTTAAAACTGCTTTAACATTTGTTAAAGGATTACCAGTTGAATGCTACACTCTTGTGCTTGTCATTGGATAGACAGGTCAGAGTTGGTTATGCGACTTCTACCCAGTGTTGGGCAGTAGCCTTCCCCGTATGGGAGGGATTCTGTTCAGGTGCTGCAGAACCCTTGCACATGTGGTACTTCTGACATCTCTCACCCCGTTCACTGCTTCTAATTACAACGAACACAACTCTGTGAATTTAGTTGAACATTTCACAGAGATGATTCTTTCTGCTGCTGAACAATCTATTCCCTGATAGATTGATTGATTGATTACCTGTCCCTGCGTGGACGGATGTTTGCCTGAATGCTACTCGTGCTCGAAGATGTGCTCTTAGGATTTTCCAGCATTAACCTACACTGGATAACCTGATGGAGTAAAAAAATTCTAGACAAGTAATTAAGGATAACATAAACGATCCTGGAACAAATTTGTATTAAACAAAGTATAAACTTGAAAGAAGCGTAGGGACAGTGAAGCACAAACTAGTACAAAATTGAATCGAGAATATATTGACACATTGCTTCACTCACACTGAGTCGAGTATCAGCTGAGGATAGGAGCAAGAGCTCTTGAAACATGTCTCAGTGAGAGTGAAGCAATGTGTCAATATATTCTCGATTCAATTTTGTACAAATTTGTATTATCTTCTAATCATTCTACACCTTCATTTGTCGTATAAGTTACTTTGAGTGGCATATGTCAATCGCCTGTCTTAAAATTGCTGCAGGAGCTGTTGTTGATCTGTGTGATGCGTAAACTTCAAAAAGTTGGCCGCTGAACTGTTCAGTTATGTAATACTGGAGTCTACAAATATTGTGAGATGATGTGTTTTTTAAGTGCACAACTGAAGGACTAGCGGAGAATAGTCAAATATTTCAACCTAAGCAAAGAAAATGGGATCATTTCAAATTAGGACTATACTACAGTGTACTGTTTATTAGTCTGAATTATTTGATTCATTTCTCCACACATTTACTAATTTGCACATAGGCCTACTTACACATATTTACATGTTACATTAAACTTAACCAGAATTATAATGAATCGTATACCATCTCAATGCAATGAAAGTAAAGTTCCTAGAATGTTCACTTAAAGAGTGATTATATTTGAAAACGATCTCCCAACTGCATACAACGTAACAGTTGCATAATGAAAAAAGCTGAAAATCAGGTTTGTATTACTGTGATGCATGTTGGCCCTTAACAGCCAGCAGCATATCCATAATTTCACATGTTGCAAACTATCCAACAGGATTTTATCTCATTTCGTCCTTACTTTTATAACAGAATCATTTTAACTCTATACATGTGAAGCTCCTACTGTCTCCAGAGCATCAGACATTTTCAGTTTTGGTGATTCTAAGCCTCGGATAGTAGAGCAACTGAAATGTCTGGGGTTTGAGTCCATCGATAGTTTGTTTGGGGACTTACAATGTCTAAACGAGGTTAACAAAATTGTTCTGAAGGTAGCAATTTGGCTATCCTAACATAGGAGCTCTCCTTTCTGTGAAGTATTTTTGCAACGAGATAATTTGTCATATTATTGAGTCATAAAAGCACGCATTCAGCCAACTCCATCGAGTTTGCACGGGTTGAGGAGATAAAGGCACAGCAGGTGCAGTCTCCCTAAAGGTACGAACCCTTGGAGTGACTTTCAGTAATATCTTTTTTAACTTGATATATGCAAATGTGTACGTTACAGAAAGATAACCAAATTTTCTTAGCTAGCCTATGAAGGCCTGGGTGTGGCAGGTAAGCAGTATCATTTTTAAATATTGTGATTTCAAATGATTAGCTGCTTTAACTACACATGTGACTGCTGAGGCTAAAACGGGGACATTGCATTGTTACATAACTGCAATTGCTGTGTAACTTTTTCTAGAAATTCTGAAGTGAGAACTATGATTTGCCTGGATCCCCTTGTGAAAGTGTTCCTATAACGACATGTCCGACGTGTGTTTCACGTTTATCCGTTGTTTCGTCCACTGAAAACCATATTTACTGTATTTCATCTTATAGTGTCTAGCGTGTCCTATTAGCAAATGTCTACATAGCATGCACACAAAGTTCTATCGCTGGGAAGCTGCCTATGTGTGTATTTTTTCAGAAATGTCCTGAGTGATTATTTACATTGATGAAATGGATGTTTCCCTTAATCTTCTCACAAAAGCCTTTGTAAAATTCCAATTGTTTACTTATTAAAAGTAGTTACTGCTATAAGATGTTGAAGCTTCTTTGTCCTTTGATTGTAACCGTAGTTCAGCATTGTTATCTTTCTTTCTGTTAAATGGTACCATATATCATGCCCTCTATTACTTTTTACAGATGCATCATGGACCCTGCACATAATATTTCCTACTTCATCTGTGATTTATTCCTTCCAAACTGCAACACTGGGACTACTGTATTCTTTCCTTTCGGCATATCCGCTACATTTCTTACAGCCTTAATGGAATATTTAAAACTATACAATATATCTACTAATCCTAATTTCACTGAATAAGAACGGAGAAAATAGGTTGAGGGATACTGCAATATCACTGAACATTTTGCTTTGATTTTGTTTCCTTTCCACACGTCTGAGTTCTCTGATATCTACATCTCCATTGATATCAACAACTCAATAAGACTCCCAGAGGCACATACCCTTAAAGCAGTTGCACAGCGCAAATAACTACCTAGCCTTCAAAGTCTAATGATGTAGCTGATACCTTTGTCAGTGCTCTTGCTCAAGTATCTGGCTCAGATAATTATTCTAAATTTCTCTCAATCCACACTAAATCGGAATCTAGAGATTTCTGCTTTCATTCTAGAAACCTGAATTACCTCAATGGTAGGGTGATAGCAAAGATGACGGTGAGGCGACCATATTCGAATGTTATTGGATACAGTATGTTTATTCAGATGTGGCAGCTGAGAAAATATGCGCAGTGACTCAACCTCTCCGCCACCTACTGGCACTAAGAGTGGGGGTCAGTTAAACTTGTGCAGTCGCTGAGGTTGTACGTGTGTCTTATGAATTTTTTAAGGCTCGGGTCCGTGTAATTTATAGTTTTATATGTATATGACAGTGTACTTTAATATATGTACAGTAATTAGTAGTTCTCATTCTTCTTAGTTATTTTCAGCGTACTTGTAAGTGCGTGCGTGACTGTGTGTGTCTCTGTGCGTGCGCGCCTGCGTTAAGTGTATTTTCTTTTACTGCAGACTTTAATATTTTAAAACATGGACAGCAAACTACAAGGTAAAGTGTTGCACTCCCAAACCAGGGAAATTGTTAGTAATGTTTATAAGTATATGAAAAGACATGCAGAAGCTGGCTTAGTAACTCTTAGAATCAAAAACATTGGGAAGAGTGTGGCTGAGGCAACAGGTGTTTCTGAAAGAAGTGTAAGGACAATTATTAAGGAAACGAAAGAGATTATTCGTGGTACTTCGACTTCATTCTCCATACCACACAAAAAGAGACCAAAGAGGTCTTTTCGTGTCAGTTTGGATACTTTTAATGAGGCAGTAGTGCGCCAAACTGTGAACGAATTCTATATAATTCACAAACAAAGACCGACACTGATGAAGGTGCATGCTAAATTAAAGGATTTGATAAAATTTGAAGGGAGCATATCCACACTAAGAAAAATACTGCTAAAGCTGAGCTTCACATGGAAATGGACAAAGTAGAACAGAAAAATTTTAATGGAGCGCCATGACATCAGAACTAAGCACCTCCATTATCTCAGAATGATAAAACAATATAGAAGCGAGGGCCGTCCCATAATATATATGGACGAGACATATATCCATTCATCTCACACTACTCCGTATGCTTGGAGTGATAACAGTTTCCACAGCCTCTTAGCACCGGTATCCAAAGGTCAGCGTCTTATGATCGTGCATGCTGGAGACAAGCAAGGGTTTATCCCTAACGTGTATATTCGGTTCAAGTCCCAGCAGAAAACCGGTGACTACCACGATGATATGAACTGTACGAATTATGAGAAGTGGATAAAAGAAAGACTGGATTCTTTCGGGAGTTCCTGAAATACCTACTTTTCGAGTAGGGGTTCGCTTGGTCTCTTCAAACTTTTATTGTTCATGATAACGGAGTTCCTCAGTTTCCAGTACTAAGTGTTACACTGTTTGTTATTGCTATTAATTCTATCTCGATATGAGTTTCGTAGAGCTTGTTCGTAGACGACTTTGACATATGTTGTACGTTTCAGCGGACACCATATTTAGACCACCGTTGACAGCAATTTTTATTCAACCTTCAATACAATACAATGTTTATTAGCAACAGCAATTCATACAGCATTATAGGCATTGTCAATATAGTTACAGTAGTTAACAATATTTACAGATCATCTATGAGGTATTTACAATCTAAAGTTTTCAAATAATTTACACAGTTACACTTAATTTTAATGCTTTGGCCAGCTAAAATTCTTCATTGATGAGTCTTCCAATCTCGGACACATGAAACAAGAATAGAAATAGAATACATTAGTATAATTATGCACAACAAACTGATTAATTTATGCTTTACCTGATTTGTATTCTAAGTATCCATTTACTGAGTAAAACTGATTTTTTTTTAACGAAATTGTGTAGCTCTGTCTTAAACTTATTTATAGAGGGTATGGTTTTTAACTGATTTGGCAAGTGGTTGTATAGCTTTAAACCCATGTATTTGACAGAAGTCTCAAATAGTTTTGTTTGATGAATATAGGTGTGTAATTTGTCTTTATTGCGTGTGTTATGGGTGTGTATTTTAACATTCGTGACATAGTTCGCAGTATTAGTCTTCATGTAAATCAGTAACTGTTTCATATATAAACTTGGTAGGGTCAAGATATTCAAATCTCTGAAATGATTTCTGCAGCTTTCCATTTTTGGAATACCAACCATAATTCGTAATGCTTTCTTTTGTAGCTTAAAATCAACTTACTATTTGCGGTATTTCCCCACAATGGTAGTCCATATGATAGTAGTGAATGAAAGTAAGCAAAGTAACAGGTTTGAGTGCAGTAAATTCTACTTGAGGCTTCAGCTGATGTAAAGCAAAACAAACACGGCTCAGTTTCTCTGCTAACTTTTCTATATGTTTGTCCCAACTTAAATTTTTGTCTACCCATAGTCCTAAGAATTTAGTTTGCTATTCAAAATGTATCAATCTGGAGCCAATTCTGATGCAAGGGTTTTCCATTTTCCTATAAGCCTTATGCTGAAAATTTAGTGCTATCGTTTTTTCTTCATTTACAAGCAACTTATTGACTTTAAACCAATTTAAAACATTTACTATAGCTGGTGTTATATTTTGCTGAAGGCTATCATCATCCTTTCCTGCAATGAAGATACTTGTATCATCTGCAAAGAGTGTGATTTTGGCATCTAGGTTGTTCATAAGACATAATGGGAGGTCATTTATATACAGTAAAAATAACAGGGGGCCCAGAATAGTTCCTTGCAGAACCCCTGATACTACTGGTCTTTTTATTGAAACTCGTTTTTTATTTCTTTTTGGCCTCTTTCTGTGAAAGTGATCTCAACAACCTGCTCTCTCATTTCAAGGTAGGATTTAAACCAATTGAAGGCCACCCCTCTTACACCATATTTATGTAGCTTATTTAACAGAATATTGTGATCTACCATGTCAAAAGCTTTGGATAGATCCAAAAATATACCCATCCCAACTTCACTTCTGTCCAGTACATCATAGCTACTGTCAACAAAATTGATCACTGCCAGACTAGTAAATTTCTTACTTTGGAACCCATACTGACTGCTATTAATGATTTTAAATTTGTTGAGGAATGCCATGAGCCTCTTGTACATTACGTTTTCTAATATTTTTGAAAAGGTTGAAAGTAGAGCTATTGGTCTATAGTTGTTTGGGACCTTTTCATCTCCTTTTCTGAATATTGGTTTTGTTTTAGCTACTTTTAGTTCCAGGGGGAATGTGCCGCTTTGAAGAGATCTATTTACTATATGACACAGCGGTTTTAAGATATTCTTGCTACACTTTTTAATTAAGTAGGTTGAGCTTCCATCAAGGGCATCTGATTTTTTGTTTTTTAGCTCCCTAATTACATCAGCTAATTCATCATTGCAGACTGGTGCCAGGAATAGTGATTCATCATTGCAATGAATGTGGGCTTTATTTTCTCGACCATCTGTTAAGCTGCTCTTTGTTTGCACACTTTTTGAGACATCTATAAAGAAATCGTTAAATATGTTGGCTATTTCTCTTGGATTTGTTACCGTTTTGCCTTTGTGTTTCAATGTAATATTTTCTTGCAGTGGTTTGTTTGAGTTAGTTTCCCTTTTTATTATGTCCCACATGGTCTTCTGTTTATTTTTGGATGAGTTTATCTTTCTGGTGTTCTCTAATATTTTTGCTGCCTTTATAACCTTTTTATAGATTGATTTATATTTCTTATAATAGTTTACCAATTCTTTGGAAGCATTTCCATTTCTAATTAAGTTGCTAAAGAATTGTAGTTTCTCACTAGAAGTTCTAATGCCCTTGGTTACCCATGAGGAGTGCTTATTCCTGACACTGACTTTAACCAGTGGGAATGCTATATCGTAGTAGTATTTAAAGGTGTTTAAAAATGTAGTGAATGTAGTATCTACTGAAGTTTACTCATAAATGTCTTCCCAAGTTTCTTTCCCCAGCAAATGGTTGAAGTAATCAATATTTTCTGCCTTCTGTAATCTGACCTTTTTGAATGTTGTGCCAGATTTTCTAGAGTTCTTTCTGCTTGGCCAATTGATGGTTAGAGATTGTACAAAATGGTCAGAGAGACAAGTATCAAAAACATCTATATTTTTAACAAAAGTAATTAGATCTTTGTTTATGGCTATTTGATCTATGGCAGTTTTTGAACTTTTGGTCACCCTTGTTGGTACATCAATTGTTGGTAGAATGCCATAAATATTTAATAGAGATATGAACTTCAGTTTATCATTACTTTGTTGTAAAAAAATTTATTTTAATGTCTCCCACTAGAATTTTAGTTTTCTTTTGTTTTAGAAAACAGCTCAGAATAGTATCCAGCCTTGCGATTAGAATGTTTATGTCACTTGATGGATTTCTATAAATACATATGATTATCAACTTATTGTCTACTTCTATGATGCTGGTTTCAAAATGCTCTTCCATATTTAGTTCCAGAAATGTGGATATAGATTTAGCTTTTACAGAATTTTTTACTGGAATTAATGAGCCTCCATTTCTTTTGAATGTTCTACTGTAACCCTGTATTAGTGTGAACCCTGGTATTGTGAGTTGATTTAATTCAGAATTAGTTAGCCAGTGTTCAGTTAGGCATAATATATCTACTAGTTTTAAACTACCATGGATTAAAGCTTCAATTTCAAGGATCTTCTTTCTGATACTTTGGATATTCAGGTGAAAAATCTGCAAAGTTTGACTGTTGTGTGTCCTACCCTAACTTTCTCTTGCATTTACTAAATTGAAATTTATTGAGTTGCTAAGGGAAGTAGATTTTGAATTGTTATTTATGGTTCCAATGCTTACTTCTGATTTATATATATGCTTTGGCTTTTGGTGATTTTGTTTTACTGTTTTGGATAAGTTATTATTGTTCAAAGATTTAGACTCATCGCTACTACAGCTAATTAAAGATTAAAGTTTAATTCAAGATTAAAGTGATAAAAATGGGTTTCCTTGGCGCCATGGGAGTCGATTACTACCTACATTCTGATTGCGTCTATATTTACTACCATTTGCAGAAGGAACAAAATTCCTTGGATTGATTGTTGATAGAAAGCTCAACTTGTCATTGCGTATAGCACAGTTTAAGGTATGATGTGACTTCTCTAATATTTTGCCACGTTGTGAAAGCGGATCGCACCGTATTGCTTCGATTGTGTCACCCACTGATCCGATCCAAATTAGAGTTTGGTTGTTTGGTTTTTTCTTCAGCTCGTCCATCTGTACTGTAAAGATTAGAGACAGTCTATAATTCCGGCCTCCATTTAAGAATTGGAGCTTTTCCAATTAGCCCAGTTGTGAGCCTCTACACCAAATCTGCAGAATCTCTTCTACAATATCGGCATGACGCTTCAGTAGCAATTTATGACCTCTGGACTTAATTCTATGCATGTGCAATCAACGTTTGCACTTTTTTTTAATAGCTTAGCTCTATTAGTCTAAAGCCTGTGGGTTTTTGCTTCCGGAAACTTCTTGGGAGGAATGCTATTCAAACGCCTAAGATAGTTTCAAAAGGGCAAAAGGGTGTATCCTTGATTACGTGCACACAACATAGATCTTGGGAGTTATAAAAACCATATTATAATTAATATCCATAGATCTAAAGGCACCAACGGTGTTGTATATGAAACCGAAACACATAGATCAGTGATCAGCAGCAGCATGCACACTCGTGCTGCCGTCTCTTACCCGCATGCACCATAGTGCACTCGGAACTGTTGACGAGTAAGCAGTGGTGCAGGAAAGTCCTGCGGCTCGATGGAGAAGAGGTGATACTCCGGCAACCCGAAGAACGCCTGGGAATTTGCAGGTTCGTCCTGAGGGAAGACGTGGTTGTCCCCGCGAGAAGCGACGTGGTAGTGACGGTGCGACTGGAAGGCCAGCGAACAAGGAACTTGATGCTGCACCAGAAGACGCCTATGCATGGACTTAATGTAGCCAGAACATTGTTGCCGTGCCGAAAGGAGGTGCCGTGAGGCTGCTCATCCCAACAGACACCAATCATGATCTCCAGGCCGGGACGGAGTTGGAGACGTGCGAGCCCGTGGTCAGCATGACACCAATCGATTAGACCCATGAGCCGGTGCCGACACAACACCTGGGGCCCTGGAAGGTTAAGTGGAGAGGGCCGCCGACCACCTGACTGCAGAACAGCTCGAAAAGGTTCGACAACTGCTGAGATGATACCAGCACGTCTTCAGCCAAGGCAACAGCGACTACGGCCGCACGAACCGGATGCTCCACCGCATTGACACCGGAGACGCCAGGCCTATTCGGCAACCACCTAGACGCGTTCCGCTAGCGAAACAAACGGCGGTACGGGACATGCTGGAGGACATGAGATCCAGGGGAGAGATTGAAGAGTCTGACAGCCCTTGGTGTTCCCCTGTAGTCTAGGTGACGAAGAACGGCGAGCTACGCTTCTGCGTGGACTACAGGAAGCTGGACGTTGTCACCAGGAAGGACTGTTTCCCCTTACCCTTACCCCTGGATACCCTTGCTGGTGCGCAGTGGTTCTCCATCCTGGACCTGAAGTCGGGTTACTGGCAGGTAGCTCTGGACACGAGAGACAAGGAGAAGACCGCATTCTCGACAGGCCAAGGGCTTTGGCAATTCACAGTTATGCATTTGGCCTCTGCAACGTGCCAGCTACCTTCCAATGCCTCATGGAGTCAGTGATAAGAGAACTGACTTATGACGACTGCCTGTTATACCTAGACGACATCATCGACGGTAAGACCTTCGAAGGCCATCTGGAAAACCTGAGCAAAATGTTGCAGAGACTGCAGGCGTCTAACCTGATGCTAAACGCAAAGAAGTGCCAGCTCTTCCGCAAGGAAGTCGACTACTTGGGTAACAGTCTCACCAACCGGAGTGGCCACAGACCCGGGGAAGACACAGGCCGAGAAAGATTGGCCTCGGAAATGTGTAGTGTTTAACGCCCGCTTTTACTACATACGGCACCGCAGGCGATGACACTGGTGATACATGAGATAAAGCTGGAGCACCGGTGGAATGAGATGGTTGGGGAAACCGGAGATCCCGGAGAAAACCCACCCAGCGCCATGTTGTCCACCACAGGTTGGCCTCGGCAAAAGGATAACTGAGAATTGCAGTTTTTCCTGGGGCTGTGCAGTTATTACCGCCGTTTCATAAAGGGCTTCTCCAACATCTCGTAGTCCCTCACCCGCATGACAGAAGAACACAGGCCGTATGTGGTGTGGACGGAGGACGCCAAAGTCGCTTTCCAGGAGCTGAAGATGACACTTTGCAGTGCTCCTATTTTGGGATTCTCAAAACCAGGCGGCGCCTTCATTGTGGACACTGACGCCAGCGACCATTGCATTGGAGGCGTCCTATCCCAAATCCAGGATGGCCACGAGCGGGTGATAGCTTCCTACAGCAAGAAGCTGTACAAGGCAGAGAAGAACTGCTGCGTTACCCGGCGAGAACTACTGGCTTTAGTAAAGACCTTGGAGCACTTCCACAAGTCCCTGTACGGTCAGCCATTCTACCTGAGGACTGGCCACTTCGCCCTCACTTGGCTTCTTAGCTATAGCAACCTGGAAGGCCAGAGAGCCCGTTGGGTCTAGAGGCTGCAGGAGTACGACTTCACCTCTGAACATCGTAGAGGGAGGTACTACGGCACCGCAGACGCCATGTCCCGAAGACCCTGCCTGGAAGAATGTGGCCAGTGCACAGGAGTGGAAGCGAAGGAGCGTGCCGTAGCTGCCAGTGTGGTTACAGCAGTGCCTGCGGACGGATGGGATAGCGCAGGCCTAAGGAGGGAGCAGCTGGCGGACGCCGACTTGGTGTCACTCTTGTGGGAAGTGGAGGCAGGGACGAGACCGACCTGGGAGGACATCGCACCCAGAAGTGCTGCGTACAAGTCGTACTGGGCCCAATGGAAATCATTGAAGACAAAAGAGGGTGTGCTGTTCCGGGAATGGGAATCACCCGATGGGAGGACGTAGAGGGAGCAGTTGGTACTTCCCCGAGGTAAGGTCCCGGAGGTCTTGGAGGAAGTGCACGCCGGTACTTCAGGACACCTGGGAGTGAACCGGACGATCGACAAATTTCGGCAGCGCTACTATTGGCTCAGGCTCCGAGCAGATGCTGAGAAATGGTGCTGTTAATGTCACGTGTGCGTGGCGAGTCGTGGCCCCCAGACTAGGAGCCGGGTCGCATGCAGCAGTACAACGTCGGAGCGCCTTTCGAACGCATCGCTGTCAACATATCTGGACCATTCCCAGTGTCCTACCGAGGCAACAAGATGGTGGCCGTGGACTATTTCACCAAGTGGCCGGCGGTGTATGCCATCCCGAACCAGGAGGCGAAGACAATTACATACTGCCTCTTGGATTAACTGTTCTGCCGTTTTGGGTGCCGTTAGAGCTCCACACTGACCAGGGCACCAATTTTAGTGTAACGTGATGAAGCAGGCACTGGAAAGACTTGGGTGAACAAGATGAGCACAACACCCCTACACTCACAGTCGGACGGAATGGTCGAGAGGTACATCAAGGCGCTAGACGAACATCTGAGGAAGATCGTAGCCAGCCATCAGCGAGACTGGGATGTCAAGGTGCCACTGTTCCTGCTGGCCTACCGCCCGTTCGACACACGACACCACTGGGATGACGCCAGCCAGCTTAATTTTTGGCCGGGAGTTATGCCTTCCTTGTGACCTGGCTTTTGGGAACCCCCCCGGAAGCGAAACAGCCAGCAACCGAGTATGTGGAGAACTTGGTGGACCGTCTCCACGACGTGCACGAGTAGCTCGTCAGAACATCCAGATGGCAAGTGACTGCATGAACACCCGACACGACAGGTAAGCCAACAGCCAAGTCCTCCAACAAGATGACTTGGCCTGGTTGTACCGCCCTACCCGGACCAAGGGACGCAGCCCGAAGCTGTAGCAGCCATGTCAAGGGCCGTACCGGGTCGTAAAGAGGTATAACTACGTAGTCTATCGCATCCAGAAGGTGCCCCGAGGAAAAATGGTGGTACACCTGGATCGTCTAGCCCGACACGATGGTGCTGTTCGGGACGACCAGCCTTGAAGAGGGAGCTGTGTCGCGAGCGCATTGTTGTGGCGAAGCGGTGCGAGGGACGAGTTCAAAGGGACGGACAGTACAGTGCGGAGTTATAAGTTTGCCGAAACGGGGGGAAAGAGACGGATTTCTGGTGAGTTCGTCTTTGTTCTAACGCCGTCCTGATTGTTTGAGAACATTCCAAAAATTTCTGGAATAGTGATTAAACTATAGAAGGAGCCGCCGCCCGCCACTGGGGGACCGTTAGTTGAACTCGTGTACACCAACAGCTGTGTGAGCTGTGTTTGCAGTCGATGAGCTTGCAAGTTGTATTGTGTATGTGACGTAATTCTGCTACTGTAGGGGTTGACCGAAGTGTCTTTCTACGAAAATAAAGAGCAATTTTTAGTGTTTGTATCCTGAACTTTTAATTTCACGAACGCAAAAAGTCGCAATATTAAGGAAAAGGACGTTGGTAATTGAAAAGAAAAACGTCTGTATTCTTTCAATTATTTTGCACTGTGTTTTGTTCTCGGTTGACAGGGGAACGTTACGTTACTGCAACCTCTGAAACGACGTAAAATCTACCTCGTTATTTTGTATCCATGTATATTCTATCTAAAAACATACATAAGTCTTCGACTCGCGGTGAACTGGTGGGAGGTTGTGTGTAAGGCAGTAATTCCTGTGATCATTACCAACCATATTATCCATTTTATTACGGGCTCTGGAGCATGCTGACATGCCTACAGGATAACGGACGGCAGACCGAATGGCTTTAGCAGTAATTTATTATAAGATATGAGGTGACATTTTTTGGGCAGAATTTATTTGCCATCTAGATTTTTTCGGCCCCGGTATGACATTCAGCAGTACGAAGTTTCCGGGAAATACCCGAGTTTGTGACTGCAAGTGTAGAGTCACGGTGGTAAATTGAGGCCATTACCACTAGAACACGACACCTGCCTTTGAAATTTAAGTGGCATTGTTGGCCAAAAGTAATGAACGTGCGTGGTGGAGAAGTTCAATTTTTTTGCATCGTGCAGCGAAGTGCACCTTAAAGATTCTCTAGTGGCCTCTTGGTCTTGGGAGTCCTGAGGGCTCAGTAACACTTCTGCTCGATTAACCTTTTTGGCGAAGTTGTCTTCATTGACTGTTTTCAAGCCTTGGCGGAGATATGAATCGAGTATGATTATGTCTACATAATTTGTGCGATGGCGTTTAAGTTATGCTTAGGGGTGATGAACATGATACCTTGCTACTGTTCGTATTAGTCCTGATTGTCCTGGGTCGCTAGAATGGGTATGACGTATGATGTTTTGGTCTATTTTCTTGAGTCTTCGGTGGATGGAAGCTATCATCTCCAGATTTTCTTCGGCTGCCATTTCGTGGATTGTGACTTGAAATTTGTGTAGTTGTCTAGTGGCCGCGGAGTTTTGAATAGTTTTATGCTCTTTCGCCCTAACACCAGTCATTTAATGACTTGGTCCTTAGTCGTTCGAAGAGTTAAGAGTGCTTGATGACGTCGACTTGTATTGTAGCAAATACTTTCGTGAGTGTAGAGCGTTAGGCAAGGATAGTGGAAGTACTGTTCCGGTGCAGTCTGGTGGATGTAGTCGTTGAGGCGCCGGTGTGCTGAATTCTTGTGGCGGGGAGGAGCGTGGGTGAAGCAGCAGCAGACCTGACCGCTGAAGTTGTCTGTCCTGCCGCAGATTGATCCGAACTTTCGCAGTGCGAGAGGTGGTGCTGCTGGTAGGCGAACGTGAGTGCTTCGGCGCCAAAGCAGTGGCACCACAGCGGTGCTCATTTTCGGTCCGGGGTGTGGCCTGATTGGTAGCATCGACAGTACGGATACATACAGTTTGTCCTACTGATATCAATGTTGATGGTGCACCAACGAAGGTCATAGTAGTGGTAGCGGATCCGTCGTGGTCCGCCGTGTCCTGGGAGAAGCAGAAGATCAGGCGCACCAGAGGTATAGGAACGTGCCTGGAGGTGGAGATAAGGCAGTTCCAGAAGTGTTGTCCTTTCTCCAAAAGGAACTGTAGTGGCGGTTCCGTATGCGTCAAAGGCAATGGTACTTAAATGGCCGTATCATAGGGAGGCGTCCGGAGGAGCTACGCAGGTGAAAACAGTAGCAGGATTCAAACAATTGGTGTGGTGCAGTCGTTTAAGATGCCGGGGCTAGTCTGGCGGCTGGATGTGGGAGTCCATTGCTTTTGTTGTAGAACCTTCGGAGTGGTCTTCACTGCGCCTGTCCTGGTTGCGATGAAAGACCTTGTTTTGATGGTTGACGTTGGCTGCGCTTGTCTGTTGAGGGTTCGAAGTCATGGCTGTGGTTGCCGAGACGGCAAGTGTAGTGCCGTTGCTTCGGCCTTTCTTCTTTTCTATGTGGTTCAGCTGTTGAAATGTTACCTCTACGGGAGATACGCTTGAACTTCCACTTCTCCCGATTATATAGCTCTCCCGTAAAGTAGTGCAGCTCGTATTGTGTACGAACATGTGTTTTATCTACATACAATTCGTCTTGAGTGGCGTCGCCGTAGTTTACGTTACCCCTTTTGCTACATGGGGCGGTTCTCCATTGATGCGTTTGAATCGCCGAATCACCTACTTGTTTTTGAATAACTTATATAGTTATATTTTATCTCCTATCATTGAATTATCATTTACACACGTTCTCTAAATTATATTTTGTAATGAAACCGCTCTCTTGGCGCCCGCGCGACCAAAATGCAACTAGCTTACCTCCCACTATTGATTTTTTATTAAATGGCCAAGGTGACCATAACACATTCGGCGGGAGAGGAGTGGTTGGAGGTGCAGAATCTATTGCTGGCTACCATGGCTACGGATTCAATTCACAGAAGCCGTGTATTCCATACCAACTCTTGTTGCCAACACAATACAGAATTTTCTTCCTACATTTTCGTTTATTTGAAATGACAATTGTTTTCATGACCTTCCTTCTCTTCTGTCTCCTTACAATTCCTCTATTCAGCAAACCTATTGCTCCTGTTACATGATACATTATACCATGTGTATCGTCTGTCCCCTGAGCATAGTTACTGTAAAGTACTTTGGCACTTTCGTATATATGAGAGTTGTGATAATACTTCCTGTAATTTATAAGTTAAAAGGAAACTTCATATCAAACTTATGAGTTGATTGCTAATGTATGTGATTACATTAAAGAAGAGACAATGCATAAGGATCGCTACTTTCCTGAGTATTTCAGAGTGATTAAATAAGTGCATGAAAGAGTTATAAATCACAACAGAAAACCAGATACCTTCATGAAGAAATGAACACCGCAAATTATGTAAAATAGCTATGCACAATGTAAAATCCAAATTTACCACCTAACTCGGTGCTAGTTATAAACAATGCTTCTTACCGTAATACTAAAACTTCAAACCTTTTAAGAAGAAATATACTTTCTTGGTTACAAAATCACAATATCCCGTTTGATGAAAACAACATTGTAAGGTTTAATTCTAGCAAACAAACCGACCCAGAAGAACTATTTGATTGACCAAATATAAGTTGCTTTCTCCGCACCATCCGAATCTAAATCCTATAGAATTAATTGGGCAAATGTAAAACACTGCGTTGCTGATAAAAATGTAACCTTTAAAACAAAAGACGTTGAAATGTGCTGCCAATGATTCCAGTGAATGGCAAATGGAATGTAGAATGGTATGCTATCGTGTGGATGAAACTGAACAGGAATACTGGAAAATAAGATGTACTACCGGAAGAAAGAATTGAAAGAATTACAATTGAAGACAATGAGTTGGAAACAGTAACGAGGATGACAAGAAGAAGAAGACGACGACGAAGAAGAAGAAGAGGAAGAAGCAGAAGGAGAAGAAGGAGAAGGAGGTCAGGCGTAGTAGTATTAACGCATGATTAAGGACAAATATATTTGTTTAACTCCGTCCTAAGTTACTGCGCGTAAACGAAAAAACTTTCTGGAACTATTGTATTTAATTTTTGGAGACCGTACTTCAGTCTGTTGCCTCTCTTCACTGAATAGCGACGAGTGAAATAGACAATTCATTGATACTTGAGAGGGTAAAGCGATCGCAATAAGATAAGGTTGCCATTGAAGGCCAGGGAGAACAGGTAAGAGACTCGCATCAAAGTTTTCGTGAAGTGAACCCCGCGTGATGTTCTACTGTGCTACTGTTTATTATCGGTTTGCATCCTGAGTAAATACGTAATTTTTGTATGTAACCTATGATTACTATGGGGCACCCGTTTCCTTATGGCAAAATGATGCCAAGCGCGACGTGGTAAATGTCGATAGGCCAACAACAGTGCTATCTTTAGATAAAAATTGCGGCGGAGAATCTTCAAAATACACCAGGATATTTAAGACTCCTTGGTATGAGGAACATAAATGACTGCACGGAAGTAGATATCAAAAACTGTGCTGCTGGCCCTATTTGATTATCGGCGTTATAAAGGGGACGTGGAACAAAAATGTCATGGCGGATATGAACAATATTACCCGGGCATTCCGAAAGCATGAAGCCTCTTTAGAAAATTTAAGCAATCGTGTCGAATTGGAGGAGCTGGAAAAAAAAACACTCACAAAATTGCAGACGCTCTTCGAGAAAGCTCACGTCTATATATTCTAAAATATAATGAGAACGTTAAGCAACAACGTTTCATGCAATATCCCATTAGGGCTGCTTTATTTTAAGTAGACAAGAAATGGCATTTCGTGGACATAGTGAAAGCGAGGACTCTTTAATTAAATATGATTTTAAGGAACTTTTGGATTCTTATATAGATGGAAGCCCATCGAAATTCAAAACCACTATTCCAGCATAAAATCTGTTGTTGCTGGACATTCAAAACTAACACAAAATCAAATTACAGAATGCATCTCCAATTATATAAGGGGTTCTATTAATAATGAAATTAGGACATACAATTTTTCTCGGTGCAGGTAGATGACACTACTGACATCACAAAGGACATAGTGAGCTTTAATTCTGCGATATGTCAATTCATGTGAAAATGTAGTTGAAAATTTTCTGAGCTTCCAAAAGAAGGTGAAAGATGTAGCGCCCTAAGCTGTCTTTGTTCACTGTTTTGCACATAAACTTAACCTGGTTTTACGACAAAACTGTTAGAGTTCAGAAGTGCCGCATGTTTTTTTAGCAAACGTGAGTGGAATACCAGGTTTCATCCACCATTCTAGCCAACGGTCTTATGTTCTTGGTACTGAGATTGAAAGGCGTATACACCCAGGATCAGACACTAGGTGGTCCTCAGTTTTTGTTACCTTAAAGGTAATAGTAGGAGAATGGGACGGGATGATACAGGTATTTGAACATATAATGAAAAATTGTGATTCATCAAGTACTCGGAGACTGAGTGATTCATAAACAAGTTTAGTAGCTTTCAATTTGCATTCCTGTCTCTAGTTTTCAAAAGACATTTTTGATACGACTGATATTTTATTCAGTGTATTGCGAAAAAGATAATTAGATATAGGACTCTGTTCAAATATTAGTAAAAATACAATAGATGCTTTAAACATAAAAAGAAACAACGAATCATTCAATAAATGTATTGAATCAACTTCATTTAAAGTAAAAGCTCCTTCTGTAATGCGAAATCTGTCCTTAGATCAGTACAATCAAAAATTTAAGTCCCTATTTTATGAAATACTGGATAGTATAATGACCGAAATTAATGAACGGTTTAAAGACATACAAAATTTAAAATTTCTAAATCTTGCAGACAGTTCAAGATTTCAACAATACTCCAAAATATTACCCTTCGAAGCTTTGAATAATTTAAAGTTGTGCTACCCAAAACAGTTTTCGGATACGGAAAGACTAAGGAAAGAACATACATTAATTTACCAAGATAAGGCTTGTGAAGGTGTTAATCTTCAAGCATTATTGAAATCTTTAAGAGAAAATAATATGGATGACGGCTTTACTGATGTATACAAACTGTTTATGCTGGTTCTTACAATACAGTCCACTTCAGAATAAAGTTTTTCGTTGTTGTTCTAGACGTTCTCAGGCTTCGAGCCAGGTAAGCAGATGTTGAGATATCGACGTTTCGGGAGCGTACATCTCTCCCATCTTCAGAATGTTGAATGACTTAGTTTTTTTACCGGGGAGGGGAAAACCCCAGTTACAAGCGACGGCCCACGTGCGATGGCCAACAGTGTGAGGGTCCCCGTGCCCTGAGGGGCCAGGCATACTCACTAAAAAGAAAAACCCTCCACGTGTTAGTTTCGTGAATTCTTATATTATTTTGCGTGCATTTATTATCATGCTTCTTTGTCGGGTCCCGCATAGCACCCCGGTTAGTATGTGGTAACTACTATGCTGGCATGCGATGCATGCCAGCGCGTCAACGTTGCCTCTTGGTGGTGACTATGAAACCTGGGCATCACCAGGTGTTAATCATGCGTTAGTATTGTTATGTACATGTGGCTCAGACCGGGGAGGCCTGTTAGTGTTGTGCGTATGTTACTTATCTATTATTTATACGTCCTTTGTAAGCCTATGTGTATTGTAATAATAAAGCTCAGGCCTTGGTGACCTGTTAGTCGGGGATTAGTAGTGGTATGGTTATTAGTGTTCTACTTATGTCCCCAATTTCCTGGGTTTGTCAGTGGTTGGTATGTGGCATGCAGTTTCGAACTATGTGTTCGGTCGTCCTAATGTTCCGGCGTGGCCGTTCGTCAGTTCCTTAGTACATGCGTTGTGTCGTCGGTTTGTCCTACTCCATCTGCAGTCGCCCACTGTCTCTGCGCCTGCAGGACACTGGTGGGAGGCCCTCTAACTCCCGGACCGCCTTGACTGATGTCAAGGGCTTGGAGGGCGCTGTGCGGGCAGTGTTCTGAAAAGAGTCAGTGAGAGAAAGAATAATGAAGGGAAAGTAGGAGTGTCAGCCTAACTGTCTGTGTCAGTCGTCCCTTATTAGGTTGTTCAGGAAGTTCTGAACGTCGTCTTCGTCGTCGTTTGTGAGTCTTCTTTCGAATAGTGATAACGGTCGCGCGTGTATGTTTATTTCTGCAGTGTAGTTTCCGAGTCGTGAGATTAGAGGATTGTGATGTATCTCTAGGTTTTTATAGGTGTCATATGCTAGCTTCTTAATGAATTCTTCAACTGTGTGCATCTTTAGTTCGCTGTGTAGTAGGTCGGCTGGTGCTGTGTGAGGTACTTTCGCTATCATTCGTAATATCTTGTTTTGGAATTTCTGTAGTCTTAGAGTGTATGTTTTGGCGGCATACCCCCAGACCGAAGTTTCGTATGTGAATATGGGCCTTATAAGGGTTTTTGTATAACGTGAGCCCTAAGTTCATATTTATATGGGAGTTCATGCTTATCAGGGGGTAGAGCCTGCCCAATTGGGCGTTGGCTTTACCCCTGATTTGATGGACGTGCTTTTTCCACGTCAGCCCTTGGTCCATTTTGAGTCCTAGCCAGGTGACTGTGTCCGTCCACCCAATATTTTCTCCGAAGATAGAGTTTGGGGGGAGCTGGTGTTTTCCCAATCTGTGCTTAAGCTTTTTGGTGAATATTATGGCTTGCGTTTTTCTTGGGTTTACCTTAATACGCCATTTTGTGAACCATTCTTCTAGATTATTCAGGGCGTTTTGTAGTCTCTGGTGGATGAAATCCGATTTGGCTGATTGAATCACAATTGCTGTATCATCAGCGTAGATGTACAAGTCTCTGTAATTGGTTTTCGGTATGTCGTTTATAGTGATATTAAAGATAATCGGCCCTAGAATACTTCCCTGAGGGACTCCCGCTTTGATTTGGCGGGAGGTCGATAGTTGGTTGTTAACTTTCGATTGGAATTTGCGGTCATGTAGGTAGTTCGCGATGAGCTTTATTAATATTTCGTGTATGTTCAGCATTTAAGCTTTTTGAGCAGTCCTGCGTGCCACACCCTGTCGAATGCACGTTCGACGTCGAGCAAGAGTGCTCCTGTTGATTTGCGGATGTTAAACCCGTGAGTTATGTGTTCTGTGGCTCTGAGTAGTTGAAGCGTTGTGGAGTGTTTGGCTCTAAATCCAAATTGCTCCGGGATTGTGATATTTTGTTTGGTTAGTTGGCTATTGAGTCGTTTGTGTATGACCTTTTCGAGGAGTTTACCAAGAAAGCTTAGAAGACTGATTGTTCTGTAGTTTTGCGGGTGAGAGGTGTCTTTGCGCTTCTTGGGGAAGTGCACCACAGTGGCAAGCTTCCATCTCTCGGGATAATATCCTTTCTCCAGAGTGTAATTGAATATATTTGCTAGCAATTTGATCGCGTCTTCCGGTAGGTTGGCAAGTGCCACGGTTGGGATTCCATCAGGGCCCGGCGCTTTTCGTTTGGGGAGGTGCTTAATTATCCATTTAATTTCGCTGGGACATGTCTTTCTCACTTTATTGTGAGTTCTTAGCTCTTTGTAATTCTTTGTTTCTGCTTCCGTCTCTTCCGCAAATTGTGGGCAGGACGGACTGGTGTTCGGAGTTAGCGTAGCTTGCAATGCGTCCGCTAGTGCAGCTGCTTTTTCTTGATCCGTTGTGGCTATGGTTTGATTGTAGTGTAGGGGAGAGATTTGTACCCTGTTGCGTGTCAGGCAGTGGGCTATCTTCCACACTGAGTCTCTCTCATAGTTGAGATTCTCAAGTTTTTTTTGCCATTGTCTTGTGATATGATTAGAAATTCTTTGTTGCACTAGTGTGTTTAAGTACCTGTAATACTCTTGGTCGACTATATGTCTGGACTTTTGCCATTTTCGCCTGGCTCGGTTTCGTTCTGCCGTTAAGGAGGTTATATCTCGGGGAAGTTGATTATGGAACGTTTTGGGCTGGCTTGTGGGCACTGATATTACTGTTGTTTTTATAGCCTGCTCCAATTGGAGTACTGCCCTGTTCGCGTTTTCGTTTGTATCTAGAGGGAACGTGGGGAGGTTTTTGCTTACGGTGGTTGCGAACTTCTCCCAGTCTGCTTTATTGTAGTTCGGGCGTTTAAGTAGCGGGACCTTAGCCGCGTTGCCTTCTAAAGTGATTATCAGGGGAATGTGATCTGATGACAGTTCGTTTTTGGTTTGAAGGTGAAGCCTTCGGATCAGGTTGCGTGATAGTGCTATATCAAGTATGTCGGCTCTATCTGTTCTGTTGAATGGTATGCAAGTGGGTTCTTCCGGCACATGGATTATTAGATCCGTTCGATTTTCAAGTCTTAATAGAGCGTTTCCAGCGGGGTTTATCTCATTGCAGCCCCATATTTGATGTTTTGCTTTGAGATCCCCCGCTAAAAGAAATTTGTTACTTTGTTGCATCAAGTTTGATATGTCTGCTGTGTTTAGGGTCCCCGGGGGGGCATATGCCGCCGTTACAAGTGTTCGACAGTAGTCTAGTGTTATGTATATATTGGTAGTTTCCAGGCTTTGCAGTTGTGGTATTTGAGCTATGTCATGCATTATGTTGTGTTTTATTATTATGGCTGTACCGCCGCCATATTGGTTTCTGTCTGTGCGGTGGGTGGGGTATCCCGGTATGTTGAATCGGTCCCAATTTGTGAGGTGTGTTTCTGTAACTAATGCTATGTCTGTTAGGAGAGGGCGCTGGGATGGGGTTAGCGGGCGAGGAAGGCCCTGGGATGGGAGACAGTGGATGCGGGAGAGGGCTGGTCTGTGGCATACGGCCGGAAGATGAGGTAGTTGAGGAGGACCTCGATGGGGGTAGTGGTGTGTCCCTGGCAGCCTGGAAGACCGGGCTGCAAGAGAGGGCCGGGCTCGGGTTGCAGGATGGAGAGCCAGAGTTCGGTGAGGGCACAGCTGGGGTGAATAGTGGTCCAGGAGTGCCAAAGTTCAGCTGGGTCTTGACAACCGCTTGTTTGGTGACCCGCAGCTCACTAGGTGACTGCTTCTTGAGCCTCTTTTTGGTCATGGTGTAGGCAAATTAAATTAGTTAGCAAGTAATTAAATATCAATCTAAATAACAATAAATATAGCAAGTGAGAAGAGTAAGTGAAAGCTTATGTACTATCTAACAGGGGGGCTTAAAGACTAGATAGTAAAGAGGAAAATAGTATTGAGAGAGAAAGAACAGCTAAAGGGTGCCAAAAGGCGTGAAAACAGAGGTTCAGACTCGAAGGCGGCTTTGATTCCAGTCAGAGACTGTTGGCTAGCGAACTTGTTTTCTCCCAATTAGACTGTTAGTTGCCGATCAGTCAGCTAGTCTTTGGCTCTGAGCCACAGCAATGACAAGCCGATCCAGCGGTGGCAGCTTCTTTGCTGCGGCCAGCTTCTTCCACTGCACCTCCGGGAAGTTACTTCTCTCTGCAGCCTGGACGTCTCCTTATGTTGCGGTGGCCTCTCGATGTGTTCTGCCGGAAATGACTCGGACATATGGAATACGGAATGCATGGAATCCTGCATTAAAACTCGAAAAAGAGAGACTCGGAAAACACAGATCTGGCTTACTGAGCAGCGACCAGAGCAGCAGTGTTTTCTGAGAGGTTGTCATATTCACCAACGCGAGCCCGCTCGCTGATTGCTCCGCGTCATTTTCTTGGCGAACAGTATATATATGAGTCACCCCAGCCGCATTGACGATGTCGAGGCGCTGGAGGCTGCGGCGATGAGTTTCTCCCAACAAGTCCGTCAAGCGGTGAGTGCACACACTCACCGTATCCCAACCAACACACTTAACCCTTTGTCCATCCCTAACGAGATCCGGCAGCTGCTAAAAGCCAAGGCAGCTGTTCGGAAGCTATGGCAGCGTTTCCGTCATCCCAGGATAGGAGCAGTTTACCAGTGGTTCAAATCCCTGGCAAGGCGGCTGCTCCGTGCCCACCGTAAGGTGGCCTGGGAGAACACTTTCCGAAACGTCGACCTCCAAGAAAAGCACCCCTGGAAGATCATCAAGTCCCTCAGAAGGGACAAAACTCTTTACCAGCATCCGCTGCATGGCACTCGCGGGAGACTCGCTTATGAACCCCAAGATAAGGCCACAGCTTTTGCGGATCATTTGGAAAGCCAATTCGAGCCGAGGGAGGATCCCCAGGACGAAGACTTCACTGACCTCGTGGAGGCTGCTGTGGAAGACCTCTATGAGAAACCATAGCGACGCCATGAGGCGATCCACATCCCTATAGTCACCCCAAGGGTGGTGATTGCTCAAATCCGCAAATTGAAACCCAACAAATCCCCTGGACATGATGGCGTCAGTGCCCTCATGCTCCAGCACCTTCCCAAAAAGGCCTTCATCCACCTGACGCGGATCTTCAATGCGTGCCTCCACCTCCGCCACTTTCCGGCTTGCTGGAAGGAGGCGAGAGTGGTGTGCATCCTGAAGCCCGGCAAGGATCTGGTCTTTCCGTCTAGCTACCGATCCATAAGAATTCTCCCAACTGTCTCAAAACTATTTGAGCGGTTGCTCCTATCCCGCCTGACCCCTCTTTTTGAGGAAAGGCAGCTCCTAACCGATCACCAGTTTGGTTTTCGTCATGGACACTCCACGACCCTGCAGCTGCTGCGTCTAGCCGAGAGGACAGCCCTGGGATTCCAGGAAAACCTCAAGACAGTCGCGGTGCTGCTAGATGTAGAGAAAGCCTTTGCCACAACCTGGCACCAAGGCCCACTGTACAAACTCAGGGAGGCCAATGTATCTTCTTCCTATCTCGCCCTGATTAGTAGTTTCCTCAGAGACCGCAGTTCAGGGTGAGAGTGGAAGGACGTTTGTCATCTATCAGACCAATAGCCGCGGGTGTCCCGGAGGGCAGTGTACTGTCCCCGTTACTCTTTGCGGCATGCATGTCTGACTTCTCCTTACAACCACAGACTGTTGCGTGCCAGTATGCTGACGACGTCCTCATAATGGCGCGTAACAAAAACCTAAGATATTGTCATCCTCCGCTGCAGCGCCAGCTCCGAGCCATTGACCGTTGGAGTGAGAAGTGGAGGATGGCCATTAGCTCCGAGAAGAGCTCTGCTGTTCTCCTGGCTAAGGTCCGAGCTAGGCGACCGGATTGGTTGCTGAGGTTGAGGCGGAGGCAAATCCATTGGGTTCCCACTGCCAAATACCTTGGCGTCCACTTCGATCGCGGTCTCACCTACGCACCTCTCGTCAGGGTCAAAGCCGGACAAGGGCATGCAGCGCTAACGCAATTATACCCAATACTCAAATCCACCATGCCAACGCATCTCAAACTACGCCTGTATCGGGCGATTATACCACCCCTGATTCTGTACTGCTGCGAAGTCTGGGGATCAGCGGCTCCCACCAATATCTGCAGACTACAGTGCGTCCAGAACAGGGCACTGCGAGTGATCTACGATACCGGTCGTAGATTCGCGCCTCACATCCTCCATACCTACTCTGGGATCCCTTACATCGTGGACGTGGTGCGGGAGAGGTCCCGCACCATCTACGATAGGCTGGACTCCCATCCAAACATACTGGTGAACACCCTTGGCCGTTACGACCATAGGGTTCCTCGCCGCCTACCGAGTTACCGGTTACCCAAAGATGCCTTGGGTAACTAGTCCCCTGGCTCCAACCCTTGGAAAACTCAATACCTAAACACTGTTCCTTTCCCTCTAGCCTGTTAAGCGGACTGTGCTCAGATGCCTCCCAGGCAGGCGGAAGAGCGCAGCCAGCACTGGTGCATCCCCCCACGGGGCGACTGCGCGCACAAGGCTAGATAAGTCTACTGCCGAAAACAACCGCCTGAAACAAATGATGACTCTTCTATACTGCCCAGATAAAGACGCGATAAGCGGCTAGGTGCTGGGCAGCAAACGTCCGTCCGGGTAAACCTGGACGACTCGTCTCTTCTGCTGGTCTGCCTAAGTCATTCAACATCCTGAAGATGGGAGAGTTGTACGCTCCCGAAGCGTCGATGTCTCAACATCTGCTTACCTGGCTCGAAGCCCGAGAACGTCTAGAACATATACGCTGCCAGGAAAGATTCAGCTCACATTTCAAAGTTTTTCGTGCTTAAAGAGAATAAAAAGTTATCTCCGAAACAGCTTAGGCAATAGCAGATTAACATCGTTGGCTACTATTTATATTCAGAAGGACGTACTCAGTGAACTGATGAAAACCCGGCATTCTACGAAGACATCATAGTTACTTTCGCGAGGATGAAAAACAGCAAAATCAACTTGCTGTTAGATTAAGACCAACGCCCGCGACAATTGCCGTGCCCCGGCAATCACGCGCTTGCTCGCCGATACTCGGGAGCTTTAAGTTCGGAACTAAAATCTACGTAACTTACTGTGCTACATTAATTAGAGAAGTCCGTACTCTAATCAGAATAGCTGCTGGAAGTGATGTCCATTTTGTTCTAGACATAAGTCACCCCGAAAAAAACTTGCATTCACTTTCATCAATACCTCTACACTAACCAATCTTACCTTTTTCCCTACGAATGTTTTCTTTTAGTTCATCTAAGGTATGTGGATTATTAGCAAACACTTCACCTTTTACTGCTCCCCAGAAATACGTATCTAATGGTTTCAGATCAGTGTAACGGGTAGGCGTTAGTCCACTACTTATAATTTTATTGCCAATGTTGCGGCGGATCTCTGCCATTAATGCCCAAGCAGTATGCGCGGTCACATTGTCCTGCTGAAAATACGCATTTAGTCTTTCAAAATATGTCAGTTCGTCACACAATGTACCTTAGATGAACTTAAAGAAAGCATTCGTAGGAAAATTGGTAAGATTTGTGCAGTGCACTTGGCGAAAGTGAATGCAAGTATTTTACGACGGTGTGACCTGTGTATAGCACAAAATGGACAGCACTTACAGCAACTATTGTGATTAGGGTGAGTACCGACCTATGTAATTAATATAGCACATTAAGTAAGTTATGTAGATTTCAGTTTCACGAGTTAAATCTCCGGAATGTTGGTGAGGAAGTAGGTTACCGCAGCGGCACGGCAATTGTTGCGTGCATCGCCTCTTAATCTAACAGCACTGTATAAGCAATAAGACGAGTCTTATTTTATTTAATTAATGATTAAAGCAGTAAGCAGTGGTACATTTCTTTTTTTATTGCGGTATTGAAACTTTTGTTTTCTGTTTCCTCTCCCACTCGAAGCCACTTAATATCGTCCCTACTACGAATTCGTACGCGATCATTAGCCTACTTTAAAATTGTCGCATTGATCATATGACAGCAATTATGATTTTGCGAATTTAGGTTAGCCGATTTTCCGAGTCACCTAATCAATTCGCCCAGAGCCGCGTCTGTATCGCTATAACTCTGATTTTTCTAATTTCGAGTTACAATTGCACAGGCCTATACATTTAAAATATGGCAAGACGAATCCTTTCTGTGCTTGTTATCTATGGGAGGATGTTCACTGTAAATTCTTTCATTGTTCTATTACAAGTCTCAGGCTATATTGATACAATGATAGTTTTTACGAGATACCTTCTATTTGGTCTGAGGTTTATAGTGAATATGGCTTTAGCCTATGGAATAGTACGTCCCTGATCACGCCCGGTCCTTAGTATTAACGGCTAGTTTCCGCTCTCTTAAATTAACATCGTCCATCGTTAAGTTATATCGGACGATGAATAGATTCATCATTCAGGACAAGGAAACTTCCGGAAAAACCTTACCTAGATAACTCACTCTGACCAAATTCGAACTCGGGACCTCTCCAACGTGAGTCAGGCTTGCTACCACTTAGGCTACAGAGGCGGCCAACGGCCAGTAGTACAGATTGGCCATGCCCTGATTTCTTTTAATGAAATACATGCTACAGTATTTCTTAGGTATCTAGACTCTCATCAGTATCAAAACAAGTCTTTGAACTTTCTTTCATTGAGGGTTGAAATATATATGCTCTTCCTTGCTTTGTAAAAGTAGGTGTTCTGTGGTGTCCTATCGAAGCATACGTCGATTGGTTCGATTGGTTCATTAAGCATCGAGATACCACTGATACCGATGTCAAAGTTAACAACTACAAGAGCAATGGAAATGCTGCACAAAAAACAATGCTTGAAATGCTGTATCATTAAGTTCAAAGGTTGTTTGTTGCAAAGGTTAATATGAAGTCCTTGATCGTTACACTTGGTTCAGGAAGAAACCCCGGATATTTCGTATAGTCGATTGTATCCATTCAGGAAAGCTAACATGTATAATAAAATATTTCGAGCGGTGATATTGGGTGCCCCGGCTTCTGGTAAGGGTACAATATCGTCGCGTGTTATAAAATCATTTGATGTGCAGCATATTTCAAGCGGCGATGTTTTACGAAAACATATCTTGCAAAAATCAGGTAAGAAAAGTATATCTTAGACAGGGAACAATGATAATTTCTGAACTTACTGTTCATAGTGTGTTAAATCATACAGTTAATGTGTTTTAAAATATGTTGCTCTTACAATTCCAAGAAGCTGAGGTGTTTCGTTATAGACCTAGAAATTAATTTGCAAAGAATAATAGATACTCGAGTAATTTGTGAGTCCACCTTAAAGAAGCTAAAGAGTGTGCTGTACTGAACTCCTCGATTGATAATTCAAACATTTTATAATCCTGAGGTTTTGTTACTACGTAGTTAACCAAATCTACAGGATATCTACCATCTTTTCTCAGAAATGTGCCCCTAAGACGATTTCATCTACAAACCTCAATAGTTTATTTCTGTTTTTCGATTTGTTTTTAGTTCCTAGCATCCGAAGTCTGACGAAAGCTGAGATTAAACTCCTGTGACGCAACAGTGAACGCAGTTCTGAATTATTAAGTTATTAGGCTTACCAGACTTCAAAATTGACAGTAAGGAACAAGGCCCATGGTTACTGTGGAAGCAGGTTACAAATAAGACAGAGAAAAGCATTTAAAAAATAAAACACTAATAAAATTATTTAATTAAGAAAAGTATTACTAAATTTCTTAATGTTTTTGACATTAGGTGTACGTATACACACATTGCAGTTTGTAATGAATTGATCACTCGAACATAAAACTTTTTGCTATTTCTAGCCATGTTTAACAAAACTGTGAAGGAAACAATGCCATCATGAAATTTGTTGTATCAGCTGTAATTGAAGTGAATCAACTAATACATATTTACTGAGTTCACTGAAATGTTTGTCGTTCCACCACTCAAGCATTTTGGCGTGATAATGTTCTGAATAAAAGTGTTGTTAAAGGTGAAGCTAATTTCTTATTAAAGGACTTGGTTATATGTTACTGACACTTAAAACTTCACATCACTATTAAAAACAGGAAAATAGTGACAGTGAAGTTTTGTGTTATTAAAGTATGACTTAATAGGTCTTTTAATTACTACAGGGTTTTTACTTATTTTATTTATGGATGCCCTTTAACTGCTCTGGTTTTCAGCATCCCAATGCATGAATGACTTTAATTTTGCTCAGATGCCCCTGCATCAGACTTGAGTTACTTTTATGTGCGGTAAATCTGTGATACAGGGCCATCATCTTTACTTCCCTTCCGAAGGGAGTCGTGCTATGGACTTTTACCCCTGAAAGATCCATTGCCTTTCTCCGGGTTTGAACCCATGACCTTGGAAACCACAGACTAGCATTTTAAACTTTTTGGATATAGATCAGAATATTAAATTTTGTTTTAAGTATGTAATTGTTAAGGTAAAACTCATTTATTTGCATTCAAATCCAGGCCCTACTTATAATAATGGTTAGTATTTAATTTGAAGTAGTTGTAATAATGTGTGCCTAATACTCGTATTAAATATTTCAAAGCAATTTGACATAATTAGCTAGCATATCTTTGTAAAAGACAATTTTCTGTGGGTTTTTTTTTTTTTTACAAACTCAGAGTTCCTCTTTTTATACGTACTTGGTAGTTTAGCTTTCAGTAGAACTTATTGTGGAAAAAGTTTCATACTAAGCCCTAGGTTGTCTACGTCTGTAGCATAGATGGTAGTTTGTTTGCCTCACATTCAATAGATCCTAGAATTTAATCTCCATGAGGGTGAGATCTGGGTAAGGTCTTTTTCATGGTTTTCCCTTATCCTGAAAGATGAATGTTGGTTAACTCTAGGCACTATTGATTCTAGGCTCATTTTAGCATCATTTCTCCCATTTTTCATTCATCATCCAATGTGACTTAACGTTGCTAGCGCTTTATAAGTAATTGTAAGAAAACTATGGCTTTATATGTATATTGCAGGCCACCAACAAGTGATGCGAGCATGGCTAATACACATTTTTAGTGTGCATTTTCATTCTTTAAATGGCCTGTCTTTTGCATTTATTTTTTTGGGTTAACTATAAAACTTCTACCACAGAGCAGTTTATGCTTCAGTTGGGTTGAGAGTCCAGAAATAATTCAGAAAATATATCTACCAGCTCATCATTTGTATCTATTTTGAAGTGTTTATACTTATTCCAAACCTCAGTGAACTATACATGAAAATCTATTTGTGCTATACTTATGTATAGCATTGTGTATACTTGTGCATTTTAGTTCTTATATGTTGTGTTGCAACATCAAGCTGGATCTGACTAAAGAGGTTTGATAAAACATTTTGTTGCATATGGGAGGTGTTTAGCATAGAGCCAAAGAACTAGTGTGCTGTGCAATTTTAATGCTTC
The DNA here is from genome assembly GCA_030765055.1 of Mantis religiosa. Taxonomy (NCBI): domain Eukaryota; kingdom Metazoa; phylum Arthropoda; class Insecta; order Mantodea; family Mantidae; genus Mantis; species Mantis religiosa. The sequence continues at coordinate 55,993,491 of CM060948.1, read as the reverse complement.
AGATCCAGCAGCAGGATTTTGTATTTTATTCGGAGATTTCATTGAAGCACGTAACATTTCCTTAAGCAATAATTTGATGAGCATCTACCTGTCAAATCTACATTCCCAACAGTGGCGAGGCATGACTTTCAAAGTGAGGGAAGCTCCAAGTAATAATTTTCATTAAAAAAGAGAGAACAATGAATTTTATATATGTGCAGCCATCTAAGCAAGCATGGCCAACAAGACATTTCTTGCAATCAGCGACACCCGCATTACCATGGAACTGTATTATACATATGTTCATTAAAGTGGCACATAAACGTATTAACTCCTTTGCTTTGCATGCGATGTTAAGAAGTTTTTTTGTCTTGTCACTTTTAATTATATTTAACTCTTCCTCATAACTGAAAGAACTAAAGCAACTCTTCAGTACTATTTCTACTGTACAGTTGCAGATAGATCCTTGTTGCATTACAAGACTGCTCACACTACAAGCAGACATATTCCTGCTTCCCCTCTCCACTCAGATGTTCCAGTTTTTTCTTGAGCTGGCCCATACTGCCTGAATCGTTGATGTAACATGGAGTACATATGCAATTCACACACTTTTGCTAATAACTTAAAACTTAACAAGAATTTCCTGTTTGTCTCCACTAAATACTAATCTCCGTAAAATACTATGGCTAATGTTATTGAAATATACTTAGTTGTATCTAAAAGCGCCACATAAAACAAAACAAAAAATAAACTTTCATTCACACACTATAACACTATAGAGACTTCACTTGACAAAATCTGTCAGCACTTGCTATCGAAGTCATGTTTGCTCCGGAAACCTACAAAGCATGGTATTCAAGGTTACAAATGTGTGAATACAGAAATATTCAGTATTGAATGAGCTTGTGGAACTGGTCACTCGAGCATTAAGCAGCAGCTGTCCAGTTGTCTGCAGCACCGATGGTGATGTGAATAAATTTTGAAAATGTATCCAGAGCAAATAAAAATATTGTTTGGCATGCATTTTGTGTTACTCTCCTATTTCTCCTAAAATTCTTGGGGAAGTAGTACTTCCATCACTTCATTGCTTGCTCCACCACTGATTCCCTGGTAATTTGAAGGTAGTTTTAGAATCAGTTTGTGCCAAAAAACCGGTATTCTGTAAAGCAGAAAATGTGTTTCACATCTGAAAATTGTCATCATGTAACAGTTCAAGTTTTTAACATTACCAAGCATTATATTTAGATTGTGCACGCTCAAGGCAATTAAACATTACATGCTTGTTCATGCTATGCTCTCGAGATTAAACCTCTTTATTTTTACCACATAGGAATATCATGTCCTTTACCTCAGCAATTCTGACTGTCCAAATTGTTACTTTTCTAGAGCTGTTTTGAAGCATATGTTAAAGCTTCATTTTCATCATTGTCTACTTCAAACGCTTCATTTTTTTATACGTATGTTTCAACAGATGTACCAGTCAAGGTCATTTATTCTTGGTGGTTCTTTTCAGAAATAATTGTGAGTTTACAATGGAAAGTCTCTCAGCATATGTATACAGTGTTTAATTTTTGATACTGAGAATTGGATGACTTGATTTTGAATTCTATGTCTAAGGTTATGTAAATAATTTCTTTCCAAGGAATTCATCTTACATGCTCTTTCATAGGATGATCAAAAGTAGAATTGTCTCAGTTATTTTCAAGATATTTGCACTGTTAAGTTCATAAAGGTATGAACAGTTTCTGCTAGGTACTGTATTACAGTAGTAATTCCTCCCATACTTCCCACCATACTTTTAACCCATTGTAGTTCATCTTTAGGCTCATGGCTTGCAATACAACTTAGAACTAAGTTTTGCTTCAGGAAGTAGAGATGTACTCATAGGAGTCTTTACAACTAGTGATTTTAGTGTTCATGTGTTACCAGTTTGTAAAAACTCCCTCTTTAGAAATGTTGCTGGAATTAACCTGGGGATGTATGGCAAGAGGGAGAATGAAATGTAGAAGGATTTTGGTTAATGGTTAAAAACAGGATAGAGGATATGGATAGCAAGAGGTGTGAGGTAATCTGTATGGCAAGAGATAGTTAATATTTAAAATTAAAGAAAAGTTATGAAAGAGAAAATTACATAGATATATTAAAAGGCAGATAGAGAGTGAGTGAGTGTTGAAGACTGGGTCTCTTTTGAGAAGGGGGTTGACTAAGAATTGTGTACTATGTGGAGAAGTAGTGTGCAGCACTGCTTGTGTGAATTAAATTGGTTAGGAAATGGGAAGAAAAATGAAAGAATAAAAGTGTACTCATAGTAACACTAAAGATGCTTACAGTAAGACATGAAAAAAAGATTAGGAAGATGGGAAAGTTTGCGGAGAAAGTAAAAGATAAATGGTAATGAAGGTTAAAGAAATTAAGAGGGAGAGATAATGAAATACAAGGTTAATATGGGCTAAAATTAGGGATAAGTGAATAAAGCCCAGCAATTAAATTGCCCATAAGCATGAGGCAGTTGACAATATTTGAGCTTAGATTAGACAGAATTAGAATAGAAAATTGTAATTGTAACTGACCTTTGTGTAATATTTGTGGAAATACAAAATTAAATTAAAAAGAAAGAAAGAAAAATTAACTACACAACTGCTCTGGCCAACTGATTCACAACTCTGATACTTGCTGATTAACTCGTAACTCAGCTGAACTGAATTATAGCCTGGCTTTTCGCTCCCCTTTTATAACCTGCTGGTTTCAGAAGAATGCTTGGTAAACCAAAATCTGCTGAATTGAAGGAATGAAACAATATCAAAGTCATATCTTCTAATTCTGCCAAAATTGAACAGTCTAGAATATCAGCGCAATTAAAACAGGAGACTGCTTCTAGTTAATTATGTCAGTGACTGTTCTGGAATGTTCCATATTTTTGCTTTTCTTGATGGCAAACAAAATGGTGGAATGAGGTGGCTCACACTTAATTCCTTTACTTAGGTATTTGCTGCCACCTTGACAATAATAATAGTCTAATGTGTAATGGGGAAATACTATGCCCATGCTCCAAGTAAAAAAAAAAAAAACATTGTTCTTTTAAACTATTATAATCTCATTTTCCCCAGACTTGCAGTTTATGTGCTGCTAAAACCTTGGGGAACAGCTCTCATAAGCTGTTATTAACAGAATGGTTAACTGAGAATATAGTCTCTGCATTTAAGTCATTACTGGACTAATTACAGATTCATTGTTACTTGTAAAAAGAACTTTATCAATTACCTTTCATTTTTTGGAATTATCAAGTTCTGATTCTCTCTTTTGCAGCTCAAGATGGATATTTATGCTCCTTATCCTTTTATTAGAATGACAACATGGTTGGTGGGTTATGACAACATGTTAGCACTAGAAAAATAATCTAAATGGCAGAAACAATTCATAAAGGAACATATTCAGTTAGCTACTACCTGTGCAACAGTTCACTAATAACTGACAATCATTTCCTCACTTCTTTAACACCAATAAAATATTTAAATTTGAATTTGTTTGTTTTAAACTAGTTGTGATTTTTGTGACATATGCAGTCAGAATCTACCTGGGGACCAAAGTACCCCCAAACCCTTAAAACAGCAGAGCTGCATATGACTCCGCAGGGTTTTCCAATAGGACAGTACCTAGGTTACAAACCTGCCACCCCTCCATTATAGGGTGGAAGTGGATATGCCACTTAGGCACGCCAATTCATCCGGGAAGACCACAGATAACCTCGGTTGTCTGCAGGTGATCTAGCACACCATGCTACTAGCTCTCCAGCCTAGTACTGGAGACCTTGAGGTGTCTCACAACTCTGTCTTCTAGTAAACCAGACAGATGTTCTCAGTACCCATGGGTTTTTGGAACCACTGCCCCACTGAAACCTTCCCATCCGAACAACTCCTTTTCGGGAGGGGCTCAGAAAGTTTGGCCTGGCATACTTCTAATAATGTCAGAAGTATCACAACTGCTGAGGGCCCGCACCACGACAGCTAACGGGGACATATCCCCTCTCGTATTGAGAAATTGTTGTGACAGCCAAATATAACCCATTGCTGGTAGGGACCGCCTCAGTAGCGTAGATGGTGGCATGTCTGCCTCACGTTCAAGAGGTCCCAAGTTTGCATCTCGGTCATGGTGAGTTACCTGGATAAGGTTTTTTCCAGGGTTTTCCCGTATCCTTACGGACGAATGTTGGGTAGCTCTAAGCTCCATGGACCCTGGACACATTTGAGCATTGTTTCACCCATTTCACTCACCGTCCGATATGACAACATTGGAGGACATAAAATTACAAAACAAACAAGAACTGGTAGCATTTTATGCCAGTAGTTACTACAGTTACATTCAATTCTGCACATCATGTGCTTGGGCAGTATTTGTGAATCAGGAACTGTGGCTGTGTTGATTAGAGGATTATGTTAAATGTTGGAGTAGATTTAAAAATAATCACAGGCAGCACAGTAATAAAAATGATTTAAAATACAATATAAATAACAAAATAAAGTACCTTTTCTTAACCAAGAATAAAGAGCATGATATACTGCTAGGCTACATTTGAATTCCGGGCTCATTATAATTGTCACTATAACGAATTAAACCTCTTAGCAATAGTATAGCTTTTATCTAATACAGTCAGTAGATTTCATAACATTTACAGAAGCTATCTCAGAATTCACCTTGCTACTTATTTTGAAGTTTATAATAGCAAAAGTTCCAATAACAATTCAGGAATGACATTTTAATTGGTGTCTAGTCAACTGATTTGCTTTTTCCCTCTTTCCTCAGCTGCAGGGGTGCAAACCATGGGACCTGAGGCAACTGCAGCACTTAAGGGCTGCCTTGACGCTATACAGCTCTCTCACAGAAAAGTACAAACAGAAAAGAGGCTTAAGCACACAATATCCCTAAAAGGGAAGAAATGTTTAGATACATGACTTAGGCAATTTCCTCCATAATAGAAACCCAATAATAAGCCAATGAACCAAGCTGGTTTTAAATTATCAATTGGTTTAAATTAAGATCCATTTTTCCCAATTATTTCTGATTCTCATTTAGCTTGAATGAATGACAGCTCCTAGTCTAAACAAAAATTGATCTCGGAGAATTATAATTTTGACCAACAATTTGTAAGTTAGATATAGAATGTAACTTTGCTCTGTAGTAACTTTACTAAACATGTGTTCAGTGCTTTAAATGCAACATCACTGCTGTTCAGGACTACAAGTATTCTTACTTTTTCACTCTTTATGCCAAAGAGAAAAGATAGAAGGAAAAGTAAAGATAAAAACCTATCTATGCTGTAATATTCCTCATAAAATTTTTAGTAAGACTTACTTAAATTTTATGAATAGATGTATGCATAAATTGCTCATGAATTAAAATTCCTTACACTTGAAGAGTTACATAGCCTCATTTAGCTTATAACTATGTTGAACTTCTTGAAGGTTTAGGTAGTTGGTTAAAATATTAGGACTAATTTTTTTGTTGGCTCTGAATAATATTTGAAGTGCATTTTAGTTAATTGATGGAAATTAATCATTTCTTCACACTAGCCATACATAGGCTAAGGTTTCTGATAGATAGTCAATATGAACAATTCAATGCCATGGCCAGGATTTGAACGACGGATTTCCTGGTTTCGTCCAGTTGTTCTAAGCCATTAGTGGGCCATGGTAGCTCAATGGGTTAGAGCGACTGGACGGAACCAGGAGATCCGTGGTTCAAATCCAGCCATTTCATTGAATTTTCATGTTGACTATCTGAAGTGCATTTCATTCCTAATGGCTAACTTTTGTATAGCACATATGTCATGTACCATATACATATGAAACTAATTCATGAATAAGCTCTGTTGTAGTTTGTTCTCTCTGGAGATCTACTTTATTAAGGAAGTTTAAAAAGAAATGTTTCCATCTTAACCTTATGACTTTTGCTTCAGAATATATAGATTCCATTATGATTTCAACATTAATTAGGAAGATATCTTACGCATACTTTATTGCCTCTGGTGAAAGATGTGGGGCATTGGGTGGGTGCATGTGTGTGTGTGTGTGTGCGCGTGCGTGCGTGACTATTCTAAGCCTAAATATTCGCACTTCCTAGTTTAGTAAAAGTCTAATCATCTTCCTCTAGTTAATTAAAAATCTTGAGAAATATCTCCATTTTTCTTAACTGTATAACGTTGCAATTTCAGTAACCATGAACTGGGGGGAAAAAATTCTTAACATGAAAGTTACGACTAGAATATAAAAATCTACTTACCACTTCAGCAGGTTTCATTTAAACCATGCTTGAAACATACCAAAAAGAAGAGTTAACTTAGATCTTAGTTTAAACCTCATAAACCTAATTCTTGTTTAATTTTTAAAATAAATCTGGGCTTAATCTACTTGGACAAAATGGTTCCCTATAGGCTTACTGAGCTCTTGTGATGCATTTAAGCAGTTTTATTTGGAAAACTTATGTAAACTTAAGATATATTCCAAAACTCCTTCAGAAAGAGAAGAAATTTTTAGGCCAATAAGAGCAAAACCTTAGCTGGATGGGGCAAGATAAACATAAAACTGCTTATGCTTGATTGGAGGAATTTAATAAATGACATCAAAATGAATTGGAAAAATTATTTGTTGTCAGTTTATTGACACTTCGTTACTTACATTTTATATTATTGTGGGACTAGTTTCAGATGACATTGCTTCCATTTTCAACCTCTCTCCAAATAGCGTCTGTTGTTTACTTTTTCCCTCTGGCGATGGAACTATGAACTTCTTTGTCAAATTATCTACTGCTGGGATTTCAAAGTTCATTACTCGGAAAACAAGTTTTAAGCAGTTTTATGTTTATCTCGCCCCAACCAGCTAAGGTTTTGCTCTTAGTGGCCTAAATACTTTTTCTCTTTCTAAAGGAGTCTTATCATAAGTTTACACAAAAATTTGATTTTTCATTATGTCAAATAAAACCATGTTCAGGTCAGATCTGTCTGCTACATTGTTAGTTGAAGTAATGAAGTGGAAATTAAGCATTAGCAATAGCAAAGTAAACCGTGGTTTCAGCATTACCAATAATTATTTTAGAAAAACTGCTTCCTGGACATTTTTTCCTCTTTTCCTCCCAGATTGATTCGTTTTCGTTTGTCTTGAGCTTCAACGTCATTGTGAGAAAAATTTAATTTTGTTATTAGATTTATAAATCAATGTTTCAGTAGTATCTCCTTTTAGACTTATTGCTTATTCTTTAAAATATTTTATAATGTACTTTATTTTTAGCATAACACTTTCTGATGCCTAAAGCCAACTCATTTTTATCCACAGTGAAGGCAATATTTTCTTGTAAAATTTGCCTTAAAAACTATGGCACTTGTTCAGAAACTCATTAAACTTCTAATTTATTTGTATGCTGCTATAGACGGTGGACCCCCATTTTTTGTACTTCTATTAGATTTCATGCATTTGTTCATTACTGAATATTCATTACTGAATAATATCATTCGGTGAAGTAAATGAGAAACTGATGATGCGTTAAAACTACTTAATTTACAAAATCTTGGAATAAAATTTTCCATAGAAAGCAGACAAACAATGAAATCCCTTTCTAAGATTTGAAACTAATCGTAAAACATACAAAAGTAGAATTTGGCATACATAGGAAAGAAACAAATAAACATTTCATAAAATCAGATGGATATAACCCAAGACAACAAGCATGCTGTTATGAATAGCTTAACTTACAGGCTGGTTGATGAACCCTTAAACAAGATGGAATATATCAAAGAGTACAATAATATAATTCAAATTGCAGAATTCAGTGGATTCAGTGCTGAATTGATCAAAAAGAAAATGGGTAAATTCAAAAGACAACAAAGATGCAAAAAAGTAACTACTCTTTCTCCAATCAGCAATATAACTTCATACAGAAAATTAACATGTTATCCCAGAGCTACATACCTTTTCCAAAAAGTCTTCAAAGAGCATAACATTACTTTGGCCGCACAGAACAAATTCAGTTTAAAACACCTTTTGAAATCATATAATACAAAGGAGATACCCACAGACAAAAAAATCAGGTGTGTACCAAATAAACTGCAAAGGCTATGACAACTTTTACTTTGGAAATACTTAAAGGAATTTCAACGTTAGGCTTAAAGAGCATTTTAGGAATATCAAGAACAAATAAATAAATTGGCAGTAGCATACCATTTTTGAAATGACAATCACAATATAAAACCAGAAATCCACTTATTAAAAAGTGTTCAGGGTCTAACTACATTAACCACATGGGAAAAATATATTCATAAAAAATTAATATGAAAGAAAACTGTTCAATTTCAACACAACCTTTGAAGAGAACCCAAACTTCTAAGTTCATCAAGATGCGGACAGAGATGCCCCTATCACTTCCAAAAAGTTCACCAAACCAACATTCAGTTGTCAACATTAGCTGAGGATGTTAGGAAGATCCTAACGAAACTCGTTCTAGATAAACGCTAGCAATAAATGGAGCTTAAGTACCAGTTTGACTTAAAATTATATTAATACAGGATGTTATTAATATTGAAGTCATAAGTACATATATTTCCTATCATTTTACTCAGATTATAGATCTCTTAATAACTAGCCAAAGTAGTATAAACAGAATTACAAATAAAACAATAATAAATAATTCCTTAATAGAATTAATGCTTAGGTTAACTGAAGAAACTTGGAAGGATATATCGAAATTTAACTGTATTGGAACACCACAGTGAAACGAAACAATTATTAAGTTAGGATGAGCTATATTTATTACACATCAGCCTCACTTGCATACCTATATTGAGGACATGTTCCACAAACCATCGCGAAACCACTGGATCAAGCTTTAGTCACATTAGAGCCGATGATGCGAACGATGGTTTGCGAAACATTTCCTCAATATAGGTACGTAAGTGAAGCTGATGTGTAATAAATACGACTCATCTATAATTTAATAATTGGGAGGATATGTTTAATTCATCCTCAGTAAATGAAAAATGGGATATGTTCTGTAAAACATTTAAGTAACATTTTGATATTTACTGCCCAACATATTCCAATCAAATTAGAGGTAAAGAAAATAAATTGTTTCTTGATAAACATATACTTAAGTGAAAAGGTCAGATGAAGGAAATCTGCCAATTCAGGGTACTGTATACTGGGTGTTAATGAATTACACCAAAATAAATTTTAGCAATTGTAGACATGACTAATATAAGCAATATATGTGTTTGGAGGAATTTAGTAACAGTGACGTCAAAATTAATCTCAGAAACTATTTGTAGTTGGTTTATTAATACTCGTCACTTACTTGTTTATATTTATGAGAGACTAGTTTCAAAGCCATTCGCCTCCATTTTCAATCTCTTTCTGAGATTAATATAAGCAAGTGGAGATAGGCAATGCATGGTCTGCAGCTAAACATAATGCAGTTAATTGCATTAAACCTAAATGGCATCAGATGATGATAAATTGCTGTTTACACAACTTGGGTGAAATTATTGGATTAGAATGTCTTTAAAACTGCTTCCTGAGTATAGAAATATCAATTCTTAGTAGCTCATTATTGGCATTCTCAAGATATAATGCCTCCAAGATCTCTCAAATCTCGCACCTGACAGTGTGACATTGAACAGCGATTAACTGCCTCCTTGCATCATGTAGCCTACTCTAGTGGTGTTTCTATAACTGTTATAACACTGAATACTGGTGTACCAAAGGTAATTGGTTCAGTTCGTTTGTCACATCCTTAATTTTTTTTCTTTGTCTTGTTAATATGTAAATTCTAATAGGTAGAAATGGTGTGACTCGTAACTAAGAATGGATTGGCCAGTGCAATAATACTACTTTCAATTTTTCTGGGGTTACCTCAAGTCTCTGGTGTATGAAACACCTATCAGTACAGGACCTAATTGCCTTAATAATGGCAGCACATGAAGTTATTACACACACAAGGAATTTTGGAGAGTATGACAGTTGTTCCTTCACTGCTGTCAGTTTTTCACTGAAAACACGGTTTGCCATTTCGAGCAGTTCCAATAAACCTGGAGTAAAGAGTTGCATTTACTTTTATGTAAGTTTGTTCACCCTTTAAACCACCTCCCATTTAGACGTACACATGCTAAAGGTGTTAAGCAGGATTTAACCTTTCTTAGAAAGAAATGTAATTAATTGCACTGACAAGGTGAAATTACTCTGTAAAATACATTTATACAAAAATTGACAGCTTAGACAAAATATTTAAACAAATAACCAAACAACAACAAAAGACAAAAAGAAAGAGAAGGAGATTCGAACTTCTTAACTCTCACTTGAAAGCTAATGTCATAACCATTGCTCCATTTTTGTGTGTTCTGTACTCAAATGGTGTTATCATGTGGCATACTGGCATTTTAGAAGTTTACAGCTGTAACTTCCATATTTGAATGTACAGGACATAAGTCTCTTATCTCAAATTACTTGTTTAAGATTTCTCCACTTTCTCTGAAAATATTTCGGCGTAGTTCATTAGCACCCTCTATATATATATACTAAATAATTTAAAGTACAATAATATAACGGATAAGTACACAGTTTTAAAAAACCCTACATCTAAAATTGAAATTATAAAAAGAAGTAGCTTGTCAAATAAGCACAGTAGAGGGTGGTATGAAATCAGTCCATTCATATTAAAACAGTTGCAAGGATGGTTTAGTTAAGCCTCTTGAGAATTTAATTAATTTTTCAATTGTGAAAGGAATCTTTCCAGAACATCTTAAGTTCTGTTCAACCCTTATTCAAAAAAGGAGATAAAAAGGACATAAATAATTATCGTCTCATCACATTGACTTCAGAATTAACTAAGATATTTGAGTGAATAATTTATAGTAAACTATTGAATTTCCTTAATCAGAAAAGCATAGTACAGAAGCAGCAACATGGTTTTAGAAAAGGGTCATCTACCATAACTGCTCTAATTGAACTTATTCATGAAATAATACATTGGAAAGTAACTTAAAGATGGGTACAGTAATATTTGATTTAACTAAGGCATTTGGCTGTGTTGATCACAGTATTCTGATGCATAAATTAAAAAAGTATGAACTGCATGGAAGATAAAAGTTTCATTAAAATGAATTTAATAGGAAAAGAAAAAACTAAGTGAGATTTATTATAAAGTGGATAATAAAATTATTAAAATGCAGTCGAATTGTAAAATAGTAAATTATGGAGTTCTACAAGGAAATGTTTTGGAGCTTTATTATTTATCTTGTATTGAATGATATATGTCAAACAAGCAACAAAAAAGTCGTTTCTTATGCAGATGATACGTTACTATGTTGAGGGGCAGAAAATGAACATAGATGGTAGCGTATTTGCCTGACATTCAAGAGGTCCCAAGTTCGACTCTCAGTCAGGATGAGTTACCTGGATAAGGTTTTTTCCAGGGTTTTCCCTTATCCTGAAAGATGAATGTCGGGTAACTCTAAGGTCTATGAACCTGGGCTCATTTGAGCATCATTTCACCCATTCCATTCATCGTCCGATATGACTTAACTTTGGAGAACGTTAATTAAAAAAAGTGAAGAAAATTAATACTTTAAAAATAAAGATGGAACATGCTGTGAAAAAACCTGCTTAATTTTTTTAAATCAAATAATCTTAAATGTAATATTAATAAAACTAAAATAATGCAGTTTTTCTTTGGAAATGATCCTTACAAGAAAACTTCCATCTTCAGATTAAAAACACTGATATTGAAGAAGTATATGATTATAAATTCCTGGGAATGCATGTGGATAGTAGATTAATGTGGGATAAACATATAGAAACTTTGTGTAGTACTGTTAGTAAATCAATTTATCCGTTAAGATATTTTAAACCATTATTAGGAGAAAAGTACCTAAAGCTAATAGGTATATTATGGAGTCATATCTTCACATATGTTGTATGTTATAGAGACCTAGGGTGGTTCTGCTGAAGTACATATGAAAAGATTGTTTGTTCTACAAAAGTGGTGTACAAGAATAATCTATAATCTCATATCAAGAGAATCTAAAGAAACATTTATTCAAGATGTGTTAACATTATACTTTCTATATGCATATCGTGTGATTTTGCTCGCTACTGATAAACAGTTAATCAAAAATAATGATGTGCACTCTTATATCAGAAATAAAGCTGATTATCATAAATCTACACATGTTAAATAAATATCTGACAAAGATGCCAGTGATATAGGAATTAAACTATACAATAAATTATCTGCCAAATTAATATAATTTTGAGTTGAACTAGTACTCAATGCTCCATATATTGCTAGTATTTACCTAGAACACGTTTCATTACGACTTTCCTAACATCCTCAGCTAATATCAAATGTTAAATTTTGATTTGGTGAACTCCTTGGAGGCGATAGATGCATCTCTGTTGGTATCCTGATGAACTTGAAGTTCGGGTTCTCTTCAAAAGTGGTGTTGAAATGGAACAGTTTATTTTCATATTTCTTTATAAATATCTTTTCCCATGTGGTTAATGCAGTTGGACCCTAAACACTTTTTAATAAATGGATTTCTTGTTTTATATCGTGATTATCATTCCAAAAATTGTATTTCCTGTTTCTTTTTACTTGATGTTCCTAAAATGCTCTTTAAGCCTAATGTTCAAATTCGTTTTTGTTTTGCCAATGTAAAAGTTGTCACAGTGTGCACCGGATAAGCTGCAAGGAAAACTGTTCAATTTCAACACCAAATTAGAAGAGAACCCAAACTTCATGTTCATCAGGATATCGACAGAGTTGCTTCTATCGCCTCCAAGGAGTTAACAAATAAAAATTGAATAGTCGATGTTAGCTGAGGATGTTAGGAAAGCCCTAACGAAACGCATTCTAGGTAAACACTAGCAATATATGGTGCATTTAGTATTAGTTGGACTTAAAATTATGTTAATTTTGTGCTTCATTGTATTATAGTCTGTACTAATAGGAATATCTCCACAATATTTAAATGCCAACTGAAAAAAATAATTCATATATTCATATGTCTACATAATCTTAACAAATTGTAAATAATTATTTAACTATGGTATATTTTATAGAATTAGAGCATTGAATATATCTATATGTATTTAATCTGTACTGATAAAGTCAAAATTCTGTAAGAATCTATGATTAATAAATTGAATTGTAGTGATAGTTAGGAAAAATGTCCAAAAGCTAGAAAATTATGCAAAGCATAAGTATTTGTGAATTATGTAAAATATATTTTTTCCTTTGGCATTAGAAAAATTCAGTGTGTGTTCTGCATTGCCTGGGAAGAAATTGCTCTGTTGTTAGCATGCTATTCTGAACAGCTAACTATAATTTGGTTCCAAAATTAAAAATGATAAGTCACTTTTCAGGATAGTCTAAAAACTTCATATTTAACCATAACCCTCTCAGAGCTGCTAACAACTGTTGGTGAAATGTTTGCAAAAATTGCAAAAGCTTAGGATGTTGGTGCTACCATAATGAGTTCACCTGCGGTTGAGGATAGCCTGCATTTTTAAACTAACTATACTTGATTACCTGAATCTACAGTGTTGGCATTGCAGCATGCTATTCAGTTTGTACTGATTTTTGCCTCATATATTTTTATTGTGATCTCAGACATTCTTTATTACTTTGGCCCAGTTCCTCTGTCCAACCCATAAATTATGAAGTACAAACAAGAGAATTAATGGCCTATTTCACTATGTCTGGATGGTTTGCCATATCTGAAAAGTAAATTACATGTCCTCTAACATATGTATCAGGTTCCTGTGGACAAAATAAATAAAATACAATTGGGACAATGTAAATTACTGTTACAGTAAGAAGCTCTTAAAAACATAACCCTTCTTTACAGTCTTATCTTTTTATATTTCTCAAAATGAATAACATACCTTCAGATTCTAAGACTCCATTCAGGATTTAAACCACAAAGGTGCAAAGAAAGTAGGCATATTTCATTCTACGTGGAGGAGTAAAGTTTAATACAATTATCATTAATAATTATAATACATGTTTACACTAACAGTAGCATATTAAAATCATTTAATATCTACTGCATTGCTTTGAAGTTCACTAAAAAAATTAGCAAATGCCAGTATTACACACAAGTACAGTAAAACCTCTATAAGACGGAACATGATTGTTCCAGTGTTTATTTTCCTTTTACACAGGTTTCAGAGAGATGTGTTTTAATTCAAAGAAATTGCAAAATAATCACAAGATTTACAGTGAAGGAATAATATATAATGAAGTATAAATAATAGTATGCTAATATGTATTATATACTATATTTTCAACTTGCATATAATAATTGTTTATCGCCTAGTTGCTCTGTCTGTTTTCAATTTTCCCTTTCCAGTCTGCAACTGTCTGCATGTCAACATCATTTGCTTCACCACACACAGCATTAAAAACAATGTTATGATGATGTTTGAAACTCTTGAGGCATCCATTGAAAGCTCTGAAATTGTCTAACTTTCTTGCTGTCTGAAGCAGTGGTCCAGAAATGGGAATTCCTCTAGCACATGCACTAACAAACCACTCGAACACAGCACGATTTAGCTCGTCGTACTCTGTAGGTTTTGTGATTCATTTCACATGCCCTGCTGTTCTCTTTAACCACTCATCTTTAATTTTTATTTTTTCAAAATCTCATAAATCTGAGTTTTCCTCACTTTAAACAACATAGTTAATTCTTTAGCTGAACATTTGTCTTTTCATGTTCTTCAGTAACCCTAATATTTCCTCCAGTGGTAAATGTCTTATGTTTAGAACTCATTTTACAGAATTTGTGCACACAACCTATGTTTTTAAAAATCACCAAAGTTCACAATTTTCTTAACTCGTACTTGATCACTTGTAACAACAGACTGAGAATGAACACATTGTAAAACAGTTGTACCCTTACCATGTGTATTGGAAGAGATTTGAGAGAGCTAATGGTTTGTTTTCCCTTTTCCTCGAAGGATTACAGCTTATGACTATATGGTTCATGGAACTTCGGTGTAAGTGTAGTTGCCCTCAAAATTATTGCACTTTTTAAAATATGTACATTGTAACCTATTACACATAAAGTAATCCATTTAAATCAGGTTATTTATGCAAATGGTTCCTAAAAAATATTTCTGTTTCTGTGTTAGGCAGTTTTCTGGCTTAAGAGTATAATTTTACATGGGAAATAGCTCCATTCTGAAATTTATTTTCTGTTTTACCAGGTTTCCAGCATACAAGAGGTCCATTTTAGACAGGTTTTACTCTATATTCGAGTAGAAATAATGCAAACATATAATTATGACTCTAATTTGTTTCTGTTGAAAATCCACCAGACAAAAAACTATTTGTAAGACTTGAAGCTTTTGCAGCGAGCATTATTGATTAAGGCTTCACAGGTGATCAGCCGCGTCAAATTTAAGAAGATCGAGCTGATTTTCCTAATGAAGGCCATGGAGTGTAAAATGGCCAAAAGCTCGATCTTCTTAAATTTGACGTGGCTGATCACCCGTAAAGCCTTAATCAAAAAACTATTTACCAAAATCTAAGATGGTTCATTTGTACTTGCCTCCTACAGTCTTTCTGTTATACATTTCATAACTTGAATCAGTCAAACAGAATTATCACCTTCTGCGCTCCAGTACACTAGTGTTCCTTGTGTTCAAGTGGCGATTAGTACCTCATTTTGCCACTTTCCCTATCGGAGCATCAGCCCCGTGCATTACATTAGAGACAATCACAGTATTATTGCATGTGGTTTTTATCAAAAGTACATGGTGAGGTCACATTAAACAAGTACAGGGGTGATTAAGGGAAACACATCTCACTGTCAATGCCTTCAGGGCAGTTAAAAGTCAAATGGCTCAATGTGCCCATGTTGTGTTATCCATAATAATCATGAATATCCCTGAGGGTCAAAAAACAAGAGGAAAATATCATAAAAATGGAACACATTCAGGCGAAAAAGAACTTTGGATAGAAATTGTACAGTTTTGTTGGGAAGGGAGAAAAAAGAAAGAAAGAATTGGGTGATCGTATCTCTACAGAAAGCAATCTTGTGGGCAGTGGAAATGGTAAGTAATTCAGAAAAAAGAATGCAGTAGATTTTGAAAAAGCTAATTAGAGCTAATCTGGTATATAATAAAGCAAAAAAATTGCAGAAAAAACTATCCTTCTATTAATTTAACTGCCTTTAAAGAAATAAACTTAAATATTGCTTAGTATCATTAATCAACTCCCTTTAAATTTAATTTATTGCAATAACACTGTTTTCAACACTTCCATGAAAGGAATTATAACTAAAGAATATCTAAAATTATCCAGTATGGTTAGTTGAAAGCTTACAAATACACAAATGAAATTGAAGATGAATATTGGTACAAAAATGTGTTAGTGGGAGAAGCAATGAAGAATGTAATCATCCACTTAAAAACTCTTATTTTCAAAGGTTAGTTCAGTTTCCATTGCATAACTAGTTCTACCATCTCTCCCTCCCCAATTTCTGACTACCGTCTGATTCACGATAAGTAGGTGGAAATGCATTTACTCCCAGGAGCAATAATATTGTGGTCGACTTACAGTGTGCACTCAGAACAAAATCTAATTGATCCATTGAAATGAATCACAGTTGAAATGCAAAGCCACAACTCAAACTGAACTGCACTTGGTACTGCCCAGTACACTCAACTGAATTTTATTCAACTTAACTATCATGGTGCATGGGACACTACCAGCTCTGTATATAAGGCCGGAACAGAAAGTCAGTGTCCTGGGAAAGGAACTTCCTTGAAACCACCAAAAAGAATATTCTGGAATGGTAAAGTCAGTTAGTGGTTATTATGCATGGGCTGTTTGTTCAGCAAAGGTATCTGGCTGCTAACCTCACTTCTCAGTGGGCCAGACAGATGGGTCTGCTCGCTGTATCGGGGGCCAGCAGAAGGTTCGTGTAGTGCCGCTACTGTACCCAACCAATACTGTCATACTAGGCCAGACGATCCAAGTGTAACTGTAGTCTCTACCCTTGAGGGGGGGGGGGACAAACCTCTGGATTTCATAGATTATGTCATTGATCCTCTCCACCAGTCAGTATGGTACTTCAAACTTAGGTCATTGCCTCCTGGTCCTGGATGTTCTGGCCCAGAGGGGGGCGGGATGACTCCCAAACTTCAGGTGATGGCATCCTGCCTTGATGTGCATTTAGGCTAGTAAGAAAAGCTGTACTCTTAACATCCCAGTCCCTCTGGTGATTGGCCATGACCCTCAGATGTTCCTCAACAATCTTGATATACTCTGGACCATACTGTCTGACTGTGGATAGACAGGCATTGTGCACTCTGAGTTGCTCCCGCTGTTGTCTCATCAAGTGTGACTCGAATTTTGAGTCCTAATAATTGTGTAGTTACACCAGTACAGCACAACATTGAAGAAGCCTCTGACAAACCAGTTTTAGTACGTTCGGGTGGGGCTCATTCCTCACACTCGAGGGCTTGGTTCCACTGCCACCCCAATTGGTGAGACTAGGTGGCCCAGTCAGCCTACGTTGATGGAGTACCATTTCTTAGTGTTCAACTTCAGATTGTCTGCCTGCATTATCTGTAATATCTGGGCCAGCTTCTTGAGATGGTGTTAAAAGATGTTGCCAGTAATAGTGTATAAGCAGGAGTTGTAAGGCAATCCCATCATCATTTACTTCATGAGGAACTGGAAGTTGGTTGGTGCTTTCGGAGACCAAAGATTATAACAATAAAGTGACAAAGCCCTAGGTCTGCCGAGAATGCGGCCTTCTTGTCTCTGAAATATAGAGGCTACATGCCAGTATCCTGATTTCATGTGCAGGGATGACAACTTTCAGCTTGTTATAGTCCCTGCAGAAGCATAGCTCACTGTTCTTCACCATGACTACAAGGAAGCATGCAGAGCTGTAGGACACTTTAATGATTTCCTTGCATCTCTGTTTGCTTTGGCACAACAAGGGCGCTGATGAATTTGCAGTTGAGTGCCCTTAAATACACATTGGCAGAATAACACCGTGGTAATACTGAATAAGTAGGGTGTATCTGTGTCAACCTGGTGGAGCACTTACTATGGCCCTAATCATCCTGTTGGCTGATGACAGAACAAGTAGATGCAGGGCCTCCTCCTGTTGTGCCACTGTCAGATGGTTGGCGTCTTCATCAAATCTTCTAATTGGGGTCCCAGACCTTGCGACTTACTGGCTCTTCAGCAAGGCAGCAATGCCTTGGCAACACTTAATCTGTACAATGACATCTTCCCACAAAACCAGATTCTTAAACCACTGCCCTTCCAGGTGCGTCTTCTTAACCATCTCCATCTCTATGGACACTACGGTATCCTCCACCACGATCATCCTGCAGATCTGTGGATGTTCATTTGGGCTCTGAGCATCACCTCATCTTGGTTAAATTGCAATTTCTATGTTGAACATCTCCTCATGGCTCCTGAGGGCATCTGGTCCCATTATCAGATCTTCAGCCACCCTCGCGACGAATACCTATACAATACCTATACGAATATAATGGTCTACATCAGGGTCAACTACAGCAGGGCCTCCTCCACAGCTAAGTTAATCATGTGATGCTGTCACTACGTGGTATGGTTGTCTATTGTGCTCTTCCATGTGTACAGAATTACACATAACAATTAACTGTTTTTATTACTCTCACTGCTAAAAATACTTAATTTTGTGGTATCATTTAAAATATTTTCAGTTATGGTTGTTAAAATTGTTTGCTTTTCTTTTGAGATAAACATGAGCTTGGTTATCATTTTAACACCCGCTGTTTTTCATATTAAATATTAACATCTAACAAATCATCTATTTAACTTAATTGGCTAAAAGAACCACCATTAAACAAATGGCTCAATAAAGTGCCTAATAAATACATAAAATCTGAAGCTATTAACAGTGAAGCTATTAATAACAATGAAAATATAACAATTTGTAAATTAAAACTTCACTTATAAGAAATGAAGACACTTTTCTTATGAATTGTCCAGGATCGTGATTTCAAGGAAATTCTTCCACATCCTCAGCCGGAAACAACAAAACTGTTGTCATCGTTACGAATGCTAGATGTTAATATGTTCTTGTTAGTACTACCAAAATCTAAAAATGAAACAAATTTAAAAACAGAATCAACTGCCGGTATTTCAAAATTCATTACGTGATGTTTGTTTTTTAAAATAAATATCTTTTCCCAAACCATTAAATCTATCGGACCATTTAATTGTTTTAATAATTTAACTTCTGGATTTATTTCATGGTTAAATGACCAAAAATGATCTGCTACGGCCGATTGATCAGTTTGTTTATACTTAATATTATGAAAATGTTCTTTCGTTCTGGTTTCTAAATTACCTTTTGTCTTTCCAATATAAACTTTATCACAATCGAAACAATTAAATTTATAAATACCAGATTTTTTATTGTTAGGAATTTTATCTTTTTTTAAAGAAATGCAATGAATTTTTAATACTATATTTATTTTGAGGAACTTAAGTTATGCCAAACTCTTTAAAAAAAAAAAATTGAAAATGTTTATTAACCCAAGGAGGGTAAGTAAGTTTTTTAAAATTATAATCGTCTTTTAATTTTTAAGGGTAGAAATGTCATTAAGAGTTTTCTGATATTTAAATTTTTCAATTTTTTTATTTATAAAGTCTTTATTAAAACCCTTAATTAAAGCAGCATTAATAATATGTTAATATTCTTTATTAAATTCATCTTTATTCAGGGGTATATTTATTAATCTATAAATCAAACTATTGAAAACAGCAAATTTATGTGAAAAAGTGCCTAATGATACAAATTCTGCTAAATGTAAATTGTTTTATGTCTGACATTCAGCTTAAATAATATGAGGCAAAAAGCAGTGACAAATCAGATAAATGTTACAAAACATGTCAAACTTGAAACAGTTAAACAGTTTCTAAAAGTATACAAATGCAAATCTTCAAAAAGTATACATACTCTTCCATAAATAAACTGTTGCTAAGTCAAAATGCTTTCGGAAAACCAGAAAGGAATTCGGATTTAGCTGACTTTCACAAACAGTTCATGCCCACTTTCTGCAATTCAAAAGAAACGTACAAGGCAACTAAAGAAAAATATAATTTGAAAGGTGAAGTGACTCAAGCAGAAATTTTATGGTGCATGAACATTATTGTGCAACACAACCCTCTTTGAAATGTATCTCTCTTTTTACTAAAATGTTCCAGACTTTTATAGCTGGAGACATGAAGTTTCCTAAAGGCAAAATATTGTACAGCATTTTATTTGGTTTAACCAATTACTTTAAACAGGAGCCACAAACTTCTTTAAAAGCTAACTTGAATCATGTTATAGATTTTGATGAAAGTCTTAAAGTTGCTGAGAAAACACAAGTGGGCTCAAGCACTCACTAACGGTGAAAAGTAAAATTTAGTAAAGGCTCATTATTCAGATTTAGTTTTCCTTCACCATGCAGATGACCTACTGTGAAGTTGGGAGTCCATTGACTTTTTTAAATTCCTTTAGATATCGTTGGATGGTTCTAATGTGAACTGGTCCTTTTACAAGCTTTTGAAAAGCAAGATCAATGCTCTTGTTAGGTGTAATGGTCCCAAACTGCCGGATTTAGGGTCCTGTGGACTCCATACTGTTCATAAAGCTTTCAAATTCAGCTTTAGGAGTACTAGTTGGAATGTAATTGAATTTTTAAGATCACACTTTAATTTGTTCAAAATGGTTTCCACTAGAAGAGGACATTATTAAAGATCAAGTTTTTCTTATTTGCTCTAGGATTTTGAAATGTGCTATGGATTGAACATGCAAGAATGGCAAAAAGAACTTAAAAAAGATGTTGCCAGCACTCAGTGAGTATGTGGAAGCTGTAAAGGAGACTGAAAGTAGTCTGCTAGTAAAAGTTTTAACATGTTGGTATCATAAGACCTGAAGCTTTCCTGGCAACGAATATGCTCAATTTCTTCTCGGGAAGCAAGCCAGGTGAAAAGACGATTAGAAATCGACATTTCAGGAGCATACATCTGTCCCATCATCAGGATATATATTAAATGTTATAACCACAAATGAATCACTGGATATAACACAATTATAAACAAAGACAAAACACTATCAAAATTCACATTACTGAACAAAAGACTGTTTTCAGTAAATTAAATGTCAGGTAAGGAGATGGCGTGAGTATAGAACATTAATTTGCTCAAAGAAACGTAACTACTTAACTTGATTATCAAGCTGTATAGATATGTGCTTCTTAAGTCGACAGATTTCCATTTTTAAGGCCGGTTTCCAAGAGGAGCTGAACTGAAATCCAGCATCATGATTAAGCGTGCTCCTCTTGAAGGAACTGGTCAAAGCCTCCGTAACTCTCCGCTCCCAGTAACTGTTCCATTTTGCCAAGATGGTCGTCTCCCGAAAGTTGGCTCTATGGTCGTTATTAAAACAATGCTCTGCCAGTCCAGACTTCTCAGGTTGCATTAATGTTGGTATCATGTGTGAAAGACAAGCTCCTTCCTGATATTCTTCCTTTCTTTCCAAGTTTCAAAGTTTTATTGAACAGTTGGAACCATATTTAACAGAATTCTAAACTGACTCCTCAATGATACCTTTCTTATACAGTAGCCTCTTGAACATCAAAGAAATTATTATTAAATTTATCAAAAAAGATGAAATTGAAAACGGATCAGTTTTTCAAAACTAATGTCTTGGAGAAAGAAAACATTCAAAAACCTTAATGAGGTAAAGGAAATAGATCTAGGATACGGTACAAGATCTGCAGTGAGGCATTGCAACGACCTCAATGACAAGCCACTTTTCATGTTAGGAAGGATGTTAAGAGTTGTTTCTATCAAACTTCAAGAAAGGTTGCCCTTAAGATATCCTCTGATGGAAATTGTGTCTTTCCTAGATCCATTATGCATATTAGTGAATTAAAGGCATGTCATGATATGACTAAGGCACTCAACATTAATCTCAGTCAACTGTAATTTCACTAAGTGAAGCTGAGAAAGGCAGACAAGAGTTTGGAAATAGAAACATCGCTCTTAAAAGGGGTTTCTCTATCAATAACAAAATTCTAGTGGAAAATTTGAAAGAAGAGTAATTCATCGTCCAAGAATGATTATATACTCGGTCTACATCGTTGAAGAATTAAGCTACAATTAAGCTCGCAAACAATTCCTGGAAAAGTTGTCTATTCAATGAAAAGTGCTCGTAGCAGATACAATGGGGCTGAAGTTCATAGGAAAAAGGTAATGTAATTTTTTTAAGTACACATTTTGTCACTACTCATTGTTAGTATTTTAAATTTTTAAAAAGACTGATGTAGAGTGTTTTTCAATTTATACTTGATTTTGGTTGTTGCAAGTTTCTGAACACATAAATCATAAATATAGGATGAATTAAATAGAAAGATTATTAATACTCATTTTCAGTAATACAAAATAAATTGTTTAGAAATCAGATATGACTACTGATATATATCAAGTTGTCCTTTTGATTAAAATTGTATTATTTCAGAATATTTTGAATAAAATATTAATTTGCAAAAATAACATAATGTTCACTAGTTGGAATATTCGTCACCAAGGATGTTTTAATTGTGGTGTTTTTATTTACAGAATTTTCATTTTGCTATTTTTTCTAAAGGAACCAACTAATGTTTCTTTAAAATTCAACTTTAAAACATATCTTTCCTCATGAAATGCATACAACTATTAATAAATAACTTTAAAAGTTATTGATGATGTGCGTTTATATTTGAAGTGTTTTCTTCATTTTTAAATAAGGATTTATTTCAAAATATTTGTCACTAATAAAATTAACCTAGCTTGTAATTAGCAATTATTTTTGCTTTCAGACTAACCAAGAAAAATAAGAGGCTTTGGAGAAGAGAATAATAATCATGGAAGTAAAAGTGTTAGGGACCAAAAGAGTTAAACTTCTAAAAGATATTCTTCAAGAATCAGAAAGTTTAACAGAAGAAATTAAAAAGCTAAATTATAGGTGCCGGGCTCAGTGTCCTCAGCAGTATAAATAGTGTAAATATTAGTGCATTATATGGTGTTAAGTAATTTCTGGCACTAAACAATCTACAAAGTATTGCCAAGGCAGCAGCATGGCCTCCCAGGATGGGCCAGGACTATGGACCCCATTCCATTGTCTACCCGTGTTATTGATTGGGCCTTTTGTCAAACAATAGCTGGGAAATAAAGTAGCCATTATGTGCAGTATTGCTGCTCTAGAGAATTCCCTATTGACAAGTGTCCAGAAGGTTACCTTCAAGAATGATTTACTGGGTTCAAGCCTTAAATATGAAGTGAGATCCAAGGGGCAGTCAGCCAGTTCAGTTAAGTGAGTGCATCAATAGTGATAGTGGAAAAGTTAGACGTCTTCAGTCAACAGTGTTGAGTGGGGTTCAGTGTGAGTTGTTTGTCCTGAATGTGTACAATAGTGACTTAAGTGTAATGTTAGGCTGTGCTAAACTCTATGAGCCAGTCATGTTTGTTGTCATGTGCAACAGTAACTTAATTGTAATGTTAGTGCTTTGCTAACCACTTAAGAGACAAAGAGTGTTTACTAGTAACTGGTGTTCTCATTCGTTACAATGATGTCAGGAGTGGGATTCAAGGTGCAGCCATAACTTTAATCAGACCTGACATGGCGGAGGGCTTGCTATCAAGGAAAACAAGTTGTTCCTACCAGCTATTGACGACATTGGGCAACACCTTCCTCGTGAAGGAGTTCTTGCTGGAGCTACCATTGGGGTGGAGCATTTTAAGTTGGTATTTGTCATGAAGGTGGCTGAAGAATAGAGGCTTGGGCTGGATGCCCTCAGGAGCCTCAAGGTGATGGTCGACATTGGCAGGAAGTTCCTACGAATTGGACAAGACGACATAATGCTCTGAAACCACAAGAAACTTGTTGGGGTTCATAGGGTAAACCTAGCAAAGGTTATGGCTGAGCCTGCCAGAAGCAAGGTAGTCCAGGAGGGTCAGCGGTCATGGAGCCCCATGGAGCACCTTAATGAAGAGCGTAAGATGCCCTACAAAATAACCAGGTGATGATTGGTCAAATGGGAATCCATCACAATCAGTGAGCCTGCAGCAGAGGTATCAAGCAGGACAGCATTTATTATCCTACCTGGAACAAATGGTGCTATCTCATGCTCCAGCAACCAGGGTAAATACCATGTACATAAAGAAAAGGACCAACAATGTAGTCTAGCATGTACAGAGGTTGTCCCAAGCAAGATGCTGATGTGCAGGGCTGGTGTAGATAACTAGCCCTGAGGAGGAAGGAACAGTGTCACAAGTAGCCTTTGGGCCAGCCGGGAGGGACCAGTGCTACTGACCCGACTTTGCCAACTACCCGTGTTAATGACTTTTCCTTTTGTCAAACAATATTCAGGAAGCGCAGTAACCATTACTTGTGGTATTGATGCTCTAGAGAATTACCTTTAACTTTGTCCAGATGGTTTGCATTTGAGAATGATCTGCAAGGTTTGTGCATTTTGAGTGAGAGTCCAAGGGGAAGTCTATCAGTGGAAAAGTTACAAAGTATTCACTGAACATTGACAATGGACATGCCAAGTGTAGGCTAATCTCTATGAACCAGTCATGTTTGTTCTCACTGACTTATGTGTAAAGTTAACAATTCACTAAACATTTAAGAGACAAATATAGTGTGTTTAGCACTAACTGGTGTTCTCATTTGCTACAGTAACTGAAAGTACGCCTATCACAAGCCACTCTGTGAGTGATTTATTTTAATAATTTTACAATTCATTGTAATTAAGTGAATGTTAGTACATTTATTGAGCTTTTGGGCATTCCTCTTCCAGATATTTCTTCTGAAGCTTTGTTGAACATCCTTAGTGGCATGGCCGAAATGCTCTCTTGCTAATCTCGGCAGTGACTGATGCAGCTTTGAACGAAAGGTGTGGAAGAAGAATGTCCAGTAGACCATGGGCCACAAGCCAGGATAGTCCTTTTAGACCTAATGACACTGGTCATGGAAAACCTATGTTTAATACATTTTTTATAGATAGACCGTGAACAAAGTGCAGTCGGTGTGCGCATGGGAGAGCACAGTCTTCTCCCCCTATCACCCAAGCATCACATGACTCGCCCGCCTTGGTAGCGTAGATGGTAGCTTGTCTGCCTCACGTTCAAGAGGTCACGAGTTCGAATCTGTCAGGGTGAGTTATCTGGATAAGGTTTTTCCAGGGTTTTCCTTTATCCTAAAAGACGAATGTCAGGTAACTCTAAGCTCCATGGACCCTGGGCTCATTTGAGCATCATTTCACCCATTTCATTCATCGTCCGATATGACTTAACGTTGGAAGACGTAAATTACAAAAAATACATGTCTCCCACTCCTCTATACATTGACCAGTGCAGTGCACCTTGCGCTATGGAGGAGAGGCAACTTAAAATGATGGTAGAGGGGGGAAAGCTGGAGTGCTTATGTTTCGGTAAATCACACCTCCAACTGCATTTTGTTTGCGGTTTACCTTTAGTAAATTTCCCCTGACTGAAAAAGTAGGTAAAATTTATCACATTGTAAGGAGTAAGGGAATTTATTGAGGCTGATTTGCTGGACACTCTTGTCAGATGGACATTTTATTTGTGCAAAGAGTAAGAGAATTTACTGTACCATCATTCTTCTTTTAGAATAATTATTACCCATTCACTCTTTAATATTAGTGTAAGCAAATGTATGTCCAGTACAATTATCACCGAAAATGTTTAAAATTGTAACAATGTTTTTGCTTCAGTATTCATCTGCATAGCATATATGGAAAATGTACAGTATTTGCATTTAGCAAATCAGTATCAACTTCCCAAGGGTCATCATGTACAGCATACAATCAATTGTTGCACATCAAACAATTGTTGCAGAAATCTCCCCTGGCTTCATACTGTGAGTGAATGAATGTGTAGGTCAGCTCAAAAGGGTTTTGCCAAATTTCACATTTAACACTTTAAGCCACAACTGCTTATTTTTTGCTGCATCAGAAATCTCAGAACTTTTAGGTGTTTTAGAAGGATTTTAATTCTACTTGGCAAAGCAAGAAGGTGTATTGGGAAAAATTCCAAACACAGATGTTTACGTGAAGTTATTGCACATACATGGGGAGTCCAGTGTATCTCTACTCTGTTCAGATGCAATCTTGTCTTCTGGACAGCAATGTGTCATACATCAGCAGGCACGAGAAATCATATAGATATATGTGATTGAATATTGTGACAAGGAGAAAGAAGAGGGAATTAAAATTGTCGTTATTTTTATTCATATTTTCATTCAGATTCATCATTATTGAACCAAAATATTGTATTTCATAATAATATCTAAAATTATATACACATAATCTTGTGTCCCTTCACATTGTGATGTATTTATGTTAATGTTACGGCAATGACCTAGTTGTGTTTGTACAGATTGATCACGCTTCAGAAAATTAGACCATATACTTTCCGAAATTATTTCACAAGGAAAGCTTTCCATAAATGCCAGTTTTTTAACTGGAAGACTAAAAGAACTCATAATTATTGGTGAAAGGGATGGATTACTGAAACAAGAAACTCGAGGTTGATAATAGGGACAATGACAATAAGACATCTTTCAGTGACGGAACATTGCTGATGATAAGTTTGACATTGCGCCTTTGCTAGTTGAGTAAATCACCTTTCTAGAAATTATTCCCATTGTACAGATTGATTGCACTAGAAAATTAACTATTTTACCATGCTTATCCTATAATTGCTGTAGTAATCTAATGACAAAAGTCTGGTTGGTTTTCTCTTTTTTACTGTTATGGAAATTGCAGAATATAGGGCTGTTTAGCCTCATTTTCATTCTTTGAAATCTATTAGAATAAATAATTATGTGGATACATATTTAATGTATTTGAAATCATTAAAGCTGTTTTGTGTGATTATGCACCCATGTTGCATATAATAATTGGCTAACCTTTCACGGCAGACACATGCAGCTTCCAAGTGCTCTATTTGTTTTTCATAGCTTACTATATGCCAAATTGCTAATATTTCACTCTTCTAATCTACCAGATAAGGCCAGATAGACGATCGCAGCGCTGGTCATTGAAGGTCAATATGCCTTAACGCTCTGTCGAGTAATACCTATTAGTAGAAAATTCTCTTAAATAAAGTTTCAAAAACTTTTTCACGGTACTTTATGTTCTTAATAACTTTATTAGTAGTATATGCTTGTCCTAATGTACAGATGTGAGCAAATGTATTCCGATGCATGCAAGACTAACCTACTGGAGGGAGGCGAGTTTCTTATCAGTTGTGCCAGGACGGTTCAGTTTCCTTATACCTGATCAGCGAGTTCAGTACACAGGTATTTAAGCCTCTAAGAAAAATAGAAACAATTTTGCCACATGAAACAGGTGGTTTTATTCAACTCTCCAGTGTCAACTTAGGTATTTATCAATGCTTTTCTTATTGACATCATTTTCTCTCTCTTCCCCTCTCGCACATACATTCCTCAACCATTTTAATTTCCCTTTCTTCTTTTTAAATGCATTTCCAATACTCAAACTTGTAGTTTTATCTGGAACGAAATACTTCTACCTTTCATATATTAACAATAATTAATATAATAAACTGCGTGGTATTTAAAATTAAGTGTATCTTGTTCCGAAAATAAATACATTATTTCCTTTGTTACAGTTCTCAAGAACAAAGTATATGGACATACTACTACAATTAATATAGCCACCAAGTTACCAAATGACTTAACGACCAATGAAATAAATAAAATAATTATTTTGTTTGATAATGACAGTTCATATACAAAATCACATTAGCGTCACGGGCATGTCGGAGGTTTCACGAAGGAATTCTTTAAATGTCAGTAAAACTGATATGATGCATTTCATGAAGAAACCATCGAACTAGACCGGGTCTGAACTTGCAACCTTGGGATCAGAATGCCAGCATCTAAATCATCCTGGTCAGCTTTTAGTATCGTCATCATCATCAATCATCATTGTTCACAGAAAAACTTTACAACGAAATATGTAGTTTGTGAATCAGATTTCTTTAGTGAATTATTTATTTGAAATAGATATTGAACACTATCAGTTATATGAATAAATTTGCAATATATGTATAGATAAATATGTAAGAAATAGATAATTTCATTTTGAATAGTTTGATGCAAATAAACATAGAAAACTATTATTATTATTATTATTATTATTATTATTATTATTATTATTATTATTATTATTATTATTATTATTATTATTATTATTTATTTATTTATTTATTTATTTATTTCGTTATTACTATTTCACAGCTTTTGTTGGCATTTCGTCTTATTCAGTAGCTCAAAAACTTTCTCACAGTGTGGCATGTTTGGAGTTCTTTTTTAAATTTATGTCCTCCATCGTTAAGTCATCGTTAATGAAATGGGTGAAGTGATGCTCAAATGAGTCTGAGATCCATGGAGCTTACAGCTACCTGACATTCATCTTTCGGGATAAGGGAAAACCCTGGAAAAATATTTATCCATGTAACTCACCCTGACCAAGATTCGAACTTGGGACCTCTTGAGCGTGAGGCAGACATGCTACCATCTATGCTAGCAAGGCGGGCATTTGGAGTATTGTTGCTCATTGTATATTGCTGATTATCTTCACTGGAATACCGATGTCTTGAATGTTCTCTGCTACGAATGTTGAGAGCACAGCTTCCACTGATGTAAATATTGGTATAATTTTTACACTTTGTAATTTCCAGATATTTTTGATCTCTAATGCCAGGTTCTGGTCAGTTAAAGTCAAGTCTGTGACTCCATATACATCGAGTATCTTCAACTAGGTGGTGGCACATGAGGAAATGAGGAAAAATGTTCGTATAACTTCCATATTCATCTCTGTAGTCCATTTTTTCCTCCTTGCTAGTTCGTTTCTTCTAACAGCAGTTCTGAAATCAGGTTGCAAGTTGGAAGTTGCAGTGTATTCTTTCATCACCTCTGGGTTTCATCATCATCATCATCATCATCATCATCATCATCATCATCATCATCATCATCATCATCACCACCACCACCACCACCACCACCACCACCACCATTAATTATTATTATTATTATTATTATTATTATTATTATTATTATTATTATTATTATTATTATTATTATTATTATTATTATTATTATTATTATTATTATTATTATTATTATTATTATTATTATTATTATGTTGGGTAGACTGCTAGGCAGGATAATTCATTGTTACTTGCCTCCAGTGGTCGGTGGAGGGTAACGTCAGTGTTGATCAGCAGGTTAACTTGATCTGTGCTTTCACTGGGCTAAACTAAACGATCATAGAATTTTTTTCTCCTCGTCTCTCCAACTCCCTCGTCCATCGGAAAAATTTTGCATGCGTGGGTACAAATTGCAGAGCTTCATCTCTGTTTCTTTCTCTCACTTTCTTACTCTCATTGTTTCTCTCTGTCCCTCCCATGATCCTTTCCTGTTTCGTCGTATGTACTGTCTTTCTTCCTCCATTGCTCTCCTCCCTTTCTCCTCTCTGTATAACTTACATGTCTTATGTTTAGAAAACCAATAATAGTACTGCTTGTTCTGGAATGTTAATAATTCAAACATATGAGAAAATATAGGGTACTTAAACTATAAATGAACCCACTCTCAGCCTCTCTCTACTGCACAAGATGGCCGACAGTTGCTGAGAAACTTGCACCACTGAGGTGGATTAGAATCCTTACCTTATAATAGATGCTGAAAATGTTGACCTTCTACTCTCAAACAGGGCATATATCGTGTAAATATTCTCGCTCGTTCTCAGAAGCTTAGCACAAGTATTCTTGTGATTTCTGGCACAAGGTTTTCCCTAAGTTCCTGTAATGTATGAGGATTGGAACGATACACATATGTTGAAACTAAAGCCCTATCGTTGCTAACATGTGCAAGCGTTAAAGCCAAATGATCCTGCTAAACCTATGAATTATTGTAACTGGTTTTTTCATGCCATAGAAAGAGGTTTCACTGATCCAGAGCTTTTGTTTTTCACTGATGAATTTTGGTTTCATTTAACTGTATATTTAAATATTCATAACAGTTGACACTGGGATTCAGGAAAACCTATGCTACTGGATGAAACACCTCATTATTATTAGAACATTGGAATATGGTTTGCGATAACTGCTAGAAGAATAATATGGCCCATATTCCTTGAAACAATAAATGCAGAGCGATATCAGAGGTTAATTCTGAGGCTATTTTCCAGTTGCTTGGCAAGAAGAGAAATTGTATGGTTGGTTCCAACAAGATTCTCTAACAGCACATATGGCTGTCGAATCATTAAATGCAGTAAGAGAAGTGTTTGATGACAGAATAATTAGTGAGAGACTAGTTTCAAAGGCCCTGGCCTCTATTTTCAATCTCTTTCCAACTGGCATCTGTTGTCTGCTCTCTCTGGTGGTGGAACTATAAACTTTTTTGTCAAATTCATAGTTCCACCACCAGAGAGAGCAGACAACAACAGATGCCAGTTGGAAAGAGATTGAAAATGGAGGCCAGGGCCTTTGAAACTAGTCTCTCATAAATATATGAAAAAGTAAGTGACGAGTGTCAATAAACCAACCACAAATAATTTTTATATTAATTTTGATGTCACTGTTACAAAATTCCTCCAAACACACATCAAGAATAATTAGTGTTGATTTGTTGTTCTCCTGAGCTAACGAGTTGTGACTTTTATTTATGGGGTTCTTTAAAAGACAAAGTGTATCGTCCCAATCCTCATACGCTACAGGAAGTTAGGGAAAACATTGTACAAGAAATCACAAGAATATCTGCTGCTGAGATTCTAGAGTGAGCAAGAATATTTACATAAGATATGCTGCCTTTTTTAAAGCAGAAGGTTTCCATGTTAAGGTAAAGATTCTAGTCTGCCTCTCGCTGGTGTAAGTTCCCCAGCGAATGCTGGCATCTCACTCAGTAGAGAGAGGCCATGAGTGAATTCTGTTACAATTTAACTACCCAGTATTTACAGTAAACAAACTTTTGCTTCTTCCATACCTACAATACAAATTGAAACTGTGTTTCTTGTGGTAACTGGTATATATATATATAAACACATGATACAAAACAAAAAATTTTAACTCCTTAGAACTTCATCTCATTGAATTTTTGTAAATTACAATGTTTGAAAGACATTTGCTGAGTTGTATCTTTTATTGGATTTAATAAGCAAGGTGTTTCAGTTTTTTGAGATTTCAGTTCATAGCAACCACCCAAACATAATCTAATAATAGAACACCATGTAGCATATTTTCAAAGTGGAACCTAAGATATGTTATACATCAAGTTTCCTTACAAATGAAACTTTTTATTCAAACATTATTGCTATAGCTATTCGCTTTGCTATTCATACATTAAATATAAATTAAAATTTTAAAATGTAATTTTTGTCTTCAGGGTTACTGAAGTTTTCACACATTATAAAAAAGAAATGAGGAAAAGCTTAAGTTGCTTCCTTTTACTTTCTGTGTATGAAAAATTAAGCAAATAGCACACTTAATGCAGTTTGAAACAAAATGTGCTAATTAGCAATAATCCCATAAAAATCTATCTTAACATGGCAAAAAGAGTTATCATTAATATAATTTTGAGTCGAACTAATACTCAATGCTCCATTTATTGCTAGTATTTACCTAGAATGTGTTTCGTTACGATCTTCCTAACATCATCAGCTGTTGTCGACTAATGGATGTTGGTTTGGTGAACTCATTGGAGGCGACAGGTCCTAACGAAACCTGTTCTAGGTGAATACTAGCAATAAATGGAGTATTGAGTATTAGTTCGACTCAAAATTATATTAATTTTTGTGCTTCATTGTATCATAGTCCTTACACATTGGAATAGAGTTATCATTGTTTTCATTATATTCTCAAATAAGTTTTGTCAGATGGCAAGTCAACCAAGCACAGCAAAGTAAAAAATGATATATCTACATATACAAAGCCTTCATTTGGATGCATAGCTGATACAGGAATTTTCTTAGCACCATGAAGGGCATACTGTTTGCTGACAAGAGTTCGATATTCAGAGCTCCTTAAATTCAAGCACATAGATTCTTTGTTTTAAGAGAGTTGATAATTTTATTTATTTCAGAGGGCATTGTTGGACTGGCTTCATGTTCATGCACAACATTTGGGAATTCTGATGCTGCCTCGTTACATCCAAAGTTAATATTTTGTTTGTGTTACATCTAAAAAGAATTTGTTAAACATTTCTGCAACTCTATAAGATTTATAAGTTTCATGATTGTCAATGCTTAGTGATATTAAATCAGTTTGTAATGAGTATGTATCTACTTCTCATTTTATTTTCAGAGTGTTGGATCAGTTTGTTATAATGTTATACTTTAGCTGCTTTTATTACCTTTTTTAGAAATTTAAAATATGTTTTGAAATAAGTGTTTTAAATCTAAGTTGTGATTGATTCTTGCATGCTGATATAGCTCTTTCCTTGAAATTAGAACCTGTCATGAGGTTCCAATTCCAAAAGTGATCCACCCATTGTCTTTTTTGAAGTTAAATATTTTGTTAAACTTATTGAGAAGTAAGATTCAAAGTGATTTTTGAAATGTTGAAGAAAACTGTTATATTTATGTTGGTATAATTTGTTTGGTAAATCTGTTTCTATGATTCAGGTTTAAGATTTTTTGCTGATCTTTGTTCAGGGTATTTTCATTTATTTCTCTATGTTTGTAATGTGTATATATATAGGCTTAAGTTTTAAATTTATCTTTTTAATGCATAGAACTTGTGCATCATGACCTGATAGTCCATTTGTTTTTGATAACATACTGCAAAACTTAATTCTTTCTGAATTTGCAAATATATTATCTACAGCAGTAGAAGAGCTATTTTGGATTTCCTTTGGAAAATTTACTATATCATGTATTGAGATTTAACTGTATTGGAACACCACAGTGAAGCGAAATAATTATTAATTTTTAGATGAGTCGTATTTATTACACATCTGCTTCACTTTTGTACCTATTTTGAGGACATGTTTCGCAAATCATAAATCATTCTGCATAAGAGCAGAAGATGCAAACGATGATTTGCGAAACATGTCCTCAAAATAGGTACGAAAGTGAAGCAGATATGTAATAAATACGACTCATCTAAAAATTAATAAATATATCATGTATGTTGTAAATAAAGTTATAAGTGGTTCCCTTTGAAGTCTCGATTTAAAATAATCAGCATCTATATCATTGCATGATTAATTTTCTTTTTTGTTTAAATAAAATGTTAAAATATGTTTGTGTTGGTTTCTGAAATTTCAAAATTGCTTAAGGGCTAGTATGATTAAATTCATTTGACTTTCAGTTTACTGAACTGCATAGAGTTCGAGGTCTCATTGACAACAAATTGCAGATAAATCTAAAATCTTATAAATAAAATCATTTCTAACATATTGTGACTTTGTGGGTTCGTGGAATAAAAAGTCCAATTACACAACTCGACAATGTTCTTTATTTCCACCGACTTACAGTTGAACACTTGCCAATTACACAGAATTACGTGCTGCAACAATTACAATTCACCAGTTCGTCCGTTACAATTTCCTTGTACTCGCGGTTACGTAAGCTCCGGTACTCGCTCACAGTTACGTACAGTCTTCCGTTGCACAATCTTTCCGTTCATTAACACGTCACTGACTAACACTGCCTTCCTACACCAAGAACTGTCCTCACTCACACACGCTAACCAACTCATTGACCAACTCAACTCTGTCTGTCTGTAACTCTCTTTATATAGGAATATCCTGCTATTCTAGAAGTCTCTGGTGTTTACAAGATTGTTCTAGTAACAGAAAGATCGAGAACCAGGTGTAGGAGAAACAGGCGACACAGTCATTTTTTCCCCTGACCACAGCCTGTCACCACTACAAGACAAACGAGGAGGAGGTGTGGCTAACACGGTCCTCCCCCCTGCCTTCTGTTCGCAGCTGGTTCACAGGGTGCTCCAGCGCTCCCATTACACTGCTCCCTCCTCAAAGCTGTTCGCCTCGAACAGCCCCATCGTAGCGTGCGAGGCGGTCCAGGTGTACCACCAGCATCTGCTCGGAGTCTCAGCCAGAAGTAGCGCTGCCGTAGTTTGTGAATCATTCGGTTCGCTCCCAGGTGTCCTCCTGAAGTACCGGCGTGCACTTCCTCCAAGACTTCCGGGACCTTGCTCCGGGGAAGTACCAACTGTCCTCTCTGCGCCTTCCCATCGGGTGACTCCCATACCCGGAACAGCACGCCCTCTCTGGTCTTCAACGAGTCCCATTGGGCCCAGTACGACTTG
Organism: Mantis religiosa; assembly: GCA_030765055.1. NCBI lineage: Eukaryota > Metazoa > Arthropoda > Insecta > Mantodea > Mantidae > Mantis > Mantis religiosa. The sequence goes on along the minus strand of CM060948.1, from coordinate 55,959,102 downwards.
TAGGTGGCGCTCCTCGGTGCGATGTCCTCCCAGGTCGGTCTCGTCCCTGCGTCCACTTCCCTCAAGAGTGGCCCCAAGTCTGCGTCCGCCAGCTGCTCCCTCCTCAGGCCTGCGCTATCCCAGCCTTCAGCAGGCACTGCCACAACTACTCGGACTGCTGCGGCACGCTCCTCCTCTTCCGCTCTTGTGCGCTCGTGGCCATCCTGGATCTGCGATAGGACACCTCCAATGCAATGGTCGCTGGCGTCTGTGTCCACAATGAAGGCACCATCCGGTTGTGGGAAACCCAAAATTGAAGCACTGCACAGGGTCCCCTTCGGGTGCTGGAAAGCGTCTTCGGCGTCCTCCGTCCACACATAAGGCCGGTTTTCCTCCGTCAGGCGGGTGAGGGGTTTTGCGATGTTGTCGGCCTTTTCCTCTAAGTCATTAAGGCGGTCGTCTACTTGACTCTTCCGCTTGCCCAGGTTCGCGACGTCATCCCTCACGCCGGCCAACCGTTCCTCAAACTTGGCGGCGAGAGCCTCGTTCGCCACCTTCATTTCGGTAGCCAGACGGTCATTCGCTGCTCTCATTTCCGTGGTTAACTCGGCCTTCATTTGTTCCATCTTCTCGGCGATGAGGTTGTTGTTTGCCGCTTCTATTTTTGCAGCGAGGTTTTCAGTTGCCGTCTTCATTTCTTTCAGCTCTGCGGTGATGTCCCTAGCCGTCCTGATTAGTTTCAGTTCCGCGGCCAGGTTATTTCTAGTCTCCAGCTTCTCTGTTAATTCGGCCTGCATTTCCATCATCTTCTCCAAAAATTTTTCCAATGCCGCGTCCATGGTTGTAATTTTTGGTGAGGTTATCTTCCCGCTTCCTGACACCAGTGTGACTTTGTGGGTTCGTGGAATAAAAAGTCCAATTACACAACTCGACAATGTTCTTTATTTCCACCGACTTACAGATGAACACCTGCCAATTACACAGAATTACGTGCTGCAACAATTACAATTCACCAGTTCGTCCGTTACAATTTCCTTGTACTCGCGGTTACGTAAGCTCCGGTACTCACTCACAGTTACGTACAGTCTTCCGTTGCACAATCTTTCCGTTCATTAACACGTCACTGACTAACACTGCCTTCCTACACCAAGAACTGTCCTCACTCACACACGCTAACCAACTCATTGACCAACTCAACTCTGTCTGTCTGTAACTCTCTTTATATAGGAATATCCTGCTATTCTAGAAGTCTCTGGTGTTTACAAGATTGTTCTAGTAACAGAAAGATCGAGAACCAGGTGTAGGAGAAACAGGCGACACAGTCATTTTTTCCCCTGACCACAGCCTGTCACCACTACAAGACAAACGAGGAGGAGGTGTGGCTAACGCGGTCCTCCCCCCTGCCTTCCGTTCGCAGCTGGTTCACAGGGTGCTCCAGCGCTCCCGTTACAATATGGACAAACTCCATCTTTATGTGATTTTTTTCTTAGAGTATTCTGCTCCTAAAGAGTACCCATGCAATGAAAATTTGTTGAAATTCCTGTTGTGTCCAGTGATATTCAGAAATGTATAAAATGTGTTGTAGTAGTGTTTCAGTATTAAAACTAATAGCAAATTTGTCCACTTTGTTTCTTTGTTTTGATGAAATAAGTCAGTTAGTTTTCAGTTAAGTTCAAGTAAGCATTTTAATTGGAAGAGATAAGTACTGCTTTATTATACAGTCCAAGAAAAGTTACTTAGTTTGCACATTAAAGAGGAATATTGGCATATATGGTGACAAAATTATTAGAATTAAAGTTGTTTAAAATCAAAATGGTTCAGGTACTTCTGACTTTAGATAAAACATAGATATTGCGTTATTGTTGGTGATATGACAGCTTTGTGCAACAGAATTGTTGATTTAAAACTACTGTTTTTTAAAGAGGATAGATTTTACCATAGCAGGTATGTTAATAGCTGAAACAGTAGTATTAGTGTGAAGATAATCTGCATGTTATATATAACGTGTGAAAAATGGAATGTGGTGTGCAGTAAGTCTGTGTTTAATAAATACGTAAAATATGAAGCTATTAACAGTGAAGCAAACAAATATATACAAATATAATAATTTGTAACTTAAAACTTCACTTATCTTATAAGAATTATCATTTCTTATAAGACAAGTGAAGTTTTAAGTTACAAATTATTATATTTGCATATATAAGTCTGTGGTTTTTTGATGTGTAAACTTCTTAATGTGTTTGGGACATTTTGAATATATTCTTCCACAAACTGATTGATGAAGAGCAAACTTATTTATATTTCACAAAGGATATTGAAACTCTGCATTCTGCATTTAACTTAATTACAGAAATTGAGGGAATGTTCAATTACCATATTATTAGCTGAGGTCTGTGATCATCTTGCTTGCTTTTTAGTTTTGGGGGGAAATTGAAAGACAAAGTGTATGCCTGATATCCCTATGCGTTATATTAGTTAAAACATTTGTTCAGAAATCTCCAGACGTCACAATAGAAGATTTTTTGTCTGTTGATGGTGACATTTAAATTATGTAAGACATGCATTCTTGTACAAGGGAAGCTGTCCTTTAGTTTTATGTAATACAAGCCAGTTAAATGTTTTTCTTTTTTGAGAGTCCAACACAAGTTTAACCATGAAACATGGCAGTTCATTCTGCCAATGGGGTTGTTGCAAAGTTGGAAGGAGAGAGCTGATTTTGTTATATTAGGTCTTCAGATTTATTCAGCCTTTAACACCAGTTGTTTTCAATGAATGACATTATTAGTTTAGTGAGCTGGATCTGCATACGTTTCCCACTTTGTAAACAGGTTAATGTACGGCAGTGTACGGAACTATTTTTCATTAAGACACTTTGTGCATTCTTTGCATGTGAGGTGGAATTGCATGGTTGAATGCTACTTTTGATCTGGAAGGGTACAAGGGAGAGTCTTTGATATTGGCTGTTGTATGCATGATTTCCTCTGTTCTTTCCCAGAATTCCATAAAATCTCGAGACAACACATGATTAGAAAGATAGGCATACTTAAGATCACTAATCTGGAGTTAAATTTTCATATATTCCTACAATGCTCCAATTGTTATGTAGCTTTCTTCACAGTGATATTATTTTGTTTTATGTCTTTTCTTAATTTATTCTGTGTATATCAGTTTTCATTTGCTGCTGAAAAGAGTATAGAGCTTTCTTGTAATGGAAAAGTTTGTACCATTAGAGCTACAAGCCTTCAGATTACTTGAGCTACTTGTAAGTATATATGCTCAGATTGCAATTTTATTAAATGCAAGTTTATTAGACTTTTAATTGTAAATACTGGAAAGGCACAATATAAGTTCACTAAGGTTACTCTAATTATTGATATCCACCCCTTCCACTTTCTTTCGCTAGTTCTTTGCCAAAGATACTGGTGATAAACATGCTTCAAAGTTTGCATGATTGGAGAAATTTATTAACAATGGTGTCAAAATTAATTGAAAAAAAAAAAACTATATTTCTAGTTGATTTTTAACACTTTGTCACATTTTTATATTATTGAGGGACTAGTTTTGGAAGCCATTGTGTCCATTTTCAACCTCAAAGGTCCGACTATCATATGTTGTCATCTGCTCTCTTCTCTCTGGTGGTGAAACCATGAACTTCTTTATCAAATCATCAATTGGTGGGATTTCCAAGTTCATTACCCTGTCCTTATTTTTCCATATTAATATGTTCTTCCACATTGTCAGTTTGTTTTGGTTTATCACCCCTTTTAGTAATTTTGGATTTATGTCAGTGTCATGGTTTTTATTCCAAAAATAAAATGTTACTGCTAATTTATCTTCTTGTTTCAATTTGAAGCTACTGAATTGCTCTTTTGATTCTGGTGTTTAGGTTTCTTTTAGTTTAAAAAATGTTACATAGGCCAAACTAACAGGAACTTAAAAACCAAAATCAAAGAGCATGTTAGAAACATCAAATTGAAACAAGAAGATAAATCAGCAGTAGCATTTCATTTTTGGAATAAAAACCATGACATTGACCCAAATCCAAAATTACTAAAAGAGGTGATAAACGAAAACAAACTGACAGTGTGGGAGAAAAATGTTAATATGGAAAAATAAAGAACTTTGAAATCCTACCAGTCGATAATTTGATAAAGAAGTTCATACTTTCACCACCAGAGTGAAGAGAGCAGTTGACAACAGATGATAGTCGGACCTTCGAGGTTGAAAATGGATGCTCCTTCTTCAGAAACTAGTCCCTCAATAATATAAAAATATAAATTATGAAGTGTTAAAAACAGAATAGAAATAGTTTCTGCTTTAAAGAACTGATGTAATGATCACACAATTGATTTAGCAAGCTAGGCTGAATAATTCTGAAGACTCAGTATGAATGGCATCTTATCTTTACTGTAGTAAAACTGTAATCTCCTTGATACATTAACCATTTTGGAAGCATTGATTTTTGTGTGTAATTTTATCAAAGTAAAAAGTGAAGCAAATGTCTTGTTTTAATGTTCACTTCTCCTCAATAACTTGCGACTGACGGGCAGATTAAATTCCTTTTTTACATATTTGACCATTGTCCTAGCTTCTTATGTAAAACAAAATTTTTTATGCCCTAATTTTCAACAATTTTATCCAGATACTCTGCAAAACATTAAAGGATAGAAGCAGGCTTTTTATAGAAATATGCTGTTAAAATTTTGTGGAATGGGTGCAAAGTGGTATGACTATTGAACATCATGTTTTTCTTGTGTGTGTGATTATACTAGCATTATCTGACTTCTGATGAAGTCATGAAGTAGTGTGCAGTTACGTAGATATGCACATAATTACATATGCACTGTCATCCATAAACATCCTTAAAGAATTATTAATATTTAGATGAGTCGTATTTATTACGTCGTACGAAAGTGAAGCAGAAGTGTAATAAATACGACTCATCTAAATATTAATAATTATTTCGCTTCACTGTGGTGTTCCAATACAGTTAAATCTCGATATCCTTAAAGAAATTAATATTTCTTGACATTGTAGGAAAATCACTCACTGAAAAATTTAAAATGTAAACTACTAATGTAGATTAAACTACTTATTTTATTTTGAATAAAACTTGTTCTTTCAGGTTTTATTTTTGTGTTTCTAATTTATTTCAGTTCCAATTATTTTCTTTGAATATCCTATTCCTTTTCCTTCCCTATCATTTTGTTTAAACAGAATACATATATAAACATTTTAAAGAACCAAAATCTGACACATATTGGAGTATTAATTGCATTTAAGAAATAAAAGAAAATGAAACAAAACTACTAAGTGAGGAGCAAAAGGATTTCACTGGATATATAAAATACTACATTCATTACAAATGCTATAGGATGTTCTTACCACTGTGTGGTAAACACTGGTTTTGAATAGGTGGAGTCAGGCTGAAAAGTTCAATGCCTTAGCCAGGATTTGAAACACGGATCTTTCAGTCCCTATCTGGTTGCTCTTAACTGTTAAACTACCATGGCCAACATGCCAGCATGGCATTAAATTCTCCAAATGTCTTGTATTTTTCCTGGAAAAACACTAGGGGTTCTCATATACAGTGAGATATGCACGTTTGTGGCGACGTACTATTGTAAGTACACAAGTCCCAGGCTTCAGAGTTAAACCGCTATTTGAAGTGAAGTGGCTTCTGAGCTTATAGGTCGTGGTTAAAGTGAAAGCCTAAGCATACACATTAAACCACTATTATTAGATTAATTGTCCTGCACCATGGCATAGTGGGCTAAAGCATCATGCTTTGGTTCCCTGCCACGGAATGCATCCCAGGTTTGATCCCACCCCTGGGCGTGCAGATTTCAAGTCCCAGTTATAGGACCGGTGCCCACTCAGTATCATAAAGAAATTGAGGAGCTTGCGATAAGTCATGAAAGCCAACTTTCCGGCTGGGGGGGCTGAGATGCTGACCATATTTCCTTTCTGTATCGGTTGGATGATTGCCCACCTGTACCTTGCATATATGGGTGTGAGGCCGGCAGTAGGCTTGGCAGACCCTGGTTTGATATGGACTAGTGCCATAGGTTTAACTTTTTTTTATTAGGTTAATTGATGGAAATTATCATTCTTCCACACTAGCCATGGAAATTCATGGTTCAAATCCTGGCTTGAAATTGAACTTTTTATTCTGTTTCTACCTATCCAGAACCTTAGCCCATACACTGCTAGTGTGGAAGAAGGATTAATTTTCATGAGTTAACTGCTTTTGAAATTAATAGTGTGCACAATGGTCACAACAAATTGCTCTAGTTCCACCATTGGTGGATAACTTAGCAGAAAGCATGTGAAACTCTCTGTTGAATTCTTTTTTGTCAGTTTCAGCAATAGAGATGAGAGTTTGTTAGATTTGATCACTTGTATTAGGTATGAAGGAATTTTGTATGTTGCATATTCCAGCTATGAAATAGGAAAATAACTTCCATCAAATTACACAGAAAATGAAGCTATTTACAGTGGAGTAACAAACACTACATAAATAGAAATATTTAGTAAATATTCTCCACTTATCTTAAGAAGCCGATGACAATACTTATATTATGTTTTTGAGAAATTAATTTCATGAGCATTTGCCCACATTTTCAGTCAACACACTTCGTTGTCAAGGATACCATGCATTTATGTATTCACGTATTACCAGCATCTGAAGACGAAACAAACCTAAAAACAGAATCAATTGCCGGTATGTCAAAATTCATTATGTGATTTTTATTTTTTAAAATAAATATTTTTTCCCAAACTATTAAATCTATGGGAACATTTAATTGTTTTAATAATTTAACTTCAGGATTTATTTCATGGTTAAATGACCATGATTATTTTCTATTATGCAAAAACATAATAGAAGTATTGGCATCGGCTTCTTAAGATAATTGTAGAATATTTACTAAATATTTTTATTTGTGTAGTGTTCCATCAAGTTATTTGAAAAGCATTGTTTCAAATTTTATTATGTCAAACAATGTACAAAATTGAGTTTATAGTTTCAAAGCAATCTTTCATGGTGTGTAGTCAGGTTGTAATATTGTAGTATATAAGCTAAGGTCTTTGATAGAGTCAATCCATGGATTCAATTCCGGCCATGGCATTGAATTTTTCATGTTGACTCTATCAGAGACCTTAGCCTATATACGGCTAGTGTGAAGAAATGATTAATTTCCATCAATTAACTAAAATAATAAGAGTTAAATGATGAAGTCTGGGACTCAAGTACTTACAATAGTAAGTTGCCACAAACGGTGTATCTCGAATGCGTGAGCCCCTAGTGGTCTACCGGGAAAATATACGAATCAAATGGAGAATTCTGTCATGACAGCAAGTTGGCCATGGTAGCTCAATGGGTTAGAGCGACTGGACGGAAACTAGGAGATCCGTGGTTCAAATCCCGGCCATGGCATTGAATTTTTCATGTTGACTCTTATATATCAAAGACTACAGCTAGTGTGAAGAAATGATTAATTTCCATCAATTAACTAAAATATCTGCTACACCTTTCAGAACTGTATATCCAGGATTTTTGGTGAGCACCATTTGTAGTTTATGGAAACAATTTTCCCAGCCTCACCAACAGCTTTCTATAACTGACTTTCTGCTCTTGTAAATAATGTGATTGATTCAATAAGACTGAGCTTTGATGATTCTAATTGCTCTGTAGTATCTGCTAAATATGTGAAATTAGTGTGAATAAATGACAGATCCTGTCTCAAACCTTTCTCATAGGACATTCGAGTCAACCTTAATACACTGTGATTCTTCTTCCAAAACACTATTTACAATCTCTTCAAAATTGTCAATGTTCTCACTGTAAGTACTTCACAGCCTGTAGCCACATACCCCATCTTGTCAAAATAGGCACTGGCAGTCAAGGCTGATTGGGACATCTTTCTTTGTAAGCTGGAACTCTAGAACTTGACTTTAAAAATACTTTCTTTATGAAGGATATTAAATCATTAATTTTGGGAAACTTGTTTCAAACCTCCTCTGCTTCTCAGTAAAGTGTATCAGCCAGACTAATTACGTGTGTTAAATTCTGGAAGAATACCTTCAAGTGATTCCCAGGTGCTATCATATGTTGTGTTGCATCAGTGTACAGTAACAACACCGTTTGATCATTTACACCATTCGGATGCAGAACTTTTAGTCTGGAGTTTATGAAGTAGGCAACTGATTGAGCATTAGTTTTCTTCAACACCCTCAAACAAATCAAATGCAAATTTACATAATTTTCTTCATCTAATTTCCCTACAATGAAATTTGATATACTTTGCCCCAGGGTATCTGTGGTTTCATCTACGGAAATGCAGATGTAAGAATCTCCTAATTCTGACCTTATTTCATTCAGTTGTAATTCATACACCATCTCAAGATAATTCTTTTTAACCCTTTCACCAATATGGACGTCATATGACGTCTAAGTTAAAATGCCCAAACCGATATGGATATGTATAGACGTCCTGCGCCTACATGCATTTAATGCTTATTTAATGCCAATTATTTTAATCTTCCTATTTTACAATAAATTTAAATAGTTCTATAAGGGATGAAAACTTATGCTTAAAGGTTTCTTTTTGAATGGCGCACCCCAAAACCTGGATAACTGCACCAGGGCATATCTTCAGATTCACGGCAAATAATATTGGTTTCATTACGAACTTCTTTTTCACGACACACTAGACATTTTCGAAATGGTCATGACTTTTTTGGTTGTGGGTGGTATCCTTTTAGTAAAGTGATTTCTCTCAAGTATGAGGGGTGCTTTAGTGGTGAATTTCTTACCCCCAGTTTGAACAGGCCTCTAAATATTAGAGTACTCGATTAGGTTATGAGCTTTTGAAACGCATAAGTCCAGGTAGTTCATTGTTTTGCATAAATTTAGAGCTTTGCAAATAACAACAATTGTGTATTGTTACATCCATCTGGTATAAAAATACTTCTTTTAACTTTTAACTGTAAAGAGAGATAGCTTGTAATAACTGATTCACCCCACCCATATTTGACCCGTTATTTCTCCTGAAAATGGAACAGTTAACATGCCATCTGTAGACCAGTACACGTCTAATGTAGGCTTACAAATAACATGTACACTGTCCACTCTTGAATTCTCCCTTAGGCCCTAAACTGCTTTTAGAGGTCAGGGCTTCCCTCATCCTACTCGCATATATGTTTGTTTCCGTAACAATGGAAATGTCGGTTGGATGTCAGAAGTTGCTGTACATCAGAAAATATGTATATTTGTCTATATGTCTATTTGCCTATATGTTATTTGTGTTTGAGTTATTTTGACCACTGCACAATGTTGATTCTTCTCCAACACCTAAAGGAAGCGAGTCATTTTCTTCCCTACTGCTACCTACATCCTCAACAACTCATATGTTAGGTGCGTTCAATGCAAAGAATGGCTTTTGCCACCATGAAATATAGTAGTAAAATTTCAATGATTTATTAATACACACTCTACTTATTGTTACTATAGATGTGTTCTGCCTTTAATGGTTTTTAAACCAGTTTTTGTTTTATTCAAATAACTTAATAAATACGGTAGATACGAATGTGTATTTATGAAGCATTTTTACAGCATTTAACAGTTTAAATGCCTTGCTCTGTTTATTGGGTATCCGTTTCTGGCCCGTGAAGGGTTTAAATGGCCATTGGCGAAGCGGTTAAGAGTCAATTCAGAGGGTATTGTTTTTTTGCAATATTTCTTTAAAAATTATTTCATTGTTGTATTTTCAATTACATTCCAAGGAGTGTTGGCTGCAGCAAATGCTTTACACATAACAAAGATAATTGGGATTTTATTTCTGAGGGCATGGGCTGTGTAATTAAAGTTTTCTTCTGAGAATCTTTCTTTTTAGAGTTTGCTTGGTGCATTGAATTTTTTTATGTTGTACCAAGTGACTCCGTTTCTTGGCAGAAACTTTAAATAGAAGAATATATTTATAAATATACTTAAATGTTGGTAATCATATATCGTTAAAGTACGAGAATTAAAATTTTAAATAACTAATATAATTTACATAAAAATTAGTATAACTTCAAAAAATGCATATCACAAAATTAATACTGTCTTGATCATTTGTACTGTTAGACCCCCAGTATTAGACTTAATGAAATGCACCAAACAAATTTGAGGTTATTTTCAAACAGAAGAAAAACTCAAACAGTACAATAAATTGTGGTAGTTAACATATATGGTCTCATCTGAATAATAAACTTCACAGGAAATGCAGTAAAAAGTTAACCTCTTTATTGCAGACCTGACAGAAAATTATTTTCCCATCTGTTGTATAAGACTGGAAATCCAAAATCCATGTTCTTATTAATGCACTTTTGGTAGAGTTCTTCTTAGGCATCTTGCAGTACTAGCACAAAAATGATCACAGCAACCAAAGACTTTAATATTTTTATATGAACACGAACTGACACTTTGCCTTAGGTGCAAAAAACTCTTTCTTAGAACCAGACGTGGGCCATTAAACCAACACAGACAACTACATAAAAGCTAATGGCAACAGCCCAAGCTCTCACAAACAGGCAATCTTCAACACACAGACTGGTGAACATCCCTCTTACAAGAATAATACAAAGCAGAATATGTCAAAATAGTTGAAATGGCACAAAGAAATGGCTTCCCCAAATCATTAGTGGATAATAAAGTGAAGCAAAAAAGAAGTTACTAAAAAAACTATAACTCTCTCAGCTACAGAAACAAAAATGACTTTCAAAAAAAGTTCACATACTACTCATGCCTTTGATAAATTCCAAAAAGTTTTCAAAGAAAATAACATTCAACTAGTACCAGTCATTCAATACCTTTTAAGAAACCTACTATGCTCAAACATCAATGATGCCATTCCACCTAATAAAAAATCTGGTATATATCAAATTGAATGCAGTGACTATAATCAAGTTTATATAGGAAAAACCAAAAGAAGTTTAAGAGATTAAAGGAACACTTCATAAACATAAAATATAAACAAACAATTAGAAAAATCAGCAGTTGCCACCCATTTTTCGACAAAAAATCACAACATAAACCAGAACTGAAATTTCTTAAATACACAACACGAAAGCAAGAATTGTCCACATGGGAACAAATTTTCATTTCGAAAAATGGAAATAAGAGTATTTAATTTTTACATCCACCAGAAAGATATGTTCAGCAAGTTCTTCGAACTGTCAGAAAATATTGTCAGCTACACCACTGATTGATAATGGAGGAAATTAAGCCTCCGAAACATCTTCCAGGAAATTTAAAAAGTAAGTGTTGTTTAGTGTTATTAATCTACTCACCTTTAAATTTAATAGGCATTTATGTTTAAATAGAGACACTATGAAAGTTGGTTAATAACCTTTTTAGGTCAATTATAGGTGTAAATATCTATGTTAGGCTCAATAGGCTGTAAAGGAAAACAATAGGTAAAAACCTAAGTATCTGAAGTCTACTGATTAGTTATACTGAGCACCAGTGTGCTTATCTCAACAATGTTATGGTTTCAATAATGACAGTTATCTTTTACGAGTTGTGTGCAAAGGAACAAATAAATAAATAAATAAATAAAATCTGAATATTCTACCCCGGCACCTAGACAACTATACCGGGGCATATATCCAAATTTTCTCTTTATTTTTCCATAAAATCCTTACAATTGTTATAATTATACAAATCTCTCAGAATACTAATCTACAAAAATAAAATGAAATAAAATAACAGAAATAAACACAGAAAAGCAACAAAAAAAAAGAAAGAAAACAACTATAAAAATTACAAAATCCTTATTTTCTAAATCTACATCTAAATCTACTAATGCTGCAGTCCACTATGGCCTCCGCCATCACTCTCCCCCTCTGCCGCCCATGCAGTCAACTCTATTTTGAACTCACGCTGATACTTCTCTTCTTATTACTCTCTCTACTCTTCTCTTTCCTCTTGTAATCTACTTCTATATTCGGCAAATGTCTCTCCCTCTCTTCTCCTAGATCTGAATGTTCTTCTCTCTGCCCATTCCTGTCTTCCTGTTGAGGTTACAAAGAATCTTCTTCTATTGACTTGATTAAGATTATCAATTTCTAATTGTACCTCTTCTAATTCTTCTTCTTGTTGATCTATTTCTTCTTCTTGAATTCCCTCCATTGTTAGATTATTCAATAACTCTTCCCGTCTTATCCTATTTTGTATTCTAGAACTCCTTCTTGGATCTTGTACTATTCTTCGCCTATTATCAACTCTTTCTCCTTTGAATATTTTTACCTCCCATGCTTTCTTACTTAAAAAGTTAGTCAAAACTTGTAATTTATTTACTAATTGTGGATCTCGAATTATGTCATTTACGATATATCCTGCTAGCGCATGCCTCTCTTCTTGTTGGTGAATTGCATATCTTCCACATTCAAATACTACATGTTCAGGATTATCTTGTTTGTTACATAATTCACATATATCATTTTCAGTTTTATTCATTTTCTTCCAATAGGTCTTATAAGGTCCGTGTCCTGTTATATAATGTATAAATCCCTTTGTTGGTTGAATAAAATTCAATTTTAGTCTCTCTTTGACGTTCTGAAAAATTTCAAACACTCTTCTACCTTCTAGACTTCTGTCCATTCATTTTGCCATTTATCTTTTAAACTATTTTTAATCACCCAAGATTTGTTTGTTCTGACTCCAGTTATATTATAAACTTTTTCTAAATTTCCTTTTTTCGCCCAAAATTTTGCGCCCTTCAATCTTATTAATAAATCAATCGGCCAAATGGCCGTTGTTACTAGCAATGCCATAGTTGGTGTTGTTTTTACAGCTCCTGTCAGACGTAATAATACTTTTCTTTGCGTTCTTCTCAACAATCTTCTTATTTGCGCATCGTCCATCCTTTCTGCCCAAACTGCTGCCGCATACGTCATAATTGAAGCAAAAATGGTGTTATGAATATCTGTATGGTACGCAATGGAAGTACAAAATTTAAATTGGTTATTCTTGCTAGCTTTAGCATTATTTTCTCTGTTTTCTGCCTAATATACTCCATGTGTTTTCTGAAATGAAATTTTTCTTCTATCATGTTACCCAAATATCTCATCTCTTTTTCCCGTTTAATGTTCTGATTATTTATCTTCACTGTAGGATCCCGCTTTAAATTTCCCTTGAAAAGCACATAATTTGACTTGTTTGGTGCAATTTTTAGTTTTGTTCTGAAACACCAATTTGATAATGTATTTGTAACTTCTCTTGCTTTATTTTCTAGCTCTAGTCTGCTCTGTCCATCCACCATTATGACTATGTCATCAGCATACGCTATTACATCCAAAACCTGATGATCTCTTTCCAGTAATTCTAATAAATCTTCTGATAAAATATCCCAAAAAAGGGGCCCCAAGATAGAACCCTGAGGGCAACCCTTGGTTATCTTCTTCCTAGTTTCAAAATTTGATACACCAATGAATACTTCTCTATTGGAACAATAATCCTTTAATAAATTATAAATAGTACTTGAATATTTCTTGTCTTTTAAAATGCCGAAAAAATACGGCCACCATAAATTATCAAAAGCGCCCGATATGTCCACAAATAATCCAATTACATAATTCTTTTGGCTTTTTGACACTGTTTCTTGAATTTTTAATATTGCATCCTCAGTTGAATATCCCTTTCTGAAACCAAATTGTTTATTATTCATACCCAGCATCAACCTATTTTCCATTACTCTTTTATATATTAACTGTTCAAAGATCTTGCCAATAGCATTTATTAAACATACTGGTCTGAAAGATTTTGGTTGCGTTCTGTCCTTATCTGCTCCTTTGCACAAAATTACAACCTTTGCCTCCTTCCACAAGTTTGGAAATCTTCCTCTTGCCAAACAATCATTAAACAAGAAACACAAAAACAAGACAATTTCTTCTCGTATATTATACAAGACTTCATTTATAATACCATCTGGACCAGGTGCCTTCTTCTTTTTTAACTTCTGCAGAATTAATTTTATTTCTGTAATATCAAAGGGATAAACAGGATTTCCTGTATACTGCAACATCATCTGGTTTCTTTTTTCAACATGAATATCATCATCTTCTTCCTCTTTATCATCTGTCAATAACGTATGTAATAACAATTCCACCGATTCTTTCCCGCTTTCTGTCATCTCTCCATTACCCTTATCTAATGTGGTTAAGATTTCTGGCTTCTTAATTTTATCCATAATAATTTTATACGGTTGTCCCCAGACATCTTGTTTTAAATTATTCTCAACGAACTGTTCCCAATGTTGTTTTCTGGTGTCTTCTAATAATTGTTTATACTTTTGTTTGGCCTCCCTATAATTCTTTAAGTTCTCTTCTCTTTCTGTATGTATGTTGGATTTTTAGCAGATATTTCTATTATGGACTAGGGTATTGTATTGGGTGATAATTCAAGAGGAAGACAAAAGAGAGAAAAGTAAGTAAGTAAGTAAGTTTTATTCACCGTAAGAACATACAATATTCATGGCTTCGTCAAATTTGTACCCGTAAGAATAATACAATTCTTTTGAGCAATAACATTGTGAATACAATAGTAATTAATAATGCACTAGTAATTAAACAATACAATAGTAGTTAAATAATACAATAGTAATTGACAGAATAATAATACAATAGTAATTAAGAATAATGCAACTTAGGTCACACATTTTTTAATGTATTACACTTCCAAAAACTAGACTGTAATAGACATAACTTTTACCAAAAAAATCAATATTTACTTTATTATTCAATTCTACTTCTCAAAAACTCATCAATTGTCTGTGGCATTATTTTTATTAGGATATTTTTTACAGCTTTTCTGAAATTTTTATTATTTAGATTTTTTATCTTAGCTGGGAGTTTATTATATAGAATGATTCCTTTGTGAGAGATGAAATCTAGACTCAGACTGAGACGATGATGATTTAGATGTATATTTTTACTGTTCCTTGTATTGTATGTGTGACAATCTGAATTACTTGTAAATAGTGATCTATTCCTATGTATAAAATAAACTACTTCATAAATATAAATACATTGAACAGGTAAGATGTTAAATTCTTGAAATATTGGCTTGCTTTCTGTTCTTAAGGGAACCTTTTTAATTATTTTTAATATTCTTTTTTGCATCTTATATATACACGAGGACTTGGATGTGGACCCCCACAGAATAATTCCATATGTAATTATAGGTTGTATATATCCAAAATATATTGTTTTTAATACCTCAATGTTTAGTACCTTTGTTAGAATTCGGAACGCGTAGCACAGTCGACTTAGCTTTTCACCTAATTGCTTTATATGATGCTCCCAATTTAGACTGGAATCAATCCATATTCCTAAAAATTTTGTAATCTGAGTTTCTGTTACAAAGGAGCTGTTTATGGGAAACTGGATGGGGTCATACCGAGTTTTTTGACTAAAGTTAATGGAGACAGTTTGAACATAAAAACCAGCTAATGAACTTCGAAATCCTGCCAGAAGACAACCCCACATTTAAATTCAACACAAAATCAACAGATAGGCAGCAGCAACTCCAGAACTACCCACACCACTGGATCAAGCTTTAGTTGCATTAGAGCCGATGATGCGAATGATGGTTCGCGAATTATGTCCTCAATATAGGTACGTAAGTGAAGCTGATGTGTAATAAATATGACTCATCTATAATTTAATAATTTCCTGGCAAGTTACTTTGTAAAATTGGGAACATAGTGAGCAAAAACAAACACCTTTTCCTTCTAGAATTATTGCAGAGCTAAGGTATGTTTCCTTAAAAATTCTGTCTTAGCTTTGCTCAAACAAGAAAAGAAGCAGCACTGTAGTATAGAAAGTAGTTGAATTATCTGGAAATAAACTAAGTATATTGCTGAAAGCAAGGGGAAAAAAAGCAATGCACTATAAGCCTAAAACTTCACCTAAAAATATATTGTAAATGACATTAAAATATTGTTTTGCATCCACAAATCTGTGTGGGTGTGTGTGCGTGCGTGCGCGCGTGTGTGTGTGTGTGTGTGTGTGTGTGTGTGTGTGTGTGTGTGTGTGTGTGTGTGTGTGAGCAGAAATGACTTACTTAAAGAGGATAAAAGAATAGTTTGCTTTGTTAATGATGCTATGATAGTAAATATATTGACATGGAGCTGTCACTTTCAAGCACACTTAAAACTCATCAGTCTGGGCTGAGTTTGAACCTGCAGACCAGCTTTTAATTACCTGAGCCACCCAAACCTACTTACTTAGAGGATGATATAATATCCAACATCTGAGCCCTCTTTATTATGAATGCTTTGAGATGCATAAATCAGAATGCAACATTTAAGTGTAAACTTTAACTATTTTACAGAATTTAGTCAAACTCATTTGCAAAAGAAATGATGGTAGAAGGTTGAAAAGCATTTCATTTTACAGTGAACATGCATAAATGCCCTCATTGTGGAAGGAGAGATTGTCTCAAAGTATTAGTGTTCCACAGTACCAGTCAGTTACTGTCAGTTATATTTGCTGTGCTGTAGTTTCGGAAGAGTTAAATGATAACTGTGATTGTTTGTGAGTTCAGTTTATTTTAACAACTACAGATCAGCAAATATGCACAGATTTGGAAAGCACCAATGTAATAATAACAGGGCTGTAAGTTTACATTAGGCACTAATGTTTCATTTGTAAATGGGGTAATAGAGCAAGATGTTTCTCGCTTCAAGTGGAAGAAATGGGTTGTTCAACAGCATGTTGAAACCAGTTCACTAAGAAACTAATAGAAACTGAGGAAAGTTCTTCCTCCCCTTCATACAAAACTTGGTCTCAATAAAAACCTTGTGAAGAACTTCAATCAAAATGTGTCTACTGGCATTTAAACTTGTGTTTACAAGTTTGTTTAAAGATCAAGAAAGGAATCTTAGCATGCTCACAGATTTGTACAGATTTCCAACATAGTTACTGTGGATACCTTTTAAGTAACATTAAGAAGAGGGCATGTAAAGAAACTGACAAATTGTAGAGTTTCTTGGAAAATCATGAAAAAATTGAATATGACAAATTTGTATCAAAATTGTTATCTCTAAAAATGAAGTGTTTCATGTTGGTTAAATTGTATTTGTTTGGTCTCACATTTGAAGATAGTGGGGTAATCAATAATGGATATGGAAACTATTTTCATTAAGAAATTCTGATGTTGGAAAATTATTACCAAATTAAGAGGAGTGCAAAAATACTTGCTGACTTCTGCTGGTCATTATCTTAGATTCTCATGAACTTGGAAGTAAGAGAGAACCAAAGGTATTGATTTATCTAAGGAACCTGGATTTTGTTTAATAGTTGCAGATATTTGAGTTGAATGTAATTCGTTAATGTTCCGTTGTAGTATGTTTGGGCCTATTGTTTGTGATGTTTATTATTATAGGATTAATTGATAAATACTACTTTGCTTATGTCTAAGATTCAGTCCTCCAGATGGACGGGTAATATTTAAGAGACTGTATGTTATTTGTATATTGCTGAACTTAAGTTTCTTTTGCAGCAGCGTGCAATTTTTCATTCTTTCATTGGTTAGGTGAAGGTGAATTTTTTTAATGTGTTTATGTGTCTTTTACAGGTTTTCAGTATATTCAATGCTACTGAATTTACTTCCAATATTCCTATTGTCTTTTCAAGAAATTTCTGGAATTCTAACAAATTTAAAAGATAATCCATAGGTCATCTTCCTTTGCACTTTGTAGTGCTGATAGTTAATCAGTTATGTCTGACAGTTATTTCTGGATTTTTTGTTAATGTGTTAGATTATGTTCATTTTGTTTCTCTTCATCTTCTGAGTTTGCTGATGAAGAATCAGATGAATCTGAATTTTCATCTGGGGAGTTTTCAGTGTAAAGGTTTTTGACATGGTAGCTTAAGAGCAAAAGCTTTTCAGTGTGTTTATTCAGTGTTGTAAATTGGTTGCTTTAGGTCACATCTCTAATGGGCTACCAGCATTGTGTTATAGGATTGAGAATTATTCTGGTGAAATAGATTTTATCAACGGAAATTGTGGTAGTTCAGGGATGCCATCTTCCTGGGTGCATTGAATGTCTGTTCTTTTACACATTTAGTATCCCTTTTGTTCGATTCCAGGGTGTTTTTGGTTGTATCATTCTCTGAAGTTGTACATCTTTTTTGTTTAGTTGTTGGATCATTTGAGTATGTTACAGTTTTTTGATTTTGTTTCTACAGGGATTACTTAGCTTTGTGTCCTTCCATTTTGCATAGAAGACACATTCATTATCAGAAAGAAGATACATCTGGTTGGTTGGGCTGTTGTACTTAATCTGTACATTGTTAAGTAGTGTGAAACATCAGGTTTGATATACATTTGACAATGAAAATTCATAATATATGTGTAGCCTGGAATTGGCATTGCGGCTTTAGTATATTATATGGTCCCAAAGCTCAGCAGGTGCTCATGGTTCACATTTTAGAATGGTGGGACATACATTAGATGATATTGTTCTTTTACTTTTAACAGTGGTCTCCCTTCTAGATATAAGTTATTTATCTTAATCTTTAGATGCTAGGAACTTATTTTTCCACTAGGTATTTATTGGCTTGGTAAACACGAGTGATATATCGAAATTTAACTGTTTTGAAACACCACAGTAAGGCGAAACAATTATTAAATTATAGATGAGTTGTATTTATTACACATCAGCTTCACTTACGTACCTATATTGAGGACATGGTGTAATAAATACAACTCATCTATAATTTAATAATGAGTTTGATACTCGATGCCAATTTGATATTGACTGGACTGGTTAGTTTTCCTATTTCTCTTATATGCTTCTTAAGTATATGCCATATGGGCTTCAATTATTATAGTTTTTATTTGGGGAGGCCTTTCTGAGTTACTGAAGAATAACTATGCTGAGTTGTTGTTGGTTAGCAAAATAACTTGGTTATATAAGCCTTACTAGCCATGGAATAACAATTTATTGGGTTTGTAGCGAAGGTGTTAGACAATTTTTTTTTTCAACTACCCTAATGTTAATTTACCTTGCCTTAACTGTGACTCAATGTTTGATGGAGTTTACTTAAAAATGTTAATCACTGTATAGAAAATGATATCTATACTTACACAAGTGCCTTAAGAGATAAATCTTAGGTATACATAACAAATAAGCCAAAGGTTAGTCTCTTTTCATGAAATATATCTCTTGAAACAGGAACTTTATATTTCTTCACTAATATGTTTTTAAATAAACATCCTCCAATGTAAATCATATCAGATGATGAATGAAATGGGTGAAATGATGCTCAAATGAACCCAGGATCCATAGAGCTTATAGTTACCTGACATTTATATTTCAGGATAAGGGAAAACCCCGGAAAAATTTTATCCAAATAAGTCACCCTAATGGAGATTCAAATTTGGAACCTCTTGAATGTGAGGCAGACACTACCATCTGTACTACAGTGGCAGGCAAAGACTTGCAACATTCACCTGTTTTCTGTTCATTTCATTCCTTGGCTGGAGTGAGTTGAGAATAAGATTTTCTTCAGGATTTTTCTTCATCCTCTTAAGATGAATATCAGATAGCTCTCAGTTCAATGTAGTTTAATCTGTTGTGCATCATTGAGCACCTTTCATGATCCATCTCTGTAAATGTGAATTGATAAAAAGTTGACATAAAGAAAAAGGCAGTAATAATTTCTACAAAAGGGTTCCTTACTGCATAGTTATTGTTTTTCAACCGTCTTTGTTTTCTGTCATTATCACAACATGCAGTAAATTTGTCCTTTACATATCCAATGTGTAAGTTAAAGCTGGAAAGGTAGAATCAGATTAAAAAGTTCAGTGACACACGTTAATGTTAATGTCAGAGGTTCTACTCCCATAAGTCCTGGACCCGTAGGACCAAGGACCCGGGCCTCCTTCCACCAGGGAGTTACCGAGCTGTCCCAAAAAGGTGCCCGGCGCCTCCGTGGGGCTTTCCATAGGGCAAGACCTAGAGACTAACAAGCCCCCTCCTATGGACTCAAGACGGCATGGAAGTGGATACGCCACTTCATGCGCCAACTCCAAAATGGGAAGGCTACCTATATGACCGGTATGACGGTGGGGCTGCCTGGTGATCTAGTACACCTTCTACTAGCTATGTTGGCTAGTACGCGGGAATATTAATGGCTTTCCTCAACCCCGTCCAGAGATGTACCCGATCACCCACGGGTATCGGGAACCACTGCCCCCTCGAGTCCAACCCCATCCGAACAACTCTCAATCAGGGAGGGGCTTGAATGCTCGGCCCGAGGTTCCTCTAGTAACATCAGAGGTACCACAAGTGCTAGGGGTCTGCAGCGCCTGCACCACGGCAGCTGAAGGAGAGGGATTCCCTCCCCTACGGGGAATTCAGTGACACAGCTGGGATATCTTACCAATCTGCTGTTCTAGTCAACTAAGCTACTACCATGGTAACTGCTATCACTGCTATCACAATATTAAAGTTGTGGCAGGTAGGTAGGTAGCCAGGCATTACTAATTACATTATATGCCAGTTGTTCATTATATTTATTGTTTCTCTGTTGCATATATACTTCACTTGGCGCTAGCAAAAATAGTTTATGAAAGTTGTCAGTTATAATCAAATTAAAAATCTGCTGCTGCTTCGAGAGTGTATAAACATGTAGGTTAGTATTTTAGTTAATTGATGGAAATTAATAATTTCTTCACACTAGCCGTATATAGACTAAGGTTTTTGATGGATAGAGTCAACATGAAAAATTCAATGCCATGGCTGGGATTTGAACCACGGATCTCCTGGTTTCCGTCCAGTCGCTCTAACCCATTGAGCTACCGTGGCCACATGCCATCCTGACATTAAATTCCCCATTTGTTTTGTATATTTCCTTGGTAAACCACTAGGGGCTCCCGCAACCGAGATACACCGTTTGTGGCGACTTACTATCATAAGTACTTGACTCCCAGGCTTCATCGTTTAACTCTTATTATTTTAGTTAATTGATGGAATTTAATCATTTCTTCACACTAGCCATATATAGGCTAAGATTTTTGATGGATAGAGTCAACATGAAAAAGTCAATGCCATAGCCGGGATTTGAACCACGAATCTCCTGGTTTCCGTCCAGTCACTCTAACCCATTGAGCTACTCCTGCATTGTAAGTACATATTAGTGAGCATGCATGTTTTATAGTAAGAATGTGCACCAACCACCATGTACTTGTGCCTGTGATCTATGCCAGTCTGTTGCACACCTTTGTGTTGCTGTCTCTCGCAAACCACATATCTAACAACTGTCTACTAGATACTCATTTTTGTCATGTATCCCTTAAATGTGGTGCAGTTCATAAAGGAGTTCTGTACTATCACAAATCTTCCATTCTTTACTGTGAAATTGCTGTATCACTCTGTGCTTATCTAGACTGATTACTAATTTTTGCATTATAAATAGCAAGTAAGTGAAACTGTACTGTCGGCTTATCTCAAGAAGGCAAGCTAGAGGAATGTGTAACATAATCACTTTTGCTGTCCACACAGTGTTTATGCTTGCCTTCTGAGTATGACAAGGACGCTAGGTTCGTTTAAAATATGCAAGTGTTGTCACATAACTCACCCATATGTAATACCTATCACTGCAGTTGCTGCAAAGAGCATTAGATCTGGCAACATGGCTGACTCATATGCACTCTCATACACTCATTTCCTAGTAAACAGATCCACTACCAGAGCAGATAAATAGTTCAAACTCTTCTCCCCTTCATTCCTCTCTTGCCTTCTTGTGGTGGGTAGACAGTAATGTGTTTATGTTGCTGATACATGTATGTATATGACTTATAATAGAATATTCTTGCATTAGCAATGTCACTCAAGCCAAAAATAAAGTTGTGTGATCTTTACAGGATATCCAAAAACTTTTGATGCAGGGTTATGTATGTATAATAAACTAATCAGATGTTGAGTGCAATCTTAATGTCTGTTTGATCTTAATAACTCCAAAATGCTTTCAATTATTTTCCTGTATTAGACTTTCGAGCTAAAATTAATATCTGGTAAATTAGTTGTGATTGTGTCTTTCTCTGACTTTTGAGGGTTTGTAGTTGAGATTAAACTGGACATAGCTCATTTCCAGAAATGTATTGCTTCTTCTTTATGAGCAAACTGTCATCACAATTTTCATTGAACTTGCTTGCACCTGCTGTGTCAGTTATCTAGGTGGAGTGGTAGATCTTCGGAG
The DNA here is from genome assembly GCA_030765055.1 of Mantis religiosa. Classification (NCBI taxonomy): domain Eukaryota; kingdom Metazoa; phylum Arthropoda; class Insecta; order Mantodea; family Mantidae; genus Mantis; species Mantis religiosa. The sequence goes on along the minus strand of CM060948.1, from coordinate 55,936,869 downwards.
GAACACCTGGTAATCATACAACTGCTACTGGATCTACTTGCTGCTTCACATTGTCATTGCTGTATGAGTTCATAGAAGTGCCAATCATTTGACTTTACAATTTCATAGTTTTTGCAGTATCAACTGTAATTCACAAAGTAGTGGATTGCTGTTGAAAATGATTGACTACACTTTTGTGGTGTTATTTTTTATACAAAATTAACATGGAAAAAAACACATTGATAATATATGCAAAAACACTTAGAAAAAATTACTATTATTAACGGGATTGGCAGGCAAGAAATGGGGAAGCACTAAACTAACTTTAAATACTTTTTAAAAGATGTATATTAAACCAACACTACCAAAACAGTGTCAAAACTACCCCAGTACCTGCTCTACAAATTTTAACAAATAATCCAAGACTTGATCTTGACACTGAAAAAGCAGCATCATATAATAGGAACAATCAGACTACCTTTAAATGACTGGAAAAGAAAAGGTCACAAGTAAATTTAAAAACTCAACAAAGTTTTCTTATTGAAGTCAAAGAAATTAAAAATTAAAACTTCTTACTGAAAAGAAAACTTACAAACACGTTTCAACCATCCAGGACTATTTGATATGAAACACTTATCTACACTTAGCTGAAGAAATTACAAAATCTGAAACCTCTTCATGTGTCCTGAAACAAATGACATTAGAAATATTAAATTTAAGTTATTATGTCAATAAATGGCTACATGTTTACTCTGACTGCTCCAGCTTACCAAATAGTGGTGGTACTGGTGCTGGTGCAATATGTCAATTTTCTGTTTCTACAAAAGATTAAATTTAAATTCTACAAATTTTGATGGAGAAATTTTGGCAATTCTTCATAGCCTACCAGATCTTCTATATCATATAAATAAATTTGAAAAAGTTGTAATATCATCTGACTCTACAGCAGCTGTAATATCCATAACATCTGGTAGCACCTAAAAACCTAAATGTTGCAGAATACTGCAAAATCATAAAACAGTTAATTAATTTAAATAAAAGAGTAATACTTCAATGGATACCAGCACTTTGTGGAATTCATGGTAATGAAACAGCTGACTTTCTAGCAAAAAAGGCAGTAAAGTTATGTCAAACTCATTTGAGTCACTAAATTATCACTCTGTCAAGAGAATAATTATATATTTTTTTATGTCTCCTTTCATCACCAAGGCTGGTGTTAGGAGTCAGTTTGGTCCCCTCAGAGCGAGGGAGCTGAAGCATATGACCTGATGAAATCATAGTTGGGGGTTTGGTCCAACGCCTGGGATGAATGAATGATGGAGCAATTTGTGGAATGATGGTGGATGAAACTGGAGGACCTGGAGGAAACCCACCCCAGTGCCATGTTGTCCACCACAAATCCCACTTTGCGGTCACCTGGGATCGAACCTGGACCGCCCAGGTGAGAGCCAAGCAATCTAACCACTCAACCATGGCACGGTCATAGAATAATTATTATATCAACATATAATAAAAAAATTAAATAAGATAATATATTACAAATAAAAGGAAAACTATGGGAAAGTTTATGTAACAGTATGACTAGAATCAATACACTACCAAGAAAATTCTCTGCAGCAACTTTTAGACTTCTAACAGGCCATGACTGTCTCAATAAATTTTTATTCAGGATTGATATAGTGAGATCTCCTCTGTGTCCTTTCTGTACACTTAAAGAAGGTATGGATGGAAGCCACCTACTTTGCTGCTCAATCTTTAGTCAACACACCAACATAACATCAAATACTGGAGTACAAGAGAGCGAATGGCTTCACTGCCAACTGCTTAACACTAGATATCAACCAACCAACCAACCAACCAACCTCTGCAGTGTATACCAATATGTTACTGTACAGCAAGATTAAGTGTAATGGGACAGTTGCCCATCAACTGTATTTTGGAATATTTTCCATTCTGCCAGACCCCATAGCACACCCTCTTTGCCAAAGCTTTATTAGTCACTCCAGGAAATGGGTATATTCATCAGTACATGAACTAATGATGGTAATCCAAAGTGACATTGCACCCATAGTTTTGAAGAGGCTATACTCCTTGCTGTTTATTGAGAGATATTGACTAGAGGCCAAGCAATGCAGGAGCCTTGGCATGTTATTCATGAATAACAGCTAAACCTTACCAACCCCAGAAGGTACATGTAATGTGTCCAGTACATTTTACACCACAGATCCAGTACCTGATTCTTGTACTATCTTATGAATGACACCTATTTTCTATAGTACGTTTTCCCATAAATGAAGCAAAATTCTATAAGAAACATGTTTTCAAGTTACATAACAGTTGCTGAAAACCTGAATGCAATGGAACCTTGTGGTTTTCAGGAATTATATGTCAATTTGTAGACAGTGTTTTCAAATGGTCATGTATTTGGGTGTATCTTCTTTCACCTCATCTCAAAGGTGACACTTTGTTGATCGTCTTGCAAGAGGCACTTCAAAAGCTTTGGAAATATGACATTGAACATTTGGCCTTTCTCTGTAGTGTGGTGGTAGCCACGCTAATCTCAGGCAGGGTGAGTTACCTGGATAAAGTTTCTTTTCTGCAGATTTCCCTTATTCTGAAAAATGAATGTCTGGCAACTCTTAAGATCTATTAAACTTGCATTCATTTCAGCATCATTTCACCCAACTTAGTGATACACCACCTAAATTTATTCATGTGGTCTGAAGCTATCTCAAAGGAGGATTTGAACAAGGGAATAAGCCATAATGTCCCAGTTGAATTGAATTTATATAACTCCACTATGTTATTTACTTTGGGACTATATGAAGTGTCAAACTTAGAGAAACAGTGATATGCAGATTCGAGTTTGTGTCAAAGTAGGTCATTGTCATGTCAAGCCAATTTTGGTAGCAAAAACAATGCAACAGAAACATATAGTTCTGCTCAGATTTTTTTAATTCATCAAATTGAAGTGAGGCATTGAGACAGCACATCCTAAGGAAAGTTTAAGCTGCTGCCATTAGAAATAACTTAAATTCCTTGTCATTTATCTCTGTTACTGCAGGTGTGAAGATTGTATCAGCTCCCCCCTTTTTTTTTAATTTAAGTCCTCCAACGTTAAGTCATATCAGACGAATGAATGGAATGGGTGAAGTGATGCTCAAATGAGCCTAGGGTCCATAGGATTTAGAGTTACCCAATATTTGTCTTTCAGGATAAGGGAAAACCTCGGAAAAATCCTTATCCAGGTAACTCAACCTGACCGAGATTCGAACTTGGGACCTCTTGAATGTGAGGTAGACACGCTACCATCTATGCTACCAAGGCAGACTCAGCTCTTTTACTGTGGATGCTTAACATTGCATAACCACTATACCCTAAAGAGTGCTCCATTAGTGCATTGTTTTGGTTTTCATTGTAAAGCAATTGCTTCATGAATTTAGTTTCTGATGTATGAGACCTGAATCAATTCAGAAAACTATAGTGCCTATTTGGAATGAGTAAAATTGCATAAACTCCTCATATCACAAGGACACTTATATGAAACTTAAGAGATAAAATGTTATGACAGCTGTTGTCATTGTAACTGTAGTTCACTCAGCTGTTCAAAAATTTGGATTTTCACAGCCTTGTGCAACATGGTACACAATAAATGTACTTTGAATTTCAATTATATGCTGCTTTCTTTGATCTTGTTTTATCCTTCAAAGACTTTACACTTTACCATGACTAATTTCCGATAATGTAGGCTTGTCTGGATATCATATATACTAATGTTCTGATTCACATACAGTGTCAAAAAATATTACTACCAATTCTGATATGAGAAACATAATGAGGACTACACATGTCATGTTTCTAATGTTGCATTTTCATACCATATGTTAATGAAAAAAGACATTCTATGAGAAGAGGCTATATTTTTGTACTATTTAATTTTATAGAAATGTCTGGTTTTCTTAACAAATTGTACTACTATATGTTCTTTTGTTTAATAGATTTGGGCCTGAAGGTGAAGGAGTATATGGATAGAGGTCATTTAGTTCCAGATAAGTTAATGGTCAACCTGATTGTACCTGAATTAGCAAAACTGTCTAATGAAAACTATCTACTGGATGGTAAAGATACTGTAATGATAATATTGTGAAACTTACCTAGTATAGTCCATAGCTTCCCTATCAAGGGCAAACCTTCCAATAGTATGTAACATAAAGTTTAATTTTAAGTCTCATTCTAGAGGAGAATGATGTTCTAAATTCAAAATTTCCAAATTACTGACTATGAGGCTAATAATGAACCTCGGAGTCATCTTTAAAAGAAGGAAGACATTTTATCAGAAATAAAACAAATATGAAATGAAATATATTATACATATATACTTTATAGATTATGTGACAAATATGCAGCTTATTCTTTGAATCCCAAAGTTTTGTAACTCTGGTTCAGTTGAATTATTATTAATATTCCATATTTTGGTCACTTATGCTTCTGTATTTTGATTTTATGAAATTCAGCACAGAAAGGTATTTTCATACCTTTAGATAGTACCAAATATTGTTAGCAAACTACATTCAAAGCATTTGTTCTAACAAGGACACTTTTGACTTAGAATGCTTGAAATTGCATGTAAACAAACTTAGAATAAACGATCATTAAAACAACAATGATCTGTATCATTTCCGTGCAAAACTCTGCACTTCTCTGCTAGCCCCATTATAAGTTCTATATCAGAAGGATTGCTGATTTTGTAAAACTACAGTGTACCATACCACACGTGAAGATACAGGATAGATATTCAATCATCAAACTTCATTCTGTGATTTATTATCATTTGTTGTAGCAAAGTATAGGGTTATAATCAAACCCACTTGTGGCCTCTCTCTACTGCGTGAGACGGCTGGCAGTCAGTGGGGAAGTTACACTGGTAAAGGCAGACTAGAATCCTTACCTTATAGGAAGTTACACTGGTAAAGGCAGACTAGAATCCTTACCTTATAATAGATGCTAGAAATTTTGAACTTCTGCTCTCAAACAGGCAGCATATCTCATGTAAATATTCTCGCTCCGCTCCAAAGTTTAGCAGCAGGTATTCTTGTGATTTCTTGCACAGTGTTTTCTGTAAGTTCCTGTAGTGTATGAGTATTTGAATGATACATGCCTGTTGAAACTGAAGCCCTGCTGCTACATATGTTTGCAAGTATTAAATTCAAATGATCCCACTAAACTTGTGAATTATTGTAGCTGGTTTTTCCAATCTGTAGAAAGGGATTACACTGAAATACAGCTTCCCCCCACCCATTGATGAATCCTGTTTTCATTTAACTGAACGTTTGAATACTCACAATGCAGAGTGATATCAAAGGTTAATTCTGAGGCCATTTTTCGGTTGCCTGACAGAAGAAGAGAAATCGTATGGTTGGTTCCAGCAAGATTTTCTTTCTATTAAAATGCCACTGGAGGTAGAAATCACAAAGATCACTGTTTTGTTTATGATCAATTGTTATTCTAAGCATGTTTTCGAGCAGTTCCTAGTGTTTGAGGTCAAAGGTGTCCCTTGTAAGTTTAACGTTTTTATGGTAGGAAGTTTCAGAACTAAGCAAGACTTTTAACTTGTCCTTCATGATGTCATTAGTCTGCATATCATTTGCAATATGGTTGAACTTCTTCAGTACAGGATTTTTTTTTTTTTGATATTGTCAACCAATTAGCGGTAGGCATGAGGCCCACAGCTGTGAGGAAACCAAAGGCCGCCGAGCCACGCCTCCCATTAGTCTCTGTCACTAACTGAGGGGTGGTTAGGGAAGTGTCACCTGTCCCTTGACGTTTCTCTCCCCTTCTCCTGTGGTCTGGAACGTTCGGGTGATTTGCGGGAAACCAGAGACTTCTAGAAGAACAGTGACATTCCTATAAAAAGGGTTTCAGAGAGACAGTCAGTCAGTTCTTGGTGTAAGGACACAGTGCTATTGAGAAGACCGTACGTAATTACGAGTGCAATTGTAACGGACGAACTGGTGAATCGTAATTGTGTGCATTACGTAATTTTATGTAATTGGCAAGTGTTTAACTGTAAGTCGGTGGAAATAAAGAACATTTTTGAGTGGTGAAATTGGACTTTTCATTTCACGAACCCACAAAGTCACAATTGGTGTCAGGAGTGCGACATAACACAATGGAGGCAGCATTAGAAAAGATTTTAGCGGAACTGAAAGAAATGAAGACGGCAAATGAAAACCTCGCTGCAAAAACAGAAGCGGCAAATGACAACCTGGCCGCGGAACTGAAACAAATAAAGAGCGAATTGACCACGGAAATGAGGGCAGCGAACGACAGTCTGGCCACGGAAATGAAGGAGGCGAACGAGGTCCTCGCCGCCAAATTTGAGGAACAGTTGGCCGGCATGAGGGATGACGTCACGAACCTGGGCAAGCGGATGGGTCAAGTAGACGACCGCCTTAATGATTTAGAGGAAAAAGCCGACACTAACGCCAAGACCCTGAACGCCGTGGTGGAAGACGTCGAAGACCTTGCTAACCGCGTTAACAACCTGGAGGGAAAGGCCGACAGCAGCGTCAAGTCCCTGAACGCCATGGTGGAGGACGTCGTCGGCAGGAAGCTGAAGGATTTGAAGGCCGACGCGCCGGGACGCGACACAACATCTGCGCGCGTCAAACCTCCCAAGTATGACGGCGCGTCAACGTTTGAAGTCTTCCGCCGCCAGTTCGACACAGTGGCCAGGCACAACAGATGGTCCCCGGAGGAGGAGGCCACACAGTTAATAGCCAGCCTCCAGGGACGGGCCGCGGAAGTGCTAAACGCGGTGCAGACGATGGCGGCGCCCAAGGACATCTGGGAGGCCCTGGAGAATCGCTTCGGGAACCACCGCTTAGCCGCAGCATACCGAAGCCAGCTAAAGGCAAGGTCGCAGCAGCCGGGGGAGACGCTGCAGGAGTTCGCCATAGCCATCGAGCAGCTGGCTAGCAAGGCCTTGGTTGACCTGCCACTGGAGTTCGTATCCCGGGAAGCCGCCTACAATTTTGTCGACGGGGTACGGGACACGGAGATTCGTCAGCGCCTAATGCTCGGCGAATACAAAACCATTCACGAGGCGCTGATAGCGGCATTAAGGATGGAGGCGGCCAAAATAACATCCCTCCCGACGTCGAGAACGAGGAGCGTCTGCTATGCCGGAGACAGAAGACCAGCTGAGGGACGCCGGCGAACACCTAGTGGCCTGTGTTGGGGGTGTGGACAGCCCAGACACCTACAGAGAGACTGCCCACGCCAGGAAGAGCAGCCGGAAAACGAGTAAGGGCCGTCGTGGAGAGGGGCACGTCGGCGCCATCACCACCATCCCCTCGAGTGACACTGCGCGCCGTCAGCCGGCGTATGGATGACAGCCTCATCGCGGACGGTTGGATAAGAGGAAAGCCGTGCCGCGTGCTGGTGGACACCGGGGCGGCCGTGACCATCATCAGACCTGACGTGGCGAAGGGTTTGCCGACAAGGAAGCCAAGCCGGCCGTACCAGCTTGTCACGGCATCGGGCGACACCTTGCCTGTGGAGAGGGAGGCCCTGCTGGAGCTGAACTTGGGACGGAGTGCCGTGCGTCTGTGGGTGTTCGTCGCGAAGGGGGCTGAGGAGGTGATCCTGGGACTGGATGCCCTCAGGAGCCATGAGGCGTCGGTCGACGTCGGCAAGAAGGTCCTGCGGCTTAACGGAGAAGAGGTTATACTCCGTCAACCCGAAGAGCGCCTTGGAATTTGCAGGGTCTCTTGGACGAAGACGTGGTTGTTCCCGCGAGGAGCGAGGTGGTGGTGACGGCGCGACTGGAGGGCCAGAGAACCAGGAACATGATGCTGGACCAGAAGACGCCTGTAAACGGACTGTGTGTAGCCAGGGCATTGCTGCCGTGCCGAGAGGAGGTGCCCGTGAGACTGCTAAATCCTACGGACGCCGATCACGACGTCCAGGCCGGGACGGAGTTGGGAATGTGCGAGCCCGTGGTGAGCGTAACAGCTATCGACGAGACACTAGAGCCGGCGCCGAAGCAACACCTGGGACCCCGGCTAGAAGGCTTGGTGGAGAGGGCGGCCGACCACCTGACCACAGAACAGCTGGAGAAGGTTCGACAACTGCTAAGGCGGTATCAGCGCGTCTTCAGCCAAGGTGATAGTGACTACGGCCGCACGGACAAAGTGCTTCACCGCATCGACACCGGGGACGCCCGGCCTATTCGGCAACCACATAGACGCGTTCCGCTGGCGAAGCAAGGGGCGGTGCGAGACATGCTGGAGGACATGAGATCCAGGGGAGTGATTGAAGAGTCTGACAGCCCTTGGTGTTCCCCTGTAGTCTTGGTGACATAGAAGAACGGTGAGTTGCGCTTCTGCGTAGACTACAGAAAATTGAACGCCGTCACCCGGAAGGACTGTTTTCCCTTAGCCCGGATTGACGACACCCTGGACACGCTAGCTGGTGCACAGTGGTTCTCGACCCTGGACCTGAAGTCGGGCTACTGGCAGGTAGCTCTAGACCCGAGAGACAAGGAGAAGACTGCATTCTCGACGGGCCAAGGGCTCTGGCAGTTCACGGTTATGCCCTTTGGCCTCTGCAACGCACCAGCTACCTTCCAGCGCCTTATGGAGTCAGTGATGAGAGGGCTGACTTACGATGCCTGCCTGCTATACCTGGACGACATCATCATCGTCGGGAAGACTTTTGAAGATCACCTCGAGAATCTGAGTAAGGTGCTACAGAGACTGCAAGCGACCAACTTGAAGCTGAACGCGAAGAAGTGCCAGCTCTTCCGCAAGGAAGTTAACTACTTGGGCCACATAGTCTCGGCAACCGGAGTGGCCACAGACCCGGAGAAGACACAGGCTGTGAGAGATTGGCCTCGCCCAAAGGGTAGGAAAGAGTTGCGCAGTTTCCTGGGGCTGTGCAGTTATTACCGCCGCTTCATAAAGGGGTTCTCCAACATCGCAAAACCCCTCACCCGCCTGACGGAGGAACACCGGCCTTGTGTGTGGACAGAGGACGCCGAAAACGCTTTCCAGCACCTAAAGGAGACCCTGTCCAGTGCTCCAATTTTGGGTTTCCCACAACCGGGTGGCGCCTTCATAGTGGACACCGACGCCAGCGACCATTGCATTGGAGGTGTCCTGTCGCAGATCCAGGACGGCCATGAGCGGGTGATAGCCTATTACAGCAAGACGCTATCCAAGGCAGAGAAGAACTACTGCGTCACCCGACGGGAGTTACTGGCGGTAGTAAAGACATTGGAGCACTTCCACAAGTACCTGTACGGTCAGCCATTCCACCTGAGGACTGACCATTCCGCCCTAACCTGGCTATTGACCTTTAAGAACCTGGAAGGCCAGACAGCACGTTGGGTCCAGAGGCTGCAGGAGTACGACTTCACCTCGGAACATCGTAGAGGGAAGAGCCACGGTAACGCAGACGCCATGTCCCGAAGACCCTGTCCAGAAGAGTGCGGCCAGTGCACAAGAGTGGAAGAGAAGGAGCGTGCCGCAGCAGTCCGAGTAGTTGTGGTAGTGCCTGCTGAAGGCTGGGATAGCGCAGGCCTGAGGAGGGAGCAGCTGGCGGACGCAGACTTGGGGCCACTCTTGAGGGAAGTGGAGGCAGGGATGAGACCAACCTGGGAGGACATCGCACCGAGGAGCGCCACCTACAAGTCGTACTGGGCCCAATGGGACTCGTTGAAGACCAGAGAGGGCGTGCTGTTCCGGGTATGGGAATCACCCGATGGGAAGACGCAGAGAGAGCAGTTGGTACTTCCCCGGAGTAAGGTCCCGGAAGTCCTGGAGGAAGTGCACGCCGGTACTTCGGGAGGACACCTGGGAGCGAACCGAACGATTGACAAACTACGGCAGCGCTACTACTGGCTGAGACTCCGAGCAGATGCTGAGAGATGGTGCCGTCAGTGTCACGTGTGCGCGGCGAGTCGTGGCCCCCAGACTAGGAGCCGGGGTCGCATGCAGCAGTACAACGTCGGAGCGCCATTCGAACGGATCGCCGTTGACATTGCTGGACCGTTCCCAGTTTCCGACCGAGGCAACAAGTACCTGATAGTGGTCGTGGACTACTTCACCAAGTGGCCGGAGGTGTATGCCATCCCAAACCAAGAGGCAAAGACAATCACAGACTGCCTCGTGGAGCAAGTGTTCTGTCGATTTGGGGTGCCGTTAGGGCTACACAGTGTCCAGGGTACCAACTTTGAGTCCAACCTAATGAAGGAGGCACTACAAAGGCTTGGGGTGAACAAGACTCGCACTACGCCTCTACATCCCCAATCGGATGGCATGGTCGAAAGCTACATCAAGACCTTAGAGGAACACCTGAGGAAAGTCGTTGCCAGCCATCAGCGAGACTGGGACGTCAAGGTGCCACTGTTCTTGCTGGCCTATCGCTCGTCTACACACGACACAACTGGGATGACGCCAGCCAGCTTAATGTTCGGCCGAGAGTTACGCCTCCCTTGTGACCTGGCTTTTGGAAGCCCTCCGGAAGCGAAACAGCCAGCGACCGAGTATGTGGAGAACTTGGTGGACCATCTCCACGACATGCACGAGATGGCTCGCCAGAACATCCAGAAGGCGAGCGACCGCATGAAGACCAGGTATGACAGGCAAGCCAACAGCCAAGGGTTCCAGCAAGGTGACCTGGTCTGGTTGTACCGTCCTACCCGGACCAAGGGACGCTGCCCGAAGCTCCAGCAGCCATGGCAAGGACCGTACCGGGTGGTGAAGAGGATTAACGATGTGGTCTACCGCATCCAGAAGGTTCCCCGAGGAAAGATGTTGGTGGTACACCTGGATCGACTAGCCCGCTACGATGGTGCTGTTCGGGACGACCAGCTTTGAGGAGGGAGCAGTGTCACCCAATTAGCGGTAGGCATGAGGCCCACAGCTGTGAGGAAACCAAAGGCCGCCGAGCCACGCCTCCCATTAGTCTCTGTCACTAACTGAGGGGTGGTTAGGGAAGTGTCACCTGTCCCTCGACGTTTCTCTCCCCTTCTCCTGTGGTCTGGAACGTTCGGGTGATTTGCGGGAAACCAGAGACTTCTAGAAGAACAGTGACATTCCTATAAAAAGGGTTTCAGAGAGACAGTCAGTCAGTTCTTGGTGTAAGGACACAGTGCTAGTGAGAAGACCGTACGTAATTACGAGTGCAATTGTAACGGACGAACTGGTGAATCGTAATTGTGTGCATTACGTAATTTTATGTAATTGGCAAGTGTTTAACTGTAAGTCGGTGGAAATAAAGAACATTTTTGAGTGGTGAAATTGGACTTTTCATTTCACGAACCCACAAAGTCACAATATTTTATTTGTACATAAGAAAATAATTTATAATTATATTACAGAGAACCTTTTTATTTACATACTATTCTTCCTTGACCTTTGTACCAGAATTGAGTGACTACCTTCTTTAACCCTCAGCCAGCTTGGCATAACAGCCTTATGCTTCACTGAGGGATTACCTGTATCCCTTACTTTTCCCTACAAAATCCTTCCTCCGCCCCTACTTCCTTCCCCCCCCCCCTTCATAACTTTTGCTTCTAACTATCCTCAACAATTTGTCTTTCATTTTACCAAGAAATCTTCCTACATTTTTATTCCTATTCCGTTGCTTCCCTGTTAGCATTCTTATTGTTACAATTTTACCCTCAACTTTCTCCCATTTTTTCTCCCATGTCTCCTTCCTCCACTTCTCAACTTCTTCACATCTTACTACATAATGCTCTACACTTTCTTCCCCCCACATAATTCACATATTCCTACCTCACTCCACCATAATCCTTTCATAAATATTGCACCTGTTCTCATCCATGCTAATCCTTCCCTTTCAATCCTACTACAGTTGTCTATATAACCTTCTCTTCCCCAGTCCCTTTTCAAAATCCTATAAAACTTCAATGAACTTTTGTTTTCCATGCTTCCCCATATCTCTTGCCTTTCTATGTCGTCCATTCTTGTCCTTACCTTTTTCCAAAATCCTCTCTCATTACCTGCACCTGCCCTCCATATATCCCCCATTCCTGTTTTGTCTATAGTTCTCTCTAGCACTTTCCACCAACTGTTCTTATTTACTAATGTTCTCTGTTGTTCCATGCATATCTTTAAAATATTTCCATCCTCCTTACTCAGACAGCTAAACCAAAATTTCACTATTCTCTCCAAGATTATTCCTTTTCTGCTGGTCCTCCCCATTTCAAGAACTTCTTCAGTATAAAGAAAAAGGTTTCAGGAAAATAATAATCTCCTGAGAGAGTGGTTTTATGTTTGAGAACCTGTCTGAACTTCATCAGATCAAGAAATTTTGATACCAGCCATAATAATTTCTAAGCACTAAAGCCTGGATGGAAGGAAATAAGTTTGAACTGTCACTGGACTATAGGCAAGAACCTCGTTGATAACAAACCACCTCCATCTCTCTTACTCTGGCATTTGCAGACAGAATTCAGACCAGTTTTTATATGCCTGTCAGTGACCCTTGGTTTCTCTTGCATTCCTTGTAATGCAAAAATTTGAGTGTAAATGCCATACTTTTAAAACTAAACAAGATCATTTTTAGCTGCCATACATTAGCAATCTATAATCCTTTACATGCCAGTTGTTAAAATAAAGAAGTCAACCTAAGTGCAAATGTAAGATAGGCATATGAAATTGTACAATTTTCTTTTAATATCATTGCTATATTTTTAATAGATTATAATAACTGACAGGTGATTTCACATGTGTACATTTAGTTCTCAAAAACGAGGGCTATTTAGGTATCTCACTGGGGGATAATTGAATGGATTTAGACATCATTAACTCCATTTTTGTTAACTTGTGGCAAAAAACAGTATAATGTGAAAAAGAGTAAACAGTGGTGATATATGAGTAAAGCCTTCATTATTTGCATCTCACTTTGCAGATGCTGATAACCGCTGCAGTTGGGCACCCTCACACACACACACACACACACACACACACACACACACGCACACGCACACGCACACGCACACGCACACGCGCACAGGCACAGGCACAGGCACAGGCACAGACGCACACGCACACGCACGCATGCACGCACGCACACACACACACACACACACAGAGCACTTTGCAGACCTCAAGTTCTCTATCTTGGAATGAACTGGGTTTTACCAAATTAGGCTACTTTTGAGCTTTGTATATGATGCAAAGTGAGGTTCATCTTAGTGTTAATAGCAAATGCTGTTCTGTTGAACTACAGACTCATAGAAAAGTGATTCAAAAGTTATTTCAGTTAATTGCTATAGTCTCTGCCTACTTTTCTGTTTGCATTTGATGGGCTCTATCTTCATTACATTTATAACTATTTTTGCATATAACAATGGTTTACTTTAGATTCTATACTACTGAAAGGTTTGCTTACATTTGGTTCCCCAAACTTTTGGGTAATTGAAATCTGCCACAGTCAAAACATTTTAAGTGCTATGCAAAAGTATTTTATAAGGGAGAAAGAAAATAGGTTGTAAAATGGAAAACTAAATAAAATGTTTTGTAATTGTAGATAATTTTGCATGACCTACAGCAGTGTACGCTATATGTATTCTTGTGGAAGTGTACCATGCATATAAAGAAATGTTAGTAAAATAATATTAAGAAAGATGGCACTTATTATGTTTTGCCAGTTGCATTTTTATTGTTCATGTGTGTAATAAAACAACTAAAACTAAATTCTTGTTCTGTGTGTGCTGCATGGACTGTTTTTCTTTTACTTATGTCAGCTCATGTGTTAACTGTTGTAGTATTATTTATTACAGTGTATATGGAGCTTTCTCTGTAGTTAGCAAAGTATTTTCTGTTAACAGCAGTCTTTAAATTTTTTATTCCACCTTGCCAAAATTTGTTTTGGTAACAACACATCACCTGAAAGCAGGTATACCTCAAGCTACCAGAATGGTGCAGGCTAGTGCTCTTACCTCTCACACTGTATGACAGGATTAAAATGTGTATAGAACAAGCTGTATATCTAAACTGTTTATTAAGGACTTTACTCAGTCCTTAGGATGAATACCAGGTAGTTTTAAAGTTTTAAGGCTTTAAAATCGCAATTCTAATGGGATTAGCTCACTCTGTCTGTACAGTAGGAGGTGTGAAATGAGTATTAACAGGCTACTCACCCAAGTCAGGTAATTCCCAGTCAAATAAAGCCCAAGGTGGGAGACGGTTACAGTGTTGGAGAATTTTGCACATCATAGAAACATGTTTCTCCAACACTTAAAATAAATGTCATGGAGTTTTCAAGAGGGAAGTAGCATCTTTTTCACCTAGTTGTACATAGCAATTACATATATGGAAAGAGGTAAATCTTTAATCAGAAAAATATTTGTAGTCGGTTTAGTGACACTCGTCACTTACTTTTTTATATTATCAAGGGACTAGTTTCAAAGGCCATTGCCTCCGTTTTCAACCTCTCTCCAACTGTTTTTTGAAAATGGAAAATGGAGGCAATGGCCTTTGAAACTAGTCCCTTGATAATACAAAAAAGTAAGTGGCGAGAGTCAATAAACCGACTTCAAATAGTCTTTCTGATTAATTTTGACATCACTGTTACTAAATTCCTCCAAACACACATAGGTAAATCTTTTCTAAGTGTGAACCATGTTTTTTAAAAAGTGACATCAATAGAAGAGTTGAAGCCATTAAATCATGCACATGTTTACAGAATGCTCTCTCTTGGTATAGTGTACCTATGATAAGGCAAGGCTTTGCTACAGGTTACCATTCTCCATGGCTACCCTGCCCGTGTAAAGAAATGCTGAATGATATGAGAGGCATTGTCGCTCCCATATTCCTGGCAGGTTGGACAAAGAGTTTTTCGATCAACTTGTTGACTAAGGGATGCACAAAATTCATTTGAAACTTGACAAAATGTTAGTACCCTTTTGTACCGTGTTTTTGCATTTGAGAGCATTGATCTGCCTAAGAAGTTTAAGGCATATTTTTTTTTTATTTTTTTTATTAAAATTTAACAGTATGCTCCATTGCACTAGCAGTACTACATGCACTGAATATTTACATTTAACAATTTTATCCTAAATATGCAAAGTTTAGTGAATACTGTGTATGTTTGTGTATGTATGTTTGTTGCACAATTCACCCTAGTATTCATGCTATTGAAGAACAAAACAATGTCTGCAAATGATAATGGTAATCAGTTTACAAGTATATGGAATGATTTGATTATTTGCCTAATGCTACATAGAAAAATTCCCAGTAATATACATTACACAATACTTCTGACTTAAAGATAATGCTATTATTACTATATATTCATGAATTAATGAGTTATAAGGATTTCACATTTGGTGACTATTTGCTTTTTGTAAATTTAGCCTATGGATGATGTACATAGTAACTTGTATATTCCTTTACTATGAATAATTATCTTGTCCTCAAATTAAGCTATATTACCTATTAATATTAGTTGGTTGCTAGTCTTAGTTATATTTAACGTATTACTTGTTTATCTTATTTCTACCCTTGTCACTATTTACACTGCACTTAAATTCACTTGCCACGATGCGCTTCACTTGTGTTTGTAACTTGGTGAGTGTGAACTTACACACCACATCTTTTGTGAAACGTTAAATGCCAACATCCTGGACATATACAGGTCTTTTGGAAGAGATAGTCCATCCGTGTTTCATGCAGCAAGCCCTTTCATCAAGGTGACAGTACATTGGCAACTGTTTGCTAAGGGAAATCCTTTGCTCAACTCTAAGGAAAATCATTCATCCTTGTTATTGAACTATGTTACATGAATCCTCACTCCTGGGATCTGATAGTTTTAAATCTGTTGCTGCTGCATCAGTGCTGCTGAATCAGATTTGAGACTAAGCTGCCTAAAGTCAACCAGTCAGTCACTGTGTTAAACTAAATATAGTTGTCATTCAAGCCCTATCAAGGCAGTTAAAGAAACTGTACTCTTGGACGATTAATGAAAATCCACCACCATCATGTGGGAAAGGCAAGAGCCTCATCTACTTGGAGATTCCAGGATATCCGTGAGCCTTGCTACAATTAACAGTGTGTATCTATGTCATTTATTACATCAAACCAATTTCCACTGTGGGAACTTGCAATTGGTACCCCCAAAGTGGAATCTCTGCTAGAGTAGTCTATGAATGAGAACTGGATCATGTTCAAATATCCGAGCCCCACAAGGATGAAAAAGGTTATCTTCCACAAGCCTAATAAATAAAACACTTAAGCCTTCTAGAATGGGATTACATATACTGTGTGTACCAACAGGGTAGAACTTCGAATACTTTGCATTATTTTTTTCCATGATTGTTTATTTGCATGTGACTAAACTTCACCCTCAAGCTCTTTTTGATCTCTGGCACTCTATCCCAGTACAGTGTGATTTTGCACTGGTGGGCACTTACACATGGATGTATCATGTACCTGATTCACGATTACATGTATTACCCTTGTGCTTAGCATGCCATGTATAATGTTGAAGTTGCATTTTATTTGCATTGATAGTACATTTTTCTCTTTCCACCATGTAGATAACTACTTTTGTCCCCCATTGCCAACATGCATTGCACATTTGAAGTTGCAGCTCCCAGGACCATACTTTCTTTAGAAGATTTTAATGCCCAATATATCCATAGAGGTTACCTAGGGCTTGCGCAAAGGTGGCTTATCTTACAGATTTCTTCTCTGAGAACTAACCTTCTATTTGAAATACTGGTGAAATGGGCTTTGTTTCTGACAGTTTTGGCATTCTCTTCCATTTGGATTCATCTGTTTTCTCTGAAGAACTTGCATACCACTTTCAATTAGACATTGTCTCTGATGCCTACTCTAAATGACCATTTTTCAAGCATGCCTACTTTATCACTGTGTTCTACCATCACAAGTACCCACTTGACAAATAACTAAGGTAAATTGAGATGTGTGTTTGGAGGAATTTAGTAACAGTGACGTCAAAATTAATATAAAAATTATTTGTGGTTGGTTTATTGACACTCGTCACTTACTTTTTCATATATTTATGAGAGACTAGTTTCAAAGGCCCTGGCCTCCATTTTCAATCTCTTCCCAACTGGCAACTGTTGTTATCTGCTCTCTCTGGTGGTGGAACTATGAACTTTTTTGTCAAACCGAATTTCGTAAGAAAAGTAGTAAAATTTGATAAAAATAGTAGACAACAAAAAGCAGCAGAGAGAAAAGTATTAATTGTAGAAAAGAATAAACACTATAGCAATAAAAACACGCTAGAAATAAAATTGTACAATTTGCATCAAAAACTTACCAAACAATTAGGAAGTATATTTTGGGAAAATTTTGAAAACAATTTATTAGCATATCTTAATAGAAAAATGAAGACAAAAACAGCAAAGTTAAAGAATAAATTAAAAAATTTATGCCAGAAAGCAGGCACTTTTAAAAAGATAAATCAAAAAGACAAACATAACCTAAAAGATAATCTAAACAATGTGGTAAACCTATCAAACCAAAATTTTACAAAAACAGAACTGAATATGCTGAATCTAGGTTTAAAGACATGTGTAGATTATTCCAACCAAATTGAAGATTACATTGCTGACATCCAAATTGCTACACAAACACTTAATGAAGAAAGTAAAAACACAGTAAAAAACAAATGCTCCAAAATAGTAGAAGAGATTAAAAATGAAAAGAAAAAGAATTTTAGTAACCAAATCATAAAAGCTCTTAAAAAGAAACCGGTTATTTATACTAAAGCAGACAAGGGAAATAAACTAGTAATTCTGGAAAAAGAAGAATACACAAAGAGGATGGAAGATTTGTTAGAAGACAGTAATTACCAAAAAGTAGAAACTAATCCATTAAAGTACTGCATTGAAACCACAAATAAAACGCTAAAAGAGAGCAAAATAATCAACAAAAAAGAATTGCACAAAATTAAAGTAGATAATCCAACATTACCAAGAGTATATGGGCTGCCAAAAATTCATAAAACAGGGAAAGGCATGAGACCTATTACTAGTAGCATAAATGCCCCCACATATAATTTGGCCAAATGGTTACTATGTAAATTTAATAGTTTTCCAAAATTTGAAAGTGCAAATTTAAGAAACTCTTTAGATTTAGTAGAAAAAATCAAAGATATAAATTTGGACAAAAATGACAGACTGGTTTCATTTGATGTCACATCTTTATTTCCAAGCATACCAACAGAAAAATTGCAGACTGTGTTAAAAAAAAAAAAAAATGGCTAGCTACAATTGATATGGAAGCAATAGAAGCAGAAGAATATATTTCTCTAACAAAAATATGCATTGAACAAAACTTCTTTAGCTTTAATGGAAAACACTACAAGCAGAAATCAGGACTATCAATGGGCAATCCACTTTCACCTTTTTTGGCTAACTTATTTATGAGTGCATTTGAAACACAAATTAAAAAGTCCTTCCCATTGATCTTCAAGGTTTGGTATAGATATGTTGACGACATCTTTGCAATTGTACCAAGTAAACATTTAGATGATGCATTAAAATTACTCAATCTGCAAGAAAGGACTATCAAATTCACAATAGAAAAGGAAATCAATGGACAACTACCTTTCTTGGATCTAAATATCATCAGGAATGATACAAAAATAAAATTTGGAATTTACAGGAAGCCAACACATTCAGAAAATTATATAAAAAATAATAGCCACAACCCAATTACGCATAAACATGCAATAATAAACAGCCTTACACACAGACTAGTCAACATACCCATGGAAAAAGAAGAATATTTCAAGGAACAAAAAGCAATAATACACATAGCAGAAGAAAACGGATACAACAAAAGTTTGGTGTTGAAGAAAATTAGAAAATCTAAACTAAAGAAAACCATTAAGGAAACAACCACATTTATTAAAGAAAAAGAAAGCAACAGCATATTCAGTTCATTCACATATCATCCAAAAACATTTAATAAATTTAAAAAGATATTCAAGGAACAAAATATCATCTTGGCACCTACTAATAGATACTCAATTTTAAAATTACTAAATTCAAAAACAAAAGATGAAATTCCTTCAGGTAACAAATCTGGAATATACCAAATAAATTGCAAGAATTGTGAAAAATGCTACATAGGTCAAACAAAAAGAAATTTAAAAACCAGAGTCAAAGAACACTTTAGAAACATCAGATTGAAACAAGAAGACAAGTCAGCAGTAGCATTTCATTTTTGGAATGAAAACCATGACATTGATCCAAATCCAAAATTATTAAAAGGAGTGATAAACCAAAATAGATTGACAACATGGGAGAACATATTCATCTGGAAAAATAAGGATCGCGTAATGAACTTTGAAATCCCGCCAGCAGATAATTTGACAAAAAAGTTCATAGTTCCACCACCAGAGAGAGCAGATAACAACAGTTGCCAGTTGGGAAGAGATTGAAAATGGAGGCCAGGGCCTTTGAAACTAGTCTCTCATAAATATATGAAAAAGTAAGTGACGAGTGTCAATAAACCAACCACAAATAATTTTTATATTGTAAATTGAGATCTTTATTCTGGCCTAGCCAGCCTCAAAGACTACCTTTGAAGCCTCTTACCGCTGTAATTTCCATAGCCAAATGCTCAGTCCTACTGTTGCATTCATACTGGTCCATTAGTGAATCAACAGTGTCAGATAGCTTTTCATGTATGCAGAAATGTGCTTCTGGTTTTTATGAATAATTATAGATGATGTAACTATAATTATAGTAATTATAGATGAAAACATGTCTTTCAAACATCACATTGATCATGTAAGTAATAAAATTAGTTCTTATTTATATCTTTTAAGACGCCTAAAAGAGTTCCTAGATATAGAGCATTTAAAGTCAGTTTATTATGGATTAATTTACACACATTTACAATATGGGATTGAAATCTGGGGTAGCACATGTAAGGTAAACATTAACAGGTTATTAATAATACAAAAAAAGTGTATAAGATGTATTTATAATCTAAACAACAGAGAATCCTGTAGACAAACCTTTATAGAAGCCAATATATTAACTGTTATATCGTTATTTGTATATAAAGTAATCATGTTTGTAGTAAGTAAATCACACTCTGTATATATTAAAGACAGTCATATGTATAATACTAGATTGCTAAATAATTACTATAGAGATAATATTAGTAAACGAGCCACAGAAAAGGATCCCCTTACTATGGGCAGAATACTTTATAACAGGTTACCAAGTGATATTAAAGCTCTAAGAGGCAATAAATTTCAAAAAAGACTAAAAATGTACCTAATACAGAAGTGCCTATATAGTATTGATGAAATGTAAATATTTTATGATTCTTGACGATGCTTGAAACTTGTATGAGTCTATAAGCAAATAAATTGAATTGAATTGAATGTATCACCCTGCATTTTAAAATATGGTCTGTTTCAAGTAACTGTCTGTCAGGGCTCACTGCATCATTCAGGCCATCAAGTGGAAATGTTTTTGCCCTTTTTTGGAGTTTCCCCTTTAATGTGCTTCTCACTTTCATCTGTGATATGGAACAGGCTTTGTTGTGAGGCTGGAACAGTGATATAATGTATTGCACTCAATTTTAAGCTAAATGATGGTATCATCATTGATTTTTTTTAACAGTCTGGTTAATGCCTTCAAAACTGTTTCCAGCTCATGTAATTACCACATGGCTTTTTACTCGAGCTGGAATCGCATGAACTTGCATTTAAATCTTTTAATCCAGGTGTCACAACAGTTGTCACCATACAGGTCCTATCCTCCTCTAGACACTCAACTCCTGCAAAATGACATGCTAATTCTGCAGCACCTTTCTTCCACTGGTAAAACCTTTCTCTTGCAGCTCTACAGCTATATAGAGCAAACTGCTATGATTGCTGCAACTTGGCACATGGCTACCATCATCTCAACATTAAAACCTGGGAAGAATTGTAATCTAACTGCCAAATATTTGCTGATCTATCTCATCAGTTGTTTTTGCATGTGATGGTGCATTTGATGATTCCAGTTTTCAGAGAAAGAGATTTTAGGATAAAGGAAGGTTAGCTCCTCAGCTAAACTTCCTAGAAAAGAAACTTTCTCAACAGGAAGAACCACTTTGCCTGCAAGTCATGGTGTTTAAGGCTTATTTACAAGCACTGCAAAATGCATATGAAAACAGGAAAATGAAAATGATTATTGGAAGTTTTCTGCTCAATGCTCATTTTGTTTACTCATCATAGATTGGAATTCCTTATTCTGTTCTGTTGGTTTGTTGTCTAACTTCCTAGTATTTTCTGTTGGTTGTCTAACTCCCTGTTATTTTCTGTTAATTTGATGTTGAGCCAAGAAAATCTCTCTAGTAAGAGCACTAAATCTAAATTGTGTGTAGCATTGGTTAGGGTTTGTGTTCATCATTTGTTCCCCTTGTATTTGCATATGTGAAGTTACCCCACTGCAGGGTATGCCCAGTGGTTGAGGATAGTTGCCTTTTTCACCATAGGAACTGTTCATGTTGTTGCATTTAGCTGACTAGTTATTCATGTGTGGTTCCAGCCACCTACCACTTCTCAAAACCACATGCTTTTCATGCACATAAAAATGGGATTCTCTTCCTTTGGTTTCTTTGCTAATGTAGGGTCCTTGATATCCTGTGATCACGTTCAAGTGATCCAGTGCATACGTGGATACCTCCGTGTATTGTCAATCCGCATCGAGTATGTTGAAGTGGTGGTTCAAAAAGCCCCACTATTTTGTTGTTAAATTAATGTCCTTCAGCATAAATCATATCGGACAATGAACAAAATTGGTGAAATGAATCCAGGGTGCATAAAACTTAGAGAGCGCTACATTGGCACTAATGTAAAGCGTTAATCTTAACTCTTCATCTGCGAAGTTGTAGTCTAGGCTAGGATGCTCTACGCCGCTCTACCCGGCATCGAAGGCGATCTCTTACCTTTGTTGTCCTCGCTTTGGCGTGTTGTACATGGATCTCAGGGTCAATCCATGAAATTGTCAGTGGCTCCTGAAACAGTTGGTAAGGCGGGATGTCAAGTGTGGTGATCAGAAAGTGTTCATGGGATTCACTGGATAATACTCAGACTTATGTTTCACCATACAGTCAGTAGTGCAGAGTTTCCTACAAGATTGCTCCCCTCTACCGGTCATGGTGTATTCTTCCTTCCCGTGACTGAGAAACACAATAAAGGCTCTTCTCTAGATTTTCTTGGTATTATGTGATTTTTTTTTATTAACGTCCTCCAGCATTAAGTCATATCGGACGATGAATAAAATGGATGAAATAATGCTGAAATGAGGCCAGAGTCCATAGAGTTTAGAGTGTCTGACATTCATCTTTCATGATAAGAGAAAACCCCTGGAAAGAAACCTGATACAGATAATTCACCCTGACCGAGATTCGAACTCGGGACCTCTTGAACGTGAGGCAGAAACGCTACCACCTGCGCTATAGAGTTGGACATTGGTCATGTCATTAGTACTTCTATCTCGCCGTTGGCCTGTATTCTTTACCGTCGTCGTGGGCGTAACGTCCGCGAATATGTTCCACGTTAGCGAGTTTGAGGTATTTTTATCTTTACTTTTCTGTCCTCTCAACCCCTCTGTACGCAATTGGATGAATAACCAGCTTGTTGAGCTAAGGGTAGCTGGGTAATGCATAATTCCCAACGCCGGAAGGATTTATTATAACAGTGAATACTTTACTGAAAACGATTGGGCCCATCTGCATTTCACTGGAAGGGTGGCCTCAGTATTCAGTTGAACCTAGGATAAGAACGTTCACCAGCTAAGAATGGTGCTCAGGAATTAGCACGCCACCTGAAGCATGAGCAATGGAGGATTACATCGGAAAGGGAACTTAATAGTAGTACTGGGAACTGGAATGACTTCATCTCCCTACCTACAGATTAGTCGAACAGAGAACCGATGGTTATTTAAACTGTGAAGATTTTGCATAGCCGACCGGTTAAGCACTGCATGCGGTTTCTCAGTGGTTTTGAGGCAGGCGGCTACATTGAGTCTTCCACGATATCTTACTCGTGTAGAGAATCACCGAACTAACTCCTCGTTAGGCGTCATCACCATGTCTGCTTAGTGATATATCTGAAGCAAAGCTTCAGATATATCTTGTCTTGCAGAACAAGTCTTAGATATATACCAATATGTGCCAATGTAATTAAAATGGTAATTTTCGGTTTGTTTTTTACATTCGCGTTTCTGAAGAATGTGTGCTCCATTTATCATTCACTTGCTATCAATAGTAAAAAAAATGTCAATAAGGGAGATCTGTGCTTCACCTACCTATAGAATTAATATAAGAGGAGCAATTTTTTGGATTGATAAAATCATCATAATGGATTTAAATTAAACAAATTTTTGTGTTTAAACAACTACCTACTAACCGACCGCGATATGAATGCACTCGGCGAGAAGCGTTACTAAACAGTTAGGTCACAAGTGGGCGGAGTACCGCAGGTACAGTGCGGATAACGCAAATATCAACAATACCGAGAACCTTCCAATGTGACGTGCAGATGTAGTGTAGCTCAACATGACGCTTCTTCGAACCTTTTCTTCTGCAATTAAAATTCTAATAGTATAGTGGCAGTTGCAGTGCTCGTTGCGATAAAATTGGCGCGTGCTTGTGTAAAGTTTAATTACGGAAGCACTTAAGTTAAAAACAAGGAAAGTATCCCATTCTGATGAAAAGCACATCATATATCAGGTTATACAGTTCTGTAGATAAGAAAAGCAGGGAAAAAGGTTACTCGTACCCCATGAAAAAGCAGCAGTTAAGGCAGCAAAAATAGTGGGAAGGTCTGGGAGAACCATCGAGAACATAAAATGCTTCAACATTTCACCCATTCCATTCATCGTCCGATATGACTTAACGTTGGGGGACGTAAAATTAAAAAAAAAAAAAACTGGGGTTAAGGTTACAACTTCGAGGAAAATACGAGTCACGCACAACCATAACTCTTGATGAGTTTGATAAGTGCGTTGTGCGTAGAATTTTTTTGGATACTATGAACAGAAAAAGGAATTTCCTACTTTGAGGAAACCCCTGAACTTCGCTAAATAATAAATAAACTTTCGGGGTGGCAAAGAAACATTTAGAAAAATATTGAGAGAAATGGGATTTCAATTTAAGAAATGCAAAAACAAACGATCTGTGCTAATGGAGAAACCACAACTTGTTGCAAAATTTTCTGAGTACTTAAGGGCTATTATTGAAAATGAGAAAGGGCCACGTAAACCAGTAGTTCATACAGACGAGACTTGGATTCACACTCACTAAACCGTCAAGAAGTGCTGGCAATATGAGAAAGTACGAGGTGTTTTGACTAATACTAGCGCTGGTCAAACAGCAATTGTTATACATGCAGGGGGATCCATGGGATTTATTGAGAGAACTGAATTGGTTTACGATTTAAAATCCAAATCAGCAGCTAACTGATGAAATTAACAGTCAAAATTACAAAAAGTGGGTAGAATAGAAATTAAAATAAAATATTCCACCTGAAAGCATTGTTGTGCCATACCGTACAGGAAAATAAATCCCCTAACACTTCATCTCGAATAGCACAGGTTATTCATTGGTTAACACGAAAGAAAATTAAACATGTTCCGCAACTGACAAAAAAATGAAAATTATTTTAAAAAAAGCCTATTTATTGACGATTAAATAATGGAACAAAGGGATTTTACAGTCTTACACCTTCCCCCATAGCACCGTGACGTTAACCCTATAGAGCTATCTGGAATTAAAGATTGCAGCAAAGAAGTATCATCGATTACTTTGAGTAATCTGAAAGCTATGACTACAAGCTGCATAGCTCAAATTACACAAACTGATTGGATAGCAGCATGTAATTTTGTAATTTGGAATTTAGTTCTCATCTTTCCTTTTACGTCATCAAATGGAAATACAAAATCAAGATTACAATTATAAAATGCATACTGAAAAATGCCATGTATTTCTAAATCCTGAAAATCCTATCATGTTGCACATCATTGAATAATAATTCGGTTCCCATACACCTAACCCTAGGTTTTTGTGTATTGGAAGCCCTCTACTCCTTTTTACAGATTTTGCCATTTCACCTATCCCACTCTACATTTTTCTCTTAATTGTTCTTAGCCATCTCTCTGTAACTTTCCCTAAATAATTCCCTATATTTCTCCTGTTCTTTTCCCCTTTTACTGACAGAATTTTCTAATTACTACTTCACCCCCCAAATTGTCCCTTTTACGTAGGCAAGCCTGCTCTCTCCATATCTTTGTTTCACTGCAATTTAATATACAATGGAAATCTGCATTCTCTTCTCCACACAATGGACATTTATATAGCTCCCTCTCTTGACCTATACCTTTCAAGTTTCTCACTCCTGTTCTCGGCCAAGCAAAACCTTCTCGCCCTAACTTACTACATATATCTATATATCCTTCCCTCCCCCAGGCTGTTTTTATTTCTCTATATAATCTCAATGAGCTTTTGTCACTTATATTGGCGAAAATGTCTTGTCTGTCAATATCTTCTAATCTTAGCTTAACTTCTTTCCAGAAGCCCCTATACCCATGCTCTGCATTTATCCAAGAATGACCCATACCTATCTGCTTCAACACGTCATTCATTTTATGTGGGTAAGATCCACCCTAGTTAGGATAGGATAGCAGCATGCAGACAAATGAAAAAAATTGAGAAAGATTTTAAATGCCGAGATGGGTTAATGGAGGAAACAATTGAAGATATAATTATAAACGTGGGTCTATAGAGCAGCGATGATGACGATAAAGATTGCAATCGTGATGAATGTTATTTTTGAGAATATGAATATTCAAGCAAAAGTGACACTGATACAGCTGATGAAGGGAACAGTGACACGGATATAGCAAATGAAGGACCTGAAGCAAACATTCCCAAATTTGCTGCTTCCGAGAACTAACGTGAAGACATCAGCAGGCGTGTACTGTTTTAATTGTGTGACTGTACATTCCCAGTATCGCCTTTCCCCTCGCTCCGCGCTGTTCCCTATGCTTCATGTAGTAAACAAAACAGTGGCGCCCTCCAAGTGCATTCATATCTTGGTCGACTAGTATATCTCTATAGACACACACAGGCCGCGCCGTGGCTCAGTGGTTAGACCGCTTGGCTCTCACCAAGGCGGCCCGGGTTGGATCCCAGAGGACCGCAAAGTGAGATTTGTGGTGAACACGGCGCTGGGGCGGGTTTTCTCCGGGATCTCCGGTTTCCCCCGCCATCTTATTCCACCGGTGCTCCATCTTCATCTCATGTATCATCAGTGCCATTGCCTGCGGTGCCGTATGTAGTAAAAGCGGGCGTTAAACACTACACACACACTATAGACACACTATATATATATATATACTCAGTGCCGCTAACTTCTGAATAAATAAATAGCTGTGAGTTTTCTGTGATGGTGGTATTCTAGCAGCAGGGTTCATTTTCATTTGACTTTATAGATAATGGCTGTTTTTTTCTTTTTACCAGCAGAATAGCATGTTACACGTCATTCTAATTCACGAATAAATTTATGAATTCATTGCCACGACTCGATATAGATTTGCTGGAATCCTGGGTATAATATAAATTAGAACATGTGCTGTTTAATTTAACAAGTGTTTCTTAAATATTTGTTAAACATCTCTTAATGAATAGGACAGATGCGTACATATATTCCTGATGAACCTATTGAATTAATCGTTGCAATTTGATCATCGAGAAAGTATAACCAGCAGAGCCTGCAGAAAAAGCTTGGTGATGATGCCTTAAATACACCATACCCCATCAAAAGTGATGCACGTCGAATTAAACCTGTTCAGTCTTGAGCGAACGTATACAATCTTGACTGATGCGTTTAAAATAAACATCGTGAAAATCTAAATTGTAAAATATCTATAATAAACAGACGTGGAACACATAAAAGGAAAATGTAACTCTTTTAGGGGAAGGTACCACAAAACGATTGAGTGTTGTGACAGTTACACAACTGATTTACATTAAATGAAAATCTTTAAGATATTGAAGTTCTCCAGTCATTAAAAATGAAAATAGATGCATACAGTTTGACTGCATCAACTAAACTGTTTAAACTTAACTAGAGGCCAAAAGCGGAGGGGCGCTCGAATTCTAAGGCAGTGTCTTAATGTTGCCGATAAGAACAACCTTGAAAACTATAGTTCTTGATGTTCATAATTATTTACTATTATTTCATTTTCATGTGCCTAAAAATAGACATACAGATTTTCATAACTATTTGGGGAGAAATAAATAACTTAAGAGTCCTAACTGGTGAATCATGCCGACATCCATCGGACAATGCGTATTTAGAATAACTGCTAAGTAAGTGTGCAGATAGATGATGCAATAGGTCAGAATAATAGGAAGAAAATAGTTTAGCGATATTTCTTCCATTTTTTTGTAGTAGAGTCAAGAACTTGTGTACCTCGTCTAGCATGTAAGCAAATCTGTTCACACAGTTAACCTCGTGCTTTCTCTGTGCCATGTAGGCGTAATTATAAAAAATTGACATCAACAGCTAGAACATCATCAACATGAACAGCCAGAATTTTTAAACAATTCCGTAATGCTGGTTAAAAATCCCCCAAAATTATACGTATAATTCCTGACAGAAGCGAATAAAGGTAAATTGTGAAGTGCTCCAATTTGCCTTTTCTCTCATAGCATTTATGTGAACGAGAATAGTATTTGTAGTTTAGAGCGTAACATGAAAGAAAGTAAATATACCTTATTTTCCAAACTACACCATTAAATTTTATGTAAACATCAAAGAGTTAATAAATGTTTAACAACCACGAAACCTTAAGTTGCCTTCACATTATAGCTGCAAAGCAGGTTCACAAAATTGGCCATGAAAGTGTTTGCGTGCTTTCCCCCCAAAAATTTGCCTTACTGACACAAATATGCCTAACTTATTGCTAATATTTGCTGCCGCTTGGAAGAAGCGTTGAGTAAGTTCCTCCAGTGTGTCTGTTTCACCCCTGTAAACTTCTCATGTCACCTTAAGGTAAAAGTATTGCTGACTGAAACTTTGAGTTATTGTGAATCATGGTGCTGATACAGTTCATCTGTTCTACAAACAGGACGCTTCTGGCAATATGTCTGCAAGGATACGTCCTCCAGAATACTGGGAGATCGTATTTCAAAATGTGTTGTTTACATCGCATATACAATTTTCACCCAAAAGTTCAGTGTCTTAAAGCTACAGTATTTTGTGACAACAAACTATTTACCTTTAGTTAACCAAAATGGGTATCTGTTAAATTGAAGGACGTTATATTTGTCTCTGATTCAAAGATTAATGGTTTCTCTTTGAGAGTAGTGTTAGCCAAAAGTTATGAAGTTGGAGGTAATGAAAAACCTGCAGATTTTCGCCAAGCAATGGTATATGTGCAATGAGTGGAAGAAGAGGAAAAACAGTTTGTGGTGATATTTAAAAAACTACGAAAAGAAATTAATTTAGCAGTGTTTAAAAAAGAAGCCATTATTGCGAGGAATGAAAACAGGGCTCATCAACTCTTCTATCAAATGAAAACTGTTCTTAAGGTCCCTGATATTGAATTTCTGTTTTCACATAACCCTTTTTCGGATTATTTTTTCTGGCATTCAACTCAAGCGCTTCTGACACTACTGAACCATGTGCAAATAATCATAGATGTATTAAGACAAATGGAAGAATCACATGTTGATGTCGATGTTCTATATTTAAGACCATCTAAATAGCATTCGTAATATAGTTCTGCCTATGAGGAGAAATTATTTTGAGGAGCTATCAGAAGAAAATTGTCTGCAGAGGTAAAAACTGTCGAAACAATTTGCTATGAAGGTTGCTGTGGAAGTACAAGAGAGGTTAGAACATGCATCGAAAGGAATATGCCGATCTCGCCATTTATTCATGTATTAATAACTTTACTATTTTATAATTCACTGAATTATGTGGATAATACACTGTCCACCTCCCGTCTTGAAACGTTCAAGTCACTTGCCTTTCGCTCCTCATTTTAAATTTACGTAATGTTTAGAATATGCATCGAAAGGAATATGCCGATCTCGCCATTGCTTCAAGTATTAACAACTTTGCTATTTTATAATTCACTGAATTGTGTGGATAATAAACTGTCCACCTCCCGTCTTGAAACGTTCAAGTCACTTATGAGAACATGCATGGAAAGGAATGTGCCGATCTCGCCATTGCTTCAAGTATTAATCACTGCGATTTTATAATTCACTGAATTATGTGGATACTAAATTGTCCACCTCCCGTCTTGAAACGTTCGAGTCATTTGTCCTTCGTTCCTCGTTTTAAATTTACGTAATACTTACTTTGAACATGCATCGAAAGGAATATGCCGATCTCGCCATTGCTTCAAGTATTAATAACTTTGCTATTTTATAATTCACTGAATTATGTGGATAATACACTGTCCACCTCCCGTCTTGAAACGTTCAAGTCACTAACTAGTACTTCGCTCCTCATTTTAAATTTACATAATACGAACGAAGTTGTTTCATGCTTGTAGTAGTGACACATGTATTTGAATTAAATTCGTTTCCAATATTTTCCCACGTGATACCTTTCTCTTTTACATTCACCGCATCCGTCTTCTTATTTTGCACGATATCCTTACACTTCTCCAGTTCAATTAACAATTCTTTCTCCATCGATGAGAAATTTGTCTCACGTCTTTTGTTTACGAATTTGTTTATGTGCCGTTTTATTTGAGCTGAATGCAAGTTACAATATACATCAGACGGTGTCTGTTTCTCTTCCAAGTCCGTTACTAATTCTTTTCTGGTCAGGTGTCATATCTTTCGCTATATCCGCAAACTAGTTGTGCTATAAACGTGGGGTTTGGATAATTTCCCTCATAAAATAGCTCTGTGGCACGAAAACAACAAAATAGTTCTGTAATTAGTATCTTCTGAAAGCGCAAAGAAATTGATCTTAGGGTTCAGCAAAGCGAGCCGGCCCGCGTGTTGACAATGTCGCACTCACCTCACTGGCTAGTCAGCGATAGGTCAGCCACGCCTAGCCCCGCCATATGTTCATTCCTATTTTGCAGTTACTCTGTCATCAGCGAGCAAAATTATACTTGTAATATCCTTTATATAAAGTGAGAGGTCATTTATATAATCAGAAATGGTAAAGGTTCTAATACTGAACCTTGAGGTTCACAGTGTGTTACTGTGTTACCAATTTGATTTATATGTTTCATAACCAATATCACTGTTTATTTCAGTTAACCGTTTTCTTTCAGTTATATATGATACAAACCAACTTAAATGTTCACCTTTTAGTCCATATAAATTCAATTTTGCTATGAGGGTGTCATGATTAACGTAATCAAAGGTCTTATCTAGGTCATAGAAATGATGTTACATTGGTCGATATTCCTTTTCTGAATTAAAACTGAGCAGCAACAAGTATGTTGTCATATGCCAGATTTTAATACATTCTAATATCACTTTTTCAAGAACTTCTGAATAAATTAGCAACACACTGTTATATAATTTGAAACATTGTTGCTCTCAACTGCTTTAAAAAGAGGTTTAACAGTTGAGAATTTCATCATGCCAGGGAAAATTCCAGTCTTTAACGAATCATTGCAATGCTAAGTGCGGAGGAGCATATTTAAATCACCACCACCACCACCGCCGCCGCCACCGCCACCGCCGCCGCCACCGCCGCCATACAATTCGCATATCTTTGCCAAACCCATCCATTCTATTTCACGTGAAAGAAAATCTCACATCAACTATCGTATACATGGCGCAGGACAAAAGCTAAAGAAAACAATTCTCGGAAGTGAACCCTTGACTCAAACTGCCACCGTTGTTGGGCAACACGTTTTTCAATTCAGATTTTTCCAGGTAAGCACTGCAAAATAAGATCTTCCATAAAGTTTGGGAAAAATAAAACTCGTTCTATGTGATTACACACACACAGAAAGACAGTTGGATGTCGAGGATTAGAAATATGTACTGCAGTTAGATAAGACAGGTAATTCCTTTATTTGGTTAGGTATCGATGAGCAAACAGACTACTGTCAACAGTTGTATTGTAAATGTAATAGTTTCAGAACTTGATGATATGCTTCTCTTTCACATATTTTAAAAACCAAAGAACTGTATAGTCAGTGGCTCTTCCAATGTTTAAATTATAAACATGTTTACAGTTATTATTTCCTAGTGGTTTTGAATAGAGTACCGACTTCATACTTCTTTTCTGTACCGATACTACTTCCTTAATGATTTCTTCTCTCTTCTGAAAACATTTTATCCCAATCTTATACATATCACTTGTTTAGCCCATGCCTTTCACCGATTCATAGAAATCTTAAGGTAGGTATTTCGGAAGTAATTGTCCTGATCCTTGATATGAAGGAAACCTTTTCAAAAGCTCCATCCCACATTACAGTTTTCAAAGAAGATATTCCAGACACTACTATTCCACCTACCTATTTTATAATGCTGATGCGCCTAGTTAGAGGCAGCTCCACATTATATGAGGGGGTGTCGTAAAGTTTTAATTATCGCTCTTTAAAAATGTGATAGAGAGTTTGTGTTGATATGTGCTTGTTAGTTCTTCTTTACGTAGTCACCATCCAGATTTACACATTTTTCCCAGCGTTTCTTGATCTTCCGAATAACTTGATTGTAGAAGTCTGCAGAATTCGCTTTAAACCACTCTCCCACTTCATTAGTGACGTCATTTATGTTGTAAATCAGTGACCACGCAACGAATTCCTCATTTCTGGGAACAAGAAAAAGTCACTTGGTGCAAGATTGGGCGAATAAGGCGGATGCTGTAAGGTATCAAAGCCACATTCCCTTGTTTTGTCAACTGCAACTTGAAATTAATGAGCTGGTGCATTGCCAGCCAGAAGACGAACACCTTTGGAGAGCATACCGCGTCATTTCTTAATCAGAGCTGCTCGTAACTTGTCCAGAAGATTGCAGCCAGAATTGTCCAGAAGATTAGTTTCCATTCCATGCTCATAGTTTTTGTCTCTGGATCATCCTGGTTACCATCGATAAAAAAATCATCTTCATCCTATTCCAATAGCATCAACATCTGTCTTGAAAGGTCACGCCGTGTTTACTTTTGGAAAAGGGTCAGCAAACTAAGATAACTAAGATGTGTGTCATTCATGATCATTTGAATGGTTGCCCTTCTCTCTTCCGCTCCTTCCACTTTCTTCACTGTGACAGCATCGTCTATCATTGACCGTCTACCAGCTCTTGGCTCATATGTCAGGGACATGTGACCAGTTTAAAAATTCCTTTGCCACCTCACAATAGTGTCATACGATGAGCAATCATTTCCATATACAGCCGTCATCTCGTGGATTTCCCGGGCAGTTTTGTTCTTCAAATGCAGGAACTTGATCACACTATGAGGCTCAATTTTCTCCATCTTACACTTCAGTCACTTCTGGCACACAACTGTAAAATAAAAAAGGACACAAGTCACTGAAATTACTAACATTATGTCCCGAGGGAACAATGATGACACTGAAAAATTTTCATCACTCTAGCGTAAAAGCTACCGGGTGATAAAACTTTACGACACCCCCTCGTACAGTACGTATGCTACAAAGTTTGTCCAGCAGACCTATGTACGTACGACTTGGCCTGCAGTCGCAAGGCTCAGTTTCCAGTTACACAGCTGGACTTCAAATCAAACCTCAAATCACATTGATAATTATCAGCATAAACACACATCATACCTTAAGTCAGAAAAAGTTGGATATGCCATCCAGTTATATCAATACATTTATGACATCTTCTGAGGCAATTTCCATTCTTAGCAATTATTAAGCTTCCGAAATAGCTTTCATTTCTGTCCCAAAATTTTATTTTAACTCTTATAATTATAGGGATTAGTTTAATACATTTTATATATCAAGTTGTCAAATAAATAGAGATCATGCTATAAGAACAGTGGACTCATCAGAGACTCATCACGGTGGCTCATCTGTCAGGGACATGTGACCAGTTTGAAAATTTGTGTTCTACCTCACAATAGTGCCATACAGTGGGTAGTCATTTCCATCAACAGCCGTCATCTCATTATGGATTTCCTGGGCAGTTTTGCCCTTCAAAGGGAGGAACTTGATCACATTGAGCCTTGATTTTCTCCATCTTACACTTGAGTCACTTCTGATAGTCACTGTAAACAAACAAATGGACTCAAATCACCGAAAATACCAACATTATGTTCCAAGGGATCAATGGTGACACTGAAAAAATTTCATCACTCATCACGGTGGCAGAGTCCTGCCGGAAATATCCAGACTGACATTCGATGTCCGTCAATGGTTTCAAACATGCTGCCAGTATATTATTTCTGTATCTTTCTGCATTTATGATACACTCATAAAAAAGGGCCATATTATTCTGTATCCACTCGTTGTGCATCATGCCCCGATTTTTGATCACACAAGGGAGTTTTATGAACGAAATTGGGTTTATTTGTAGCAGGGGTGTGGTGTGGGTGATTCATAAGTGTTGCCGGTTGCTTAGACATAATCTGGGGAGTGGCAATTGCGAATTCTGTGTTGTATAACACGAAACAAACACCGATATACCAATAAAAATTGTAGCGACACTACTTATTTGAAATGCATTTTCAATTTCTCCAATTTACAGTGTCTATTTGTATTTCAGTTCAGTGTGCCGTTTCTTCTCCAAGAAAACATCAATGACAAGAGTTTTCAAATGTTGCCTGCTGTTGCTTATAAGTTTATTAAACAACACCTTTTCCGCTGATAACAAAGAGAGAGATGAACGTCTTTTTCTTTCTTTCTTTCTTTATTTATTTATTTATTTATTTATTTATTTATTTATTTATTTATTTGTTTGTTTATTTGTTTATTTATTTATTTATTTATTTATTTATTTTCTCATTTTCGTCCTACAACGTTAAGTTATATCGGACGATGAATGAATTGGGTGTAATAATGTTCAAATGAATCCATGGAAAATGTGAAATGTGTAGTGTTTAACGCCCGCTTTTACTACATACGGCATCGCAGGCGGCGACACTGATGATAATGAGATGAAGATGGAGATGGAGCACCGGTGGAATGAGATGGCGGGGGAAACCGGAGGTCCAGGAGAAAACCCGCCCCGGCGCCGTGTTATCCAGCACAAATCTCACTTTGCGGTCGCCTGGGATCGAACCCGGGCCGCCTTGGTGAGAGCCAAGCGGTCTAACCACTGAGCCACGGTGCGGCCAGAATGGATCCATGGAGCTTTGAGTTACCCGACATTCGTCTTTCAGGATAGGGAAAACCCGGAAAACCCCTTATCCGCGGCCCGCCTCGGTAACGTGGTGGTAGAATGTCTGACTCATGTTCAAGGGGTCCCGAGTTCGATTCTCGGTCAGGGTGAGTTACCTGGATAGGGCTTTGTCGGGGTTTTTCCTTATTCTGAAAGACGAATGTCGGGTAACTCTAAGCTCAATGAAATCTGGGCACATTTGAGCATCATTGCATCCATTCATCGTCCGATATGACTTCACGTTGGAGGACGTAAATTACAACAACAACCCTTATGCGGGTAACTCACCCTAAACGAGATTCGAACTCGTGACCCCTTGAACGCAAGGCAGACACGCTACCGAGGCGGGTATTTTGAATTTGAGTGTTTCTTAGATAAGTATGTATTCTGCAGAGCGCTGAAACAGATCGTTCTTCTGTTATGTGATCTTATATGTGATCGTGGATTTAGTTTTTAAAGGTTTAAGATCCGGAGTTGGCCTTCCTGTTGAAATTGTGTGACAGTTTTTATAAAAACGCGAACTCAAGGACCGATTTAAAAGGTTTATTTCACACAAACACAGTCACTTTTACATACAAATTGTGATGCCATTCTTCTTATTGTAGTGTTAACATTAAATCATCCACAATTATTACTGTTACACGCAAATTATTGACAATAAATCGCAAGGTTTGCCGTTTCATTGCACTGGCAACAATCGTTCTATAAACAAATAACTAAAGCTTCAGTTGCCGTCGCTGATATCTCACACGAATCTGTACACGTCAAGTTCGCCGATGAGTGCCACTAGCAACATAACGAACTATTTAGAACTGGAGGATGTTGTTTTCAAATGCTAGGTTTTGGCAATGAAGCCATTAGCTCCCTTGCTCTCCAATATTTCTGTGTAGTGGGTCCGGCAGGTAGGACTTCACAGGTTAAAAGATGTTCTTCAGTCATTTCCTCTTCTTTGTTGCACAGGGGACAATAGTACTGGAGGATGTTAGACGACCGGTCTCATGGGATCTATCACAGACCAGTCTCGGTATGTCGGTCACAAATTAAAGCAATTGAAATCTGACATGAAATCGCTTGGACTGTCCATTATTCTTTCAATAAAAATAATGTAAAATTTGAATACATTTTCTTCAATTTATTAGCTGTTTTTGTGAGTAATTTAGGTCCTCCAACGTTAAAGTCATATCGGACGATGAGTGAAATGGGTGAAATGATGCTCAAATTGGTCCGGGGTCCATGGAGCTTAGAGTTACCCCACATTCGTTTTTCATGATAAGGGAAAACCCCGGAAAAACCTTATCCAGGTAACTCACCCTGACCGAGATTCGAACTCGGGACCTCTTGAACGTGAGGCAGACACTCTACCACCACGCTACCGAGGCGGGCTATTAGCTGTTGTCGGCGGCAACAGAGTAAACCTTAATGCCACTGGTTTGCAGCATAATATCGGTTGTTTTGTGACAAGACATGACGATATAATGAAACCATGCATCGTTACTGAAAAATATTAACTGTGGGACGTTTCTTCCATCATTAATATTTCTCAGAATACAATTACATAAATTTACCTGTTCGCTGATTACCTGTTAGGAATTTTCGGACAAAGTAACCTAGTATGATTTGACTTAAAAGTTTTGTTGCTTTCCATGCTGAAGCTTTCGAAATGTCAGTTTCTTCTCAAGGCACTTAAGAGATTTTCGAGGTGACCTTTCTAACCTTCCTCCGATTTCATCTAATTTCAACACCGTAAGCATACGCCATCTTACCTTTCTTTTCCTATTATGAATTTATTTCGTATCCCTTAATTAGCTTACAAGCAACTCAACGGCCTGCGATCGACGCATTTTAAAAATTCTTCAACAAAACTAAATACTTCTAAACACTCTTAATGATATTCACGTGTGTACTAGACCAGAAGAGAAGTAAGACTGTTGCACTTGTGACGACTAGAACGGATATAGGACGCGCGTGCAAGGAAGTGTAGTAAAGGTAACACGAACCATGCGTCTGCCGGCCCAGTTTTGTAGCACACGTTCTGTAAAAACATTGGAATGACATTGCTGCTGTGGTAAAAGAGCTTCCTACAGAAAGTGCAACTTGCGTTTTGTCTTCAAAGGAAATGATGATTCCAAATTAAACATCACTTACACATTATTCAATTCCACGCTTTTTACTGCTGCTTTAATAAAAAAAAATGTCAGAACATAAGCTGATTTAGCTGTGGGCATATCCAGTATGCAAGATATTGAACTAAGCTTGCAGTAAGAATATACAGGATGTTTCAGAAATACTTTTAAAACTTCGGGTATGGATTCCTCACATCAAAAGAAGGGAAAAAAGGTCATATGAACATTTGTCCCACAATCCTTTGTTTTCTCGTTAGGAGGTGTTCAAAACAGTGGTGCACTTATAACACACAAAACTCATAATACATGCTCGAAATGTCCTCTTGCTACTTCTATGCATGCCTGTACTCATCGCACCATGGAGTGTCGCACCCTTTCAAAAACTCCGGGATGGTGGCGAATGGTTTTGCAGGCTTCCATGACTCGTCGATGAAGTGTTTCTGCATCCGGGATGGCAGCTCCTTAAACCATTTTTAAGATGCCCTCCAGAGGTAAAAATCCACAGTCGGGAGAACTTGCATACCATGGGACTGGTCCTCCTCTGCCTATCCATCGGTCATGGTAGATACCAGTCAGTGCATCTCGAATAATGCGACTAAAATGTGTCGGAGCCCCATCATGCACAAACCACATGTTTTTTCTTATTTTCAGGGACACATCTTCGTGAAATAAGTCGGGAAGAGTGTGGTAGATAAATTCCCTGTAGACAGCAACAGTAAGACGTGCTGGTAAAATGTATAGACCTATCAGACAGTCACCTATAATGCCAGCCCATTAATTCAGACTAAACGGTTGCTGACGTCTAGCCTGAAGTACAGCATGAGGATTACAATCTGCCCATACGTGTACATTGTGGAAATTAGTAACTCCATCTCTCCCAAACGTTGCCTCGTCTGTAAACAAAACTGACGAGACAAACAATGGATTGGCTGTTTGTGCTAAAAACCACCGGCAAAAGTGATCCCGTGGTGGATAATCCGCAGGCGAAAGGCCCTGCACACGTTGAATATGATATGAATTCAGGAGTTGCTCATGAAGTACCCTCCATGCTGTCACGTGTGACGCACCAGATGCCACAGCCAATTGCGCTGAATCGTCTTCGACACACTTAAACATCTGTTCTTCGCGTTCCGGCGTACGAAAAACTCTTGGTCTTCCTCGATCAATAGTCCGTGTTGCAACGGTTCCTGTCTCAGCAAGGTGATGATAAACAGCGACAAAGTTTGGATGACTCGGTTGACTCTGGTCAGGAAACTCCATCTGATAGAGCCGTGCAGTCTCGCGTCCATTATCATTCGCGCGACCATACACAAAAATCATGTCTGCCTGTTGACAAAAGGAATATGCAGCCATGGTTGAACGAAACACTTGCGGTTAACTCATTATAGCACAATTTAAACGTTGTAGACAGATAATAAATGATAAACGTAAACAAGTCTCTATGGTAACACTTCGCCATCTACCATATTGTGACTTTGTGGGTTCGTGAAATAATAAAACGAGGTTACGAAACACAAAAACTGCACTCTATTCTCCTCGAAATACACTGTTCAACATTACAGTTTGCTAGCTAACCTTAAACTGTTTATTTCTCCTAACTCTACATTCAACTGTCTGTCGCTACCGGTAACGATTGGTTCCGAAGTTTTCCGAATCTCCACCGGCTTCGGCTTCGCGAGTCTACCGCCAGGGCGACACTGCTCCCTCCTCAAGGCTGGTCGTCCCGAAAAACGCCTTCGTAGCGTGCCAGGCGATCCAGGTGTACCACCAACATCTTTCCTCGGGGCACCTTCTGGATTCGGTAGACCACGTCGTTAATCCTCTTCACCACACGGTACGGTCCTTGCCATGGCTGCTGAAGCTTCGGGCAGCGTCCCTTGGTCCGGGTCGGGCGGTACAACCAGACCAGGTCACCTTGCTGGAACCCTTGCCTGTTGGCTTGCCTGTCGTCTCGGGTTTTCATGCGGTCGCTCGCCTTCTGGATGTTCTGGCGAGCCATCTCGTGCATGTCGTGGAGGTGGTCCACCAGGTTCTCCACATCCCTCAAGAGTGGCCCCAAGTCTGCGTCCGCCAGCTGCTCCCTCCTCAGGCCTGCGCTATCCCAGCCATCCGCAGGCACTGCCGTGACTACTTGAACTGCTGCGGCAAGCTCCTTCCCCTCCACTCTTGTGCATTGGCCGCACTCTTCTGGACAGGGTCTTCGGGACATAGCGTCCGCGTTACCGTGACTCTTCCCTCTGCGATGTTCCGAGGTGAAGTCGTACTCCTGCTGCCTCTGGACCCAACGTGCTGTCTG
This sequence comes from Mantis religiosa, assembly GCA_030765055.1. Taxonomy (NCBI): domain Eukaryota; kingdom Metazoa; phylum Arthropoda; class Insecta; order Mantodea; family Mantidae; genus Mantis; species Mantis religiosa. The sequence goes on along the minus strand of CM060948.1, from coordinate 55,898,119 downwards.
GCCTTCCGGTCGCGCCGTTACTATCACCTCGCTCCTCGCGGGGACAACCCAAGACGACCCTGCCAATTCCAAGGCGCTCTTCTGGTTGACGGAGTATAACCTCTTCTCCGTTGAGCCTCAGGACCTTCCTGCCGACGTCGACCGTCGCCTCGTGGCTCCTGAGGGCATCCAGTCCCAGAATCACCTCCTCAGCCACCTTCGCGACGAACACCCACAGACGCACGGCACTCCGTCCCAAGGTCAACTTCAGCAGGGCCTCCTTCTCCACAGGCAAGGTGTCGTCCGATACCGTGACGAGCTGTTATGGTCGGCTCGGCTTCCTCGTCGGCAAACCTTTCGCCACGTCAGGTCTGATGATGGTCACGGCCGCCCCGGTGTTCACCAGCACGCGGCACGGCTTTCCTCTTACCCAGCCGTCCGCGATGAGGTTGTCATCCATCCGCCGGCTGACGGCGCGGATTGTCACTCGAGGTGATGGTGGTAATGGCGCCGACGTACCCCTCTCCACGACGGCCCTTACTCGTTCTTCCGGCCGCTCTTCCTGATGTGGGCAGTCTCTCTGCAGGTGCCCGGGCTGTCCACACCCCCAACACAGGCCACTAGGTGTTCGCTGGCGTCCCACAGCTGGTCTTCTGTCTCCGACGTAGCGGACACTCCTCGTTCTCGACGTCGGGAAAGATGCTACCTTGGCCGCCTCCATCCTTAATGCCGCTGTCAGCGCCTCGTGGATGGTTTTATAATCGCCGAGCATTAGGCGCTGACGAATCTCCGTGTCCCGTACCCCGTCGACAAAGTTGTAGGCGGCTTCCCGTGATACGAACTCCAGTGGCAGGTCAACCAAGGCCTTGCTAGCTAGCTGCTCGATCGTTATGGCGAACTCCTGCAGCGTCTCCCCCGACTGCTGCGACCTTGCCTTTAGCTGGCTGCGGTATGCTGCGGCTAAGCGGTGGTTCCCGAAGCGATTCTCCAGGGCCTCCCAGATGTCCTTGGGTGCCGCCGTCGTCTGCACCGCGTTTAGGATTTTCGCGGCCCGTCCCTGGAGGTTGGCTATTAACTGTGTGGCCTCCTCCTCCGGTGACCATCTGTTGTGCTTGGCCACTGTGTCGAACTGGCGGCGGAAGACCTCGAATGTTGACGCGCCGTCATATTTCGGAGGTTTGACGCGCGCCGATGTTGTGTCGCGTCCTGGTGCGTCAGCCTTCAAATTCTTCAGTCTCCTGCCGACGACGTCCTCCACCATGGCGTTCAGGGACTTGACGCTGCTGTCGGCCTTTCCCTCCAGGTTGTTTACGCGGTTCGCGAGGTCTTCGACGTCTTCAACTATGGCGTTCAGGGACTTGGCGTTATTGTCGGCCTTTTCCTCTAGGTCATTGAAGCGGTTCACCAGGTCCTCGACGCGCTCGTCCACTTGGCCCATTCGCTTGCCCAGCTCCGTCACGTCATCCCTCACGCCGGCCAACTGTTCCTCAAATTTGGCGGCGAGGACCTCGTTCGCCTCCTTCATTTTCGTGGCCAGACTGTCGTTCGCTGCCTTCATTTCTGTGGTCAATTCGGTCTTTATTTCTTTCAACTCTGCGGCCAGGTTGTTATTTGCCGCTTTTGTTTTTGTTGTTAACTCGTTCATCTTCGCGGCCAAGTTGTTATTTGCCGCTTCCGACTTCGCTGTTAATTCGTCCATCTTCTGCAAAAGCATTTCCAATATCGATTCCATGGCCATAATCTTCGGTGATGTTGCTGTCCCGCTTCCTGACACCAGTGTGACTTTGTGGGTTCGTGAAATAATAAAACGAGGTTACGAAACACAAAAACTACGCTTTATTCTCCTCGAAATACACTGTTCAACATTACAGTTTGCTAGCTAACCTTAATCTGTTTATTTTTCCTAACTCTACATTCAACTGTCTGTCGCTACCGGTAACGATTGGTTCCGAAGTTTTCCGAATCTCCACCGGCTTCGGCTTCGGCTTCGCGAGTCTACCGCCAGATCGACAATATGTAGTACAATAGCTCAAAGCCTTCTACGAATGTGTTGAAGTTTTGAGGTTGGATCCCGAAGGCCGTTAACTCACACTTTCATTGTGACAGGAATAAAGTGAAAACCAAGGATTATGGGACATATCTTCATATTAACTTTTTTCCTTCTTCTGGTATGAGTAACCCATATCTGAAGTTTATAAAAGTATTTCTGAAACAACGCACGCACGTACACACTAACACATACACACAGAGCTTTTGAAAATTATTGCAGAAAAAACTTTGGGTAATCACTTAATAAACATCAAGACAGTAATAAAAAGGCAAAAGGTATACTTGCAAGCACTGGAAGTGGGAAAACAAAATTTCTGTAGAGTAAGCAACAAGTTTCTTTCTATACAAATATAATGATTTGTAACTTAAAACTTCACTTATCTTAAATTAAGTTATTAATTAAGTTACTCATTATTATATTTGTATATGTTTGTTTGCTTCACTGTTAATAGTTTCATATTTTACATGTTTATAAGTTTCTTTCTGTCTGTATCATTATTAGAGAATTCTGCAACTGGATCATTTAGTGAATAACATGTGTGCTCTTTGCGCTGTGTGCAGTGTGGGTTCAGTGAAAGAATTCAAATTCCATGCTCTATATTATCAAAACATTGATCATGTGTGTATGTATTAATTTTTTTTAAGTTTATTGTTTTAAGTTATAGTTTGAATCTCACATTTAGATTAGGTAATAAGATAGGTCAATGCCATTATGATGTAATGAGAGCTAGAAAACCATTACTAGTAGCTAGTAAGATAACTGAACTAGATTTCATGATAATTGCATGTTTCTATTGCATATATGGGCTTGTAGTATATAAGGAACTGGAAAAACCCTTGGCACAAGGGAATCTAAATTCCTGATTTTCTCTTGTTTTCAGGTTTCCCTCGTACTGTAAATCAGGCTGAAGAACTTTATAAAAGAGAGCCAATCAATGTTGCTGTTAATCTTGAGGTGCCTTTCACAGTAATAGTAGATAGAGTTCGGAATCGCTGGATTCATCAACCAAGTGGACGAATATACAATATAGAGTACAGTCCTCCAAAAACTTGGGTAAATGAAATTATTCTGAATGGTAGTATTTCATTTAAATGTTTGTTTGTTCTGTATTGTCACACAATTAGCGGAAAGCACAACCTACGACAGCTGAGAAGGGACCAGAGGCAGCCGAGCCACACCCTCCCATTAATCTCAGTCACTAACTGAGGGATTGATTAGGGAATGTCACTTGTCGCTGGCCGCCTCTTTCCCCTTCCCCTGTCCTCTGGAACTTCCGCGGTGATTCATGGAAACTAGAGGCTTCGAGAACGGCGATATTCCTATAAAAAGAGCTGCAGTGAGTGAACTGAGTCAGTCAGTAAGTTCTTGGTGAGCAGCGTAAGAGTGCAGTGCTAGTGTACGGACGAGAAGACTGTACGTGCATCGGAGGATTGTACGTAAGTGCGAGAGCAAAGTGGAATTGTAACGGACGAACTGGTGAATCGCAATTGTGTGCATTACCTAATTCTGTGTAATTGGCAAGTGTTTAACTGTAAGTCGGTGGAAATAAAGAACATTTTTGAGTGGTGCAATTGGACTTTTCACTTCATGAACCCACAAAGTCACACTGGTGTCAGGAAGCGGGACGATAACATCACCGAACATTACGACGATGGACGAGCATTGGAAAATTTTTTTGGAGAAGATGATGGAAATAAAGGCCGAATTAACAGAGAAGACGGAAGTGGTAAATATCAACCTGGCCGCGGAACTGAAACAAATGAAGACGGCAAATAACAACTTGGCCGCGAAGATCAACGAGTTAACAACAAAAACAGAAGCGGCAAATAACAACCTCGCCGCAGAGTTGAAACAAATGAAGAAGGCCAACAACAACAGCACCGAGAAGATGGAAGAAATGAAGGCCGAATTAACAGCAAAGACGGAAACGGCAAACAACAACTTGGCCACGACAATGACCGCAAAGATGGCCGTACTGACCACGGAAATGAAGGTGGCGAACGAGGATCTCACCGCCAAATTTGAAGAATAGTTGGCCGGCGTGAGGGATGACGTAACGGAGCTGGGCAAGCGGATGGGCCAAGTGGACGAGCGCGTCGAGGACCTGGCGAACCGCTTCAATGGCCTAGAGGAAAAGGGCGACAATAAGGCCAAGTCCCTGAACGCCGTGGTTGAAGACGTCGAAGACCTCGCGAACCGCGTAAACAACCTGGAGGTAAAGGCCGACAGCAGCGTCAATCCCCTGAACGCCATGGTGGAGGACGTCGTCGGCAGGAGACTGAAGGATTTGAAGGCCGAGGCGCCGGGACGCGACGCAACATCTGCGCGCGTCAAACCTCCCAAGTATGACGACGCGTCAACGTTTGAAGTCTTCCGCCGCCAGTTCGACACAGTGGCCAGGCACAACAAATGGTCGCCAGAGGAGGAGGCCACACAGTTAATAGCCAGCCTCCAGGGATGGGCCGCGGAAGTCCTAAACGCGGTGCAGACAACGGCGGCGCCCAAGGACATCTGGGAGGCCCTGGAGAATCGTTTCGGAAACCACCGCTTAGCCGCAGCGTACCGCAGCCAGCTAAAGGCAATGTCACAGCAACAAGGGGAGACGCTGCAGGAGTTCACCCTGGCAGTTGAACAACTGGCAAGCAAGGCCCTAGTCGACCTCCCACCAGAGTTCGTGTCCCGGGAAGCTGCCTGCACCTTCGTTGACGGGGTACGGGACACGGAGATTCGTCAGCGCCTAATGCTCGGTGATTATAAAACAATTCACGAGGCGCTAACGGCAGCATTAAGGATGGAGGCGGCCAAGGTAACAGCTATCCCGACGTCGAGAACGAGGAGTGTCCGCTACACCGGAGACAGAAGACCAGCCGAGGGACGCCGTCGAACACCTAGTGGCCTGTGTTGGGGGTGTGGACAGCCCGGACACCTGCAGAGAGACTGCCCACACCAGGAAGAGCAGCCGGAAAACGAGTAAGGGCCGTCGTGGAGAGGGGCACGTCGGCGCCATCACCACCATCCCCTCGAGTGACACTGCGCGCCGTCAGCCGGCGTATGGATGACAGCCTCATCGCGGACGGTTGGGTAATAGGAAAGCCGTGCCGCGTGCTTGTGGACACCGGGGCGGCCGTGACCATCATCAGACCTGACGTGGCGAAAGGTTTGCCGACGAGGAAGCCGAGCCGACCATACCAGCTCGTCACGGTATCGGGCGACACCTTGCCTGTGGAGAAGGAGGCCCTGCTGAAGCTGACCTTGGGAAGGAGCACCGTACGTCTGTGGGTGTTCGTGGCGAAAGTGGCCGAGGAGGTGATACTGGAATTGGATGCCCTCAGCAGCCATGAGGCGACGGTTGACGTCAGCAAGAAGGTCCTGCGGCTCGACGGAGAGGATGTTATACTCCGTCAACCAGAAGAGCGCCTTGGAATTTGCAGGGTCGCCTTGAGTGAAGACGAAGTTGTCCCTACGAGGAGCGAGGTGGTGGTGACGGCGCGACTGGAAGGCCAGAGAACCAGGTACATGATGCTGGACCAGAAGACGCCTGTACACGGACTGTGTGTAGCCAGGGCATTGCTGCCCTGCCGAGAGGAGGTGCCAGTGAGACTGCTAAATCCAACGGACACCGATCACGACGTCCAGGCAGGGACGGAGTTGGGAACGTGCGAGCCCGTGGTAAGCGTAACAGCAATCGACAAGACGCAGGAGCCGGTGCCGACGCAAAACCTGGGGCCCCGGCTAGAAGGCTTACTGGAGAGGGTGGCCGACCACCTGACCGCAGAACAACTGGAGAAAGTTCGACAACTGCTGAGGCGATACCAGAAGGTCTTCAGCCAAGGCGACAGTGACCACGGCCGCACGGACAAAGTGCTTAACGTATCGACACCGAGGACGCCCGGCCTATTCGGCAACCACATAGACGCGTTCCCCTGGCGAAGCAAGGGGTGGTACGAGACATGCTGGAGGACATGAGATCCAGGGGAGTGATTGAAGAGTCCGACAGCCCTTGGTGTTCCCCTGTGGTCTTGGTGACAAAGAAGAACGGCGAGCTGCGCTTCTGCGTAGACTACAGAAAGTTGAACGCTGTCACCCGGAAGGACTGTTTCCCATTACCCCGGATTGAGACACCCTGGACGCGCTAGCTGGTGCACAGTGGTTCGCGACCCTGGACCTGAAGTCGGGCTACTGGCAGGTAGCTCTAGACCCGAGAGACAAGGAGAAGACCGCATTCTCGACAGGCCAAGGACTCTGGGATTTCACGGTTATGCCGTTTGGCCTCTGCAACGCACCAGCTACCTTCCAACGCCTCATGGAGTCAGTGATGAGAGGGCTGACTTACGACGCCTGCCTGCTATACCTGGACGACATCATCATAGTCGGAAAGACTTTTGAAGATCACCTCGAGAATCTGTGTAAGGTGCTACAGAGACTGTAGGCAACCAACTTGAAGCTGAACGCGAAGTAGTGCCAGCTCTTCCGCAAGGAAGTGAACTACTTGGGCCACATAGTCTCAGCAACCGGAGCGGCCACAGACCCGGAGAAGACACAGGCTGTGAGAGATTGGCCTCGCTCACAGAATAAGAAAAAATTGCGCAGTTTCCTGGGGCTGTGCAGTTATTACCGCCGCTTCATGAAGGGCTTCTCTAACATCGCCAAACCCCTCACCCGCCTGACAGAGGAACACCGGCCTTGTGCGTGGACAGAGGACGCCGAAAACGCTTTCCAGCACCTGAAGGAGACCCTGTGCAGTGCTCCAATTTTGGGTTTCCCACAACCGGGTGGCGCCTTCATTGTGAACACCGACGCCAGCGATCATTGCATTGGAGGTGTCCGATCGCAGATCCAGGACGGCCACGAGCGGTTGATAGCCTACAACAGCAAGACGCTATGAGAGTTACTGGCGGTAGTAAAGATATTGGAGCACTTCCACGATTAGCTGTACGGTCAGCCATTCCACCTGAGGACTGACCATTCCGCCCTAACCTGGCTATTGAGCTTTAGGAACCTGGAAGGCCAGACAGCACGTTGGGTCCAGAGGCTGCAGAAGTACGATTTCACCTCAGAACATCGCAGAGGGGAGAGCCACGGTAACGCAGACGCCATGTCCCGAAGACCCTGTCCAGAAGAGTGCGGCCAGTGCACAAGAGTGGAAGAGAAGGAGCGTGCCGCAGCAGTCCGAGTAGTTGTGGCAGTGCCTGCGGATGGCTGGGATAGCGCAGGCCTGAGGAGGGAGCAGCTGGCGGACGCAGAATTGGGGCCACTCTTGAGGGAAGTGGAGGCAGTGACGAGACCAACCTGGGAGGACATCGCACCGAGGAGCGCCACCTACAAGTCGTACTGGACCCAATGGGACTCGTTGAAGACCAGAGAGGGCGTGCTGTTCCGGGTATGGGAGTCACCCGATGGGAAGACGCAAAGAGAACAGTTGGTACTTCCCCGGAGTAAGGTCCTGCAAGTCTTGGAGGAAGTGCACGCCGGTACTTCAGGAGGACACCTGGGAGCGAACCGAACGATTGACAAACTACGACAGCGCTACTGCTGTCTGAGACTCCGAGCAGATGCTGAGAGATGGTGCCGTCAGTGTCACGTGTGCGCGGCGAGTCGCGGTCCCCAGACTAGGAGCCGGGGTCGCATGCAGCAGTACAACGTCGGAGCGCCATTCGAGCGGATCGCCGTTGACATTGCTGGACCGTTCCCAGTTTCCGACCGAGGCAACAAGTACCTCATGTGGGTCGTGGACTACTTCGCCAAGTGGCCGAAGGTGTATGCCATCCCAAACCAAGAGGCAAAGACAATCACAGACTGCCTCGTGGAGCAAGTGTTCTGTCGATTTGGGGTGCTGTTAGAGGTACACAGTGACCAGGGTACCAATTTTGAGTCCAAACTAATGAAGGAGGCACTACAAAGCCTTGGGGTCAACAAGACCCGCACGACGCCTCTAAATCCCCAGTCGGATGGCATGGTAGAGAGATACATCAGGACCTTAGAGGAACACCTGAGGAAGGTCGTGGCCAGCCATCAGCGATACTGGGACGTCAAGGTGCCACTGTTCTTGCTGGCCTATCGCTCGTCTACACACGACACAACTGGAATGACGCCAGCCAGCATGGTGTTTGGCCGAGAGTTACGCCTCCCTTGTGATCTGGCTTTTGGAAGCCCTCCGGAGGCGAAGCAGCCAGCGACCGAGTATGTGGAGAACCTGGTGGGCCACCTCCACGACATGCACGAGATGGCTTGCCAGAACATCCTGAAGGCGAGCGACCGAATGAAGACCCGATATGACAGGCGAGCCAACAGCCAAGGGTTTCAGCAAGGTGACCTGGTCTGGTTGTACCGTCCTACGCGGTCCAAGGGACGCTGCCCGAAGCTTCAGCAGCCATGGCAAGGGCCGTACCGGGTGGTGAAGAGGATAAATGACGTGGTCTACCGCATCCAGAAGGTGCCCCGAGGAAAGATGTTGGTGGTACACCTGGATCGTCTAGCCCGCTACAATGATGCTGTTCGGGACGACCAGCTTTGAGGAGGGAGCAATGTCACCCAATTATCGGAAAGCCCGACCAACGACAGCTGAGAAGGGACCAGAGGCATCCGGGCCACACAGACCGATTTATCTCTTTCACTAACTGAGGGGATGATTAGGGAAGTGTCACTTGTTGCTGGCCGCCTCTTGCCCCTTCCCCTGCCGTCTGGAACCTTCGCGGTGATTCACTGAAACGAGAGACTTCGAGAAAACGGCGATATTCCTATAAAAAGGGCTGCAGTGAGTGAATTGGGTCAGTTCTTGGCGAGCTGTGAGGAGCGCCCAGTGAGGGGACGGACTGCGTATGTACATGCGTCGGAGGAGTTTACGTAATTGCGAGTGCAAGTGGAACTGTAAGGGACGAACTGGTGAATCGTAATTGTGTGCATTACGTAATTCTGTGTAATTGGCAAGTGTTCAGCTGTAAGTCGGTGGAAATAAAGAACATTTTTGAGTGGTGCAATTGGAGTTTACATTTCACGAACCCACAAAATCACAATATATTGACACATTAATAACAAAATCAACTTTTAAGGATGACAACACAAACCAATGGAATACTATGAGGAAATCCACTAAGTCCCCTGTTGTCAACATTGCAACATATGATGTTGTAAAGAGCAAGAAGCAGAGAAAATGAAAATCTACTTATATTCCAACAACATGGTGAGCCGACCGCTCGCTACTTTGCCGGCTGGGCTCTCGAGGAGCATGTTGCCATGTTCCCTTTTTAGGAGCTTGCCGGTGCTGAGGTGCTGGAGCCGAGCTTTACTTATAAGTAGCTAGGTACCTTAAAGTGAGATCGACGTAAGCAGCTCCGGCGGCATGTGGTGAGTGGTCCTTTACTACCATGGTATAATGTTGTATAAATGTACTTCTTGTTTCTGGACTGGCTCCTGTGCTCATAAATTTGTATTGTTGGGGGTTTAATTTCCGGGGGACTAAACTCCTGGTTAAGGGAGGGATAAAGATATATACTTTTATCAGCCTGTATTTCATGATAGTATAAAATAAATAATTCTTAGAACAGATCCACAAATTTTTAATTAGGCATTTCTGAAAGGGGCACTCCTTTTCATAGTGTTTGGTGTTGCCGCACACCTTTTCTAATTTTGCTCCATTGGGACCTCGTTATCTACTTGTTTCCCTGTTCAATAGTTTAAGTTTGCTCCTTTATCTCTGATGAGGATCGGCGCAATGGTCATTGTTTCCTACATAAAGTACAAAAGTTAATTAACCATCCATTAGAGTACACAAAGTCCAGAGCAATGGTGGTCAAAAAACCAAATACTCAATATTAAAACACTCTCAAAGTTCTCACTGGAAACCTCCATGATACTATTCAACTGAAAATACTGCACTTTGCCACCTACAGACTGGAAATCATATAGAATAAACTGAGCCTGGCAGACCTAAGAACACTGGATGCACCCTGAAAGGAAATCTCCAAATGCACAAAAGCCATGCTAGCATATGAGTTTGCCAATGAGTATTCTTCATCAAAGACTGATGGATAAAGTGTGAGCTTCCATTGACAGACATCTGTGGAAAAGAACAGACACTAATCGGAACTTGGGCATATTGTGAACTAAATAATGGTACATGGGTACCACCATAAACTGCACAAAAGTGAGTACTTCCATGACTCTGATGAAGCCTATGTATGCAAAATTTACAGTGATTAATGCAGCAGATAACACATAACCACATCTGTTGTGAACTTTTATGAAAGTGTGAAGTAACAGTATACATAACTAGTTAACTTCATTATCAACAGTTTGTATACAGCTTGTGTACTCTATATTTATTATTAGTTTATATTGGTATTATATGGTACGTAGTGTTAACCTTTTGCATAGATATTTGCATGCATATTTCATCACGTATTTATTTATGGTTACCACCACCGCCTCCAATCATCATGAGATGTATTTTTTAATACCCCTATTATAAAATAACTTCCTTACTTAAACTGTAGCTGCTATTTGTATTTTATGAAATGTTTTAATATTTTAATGAATTTATTTTCTTCACTTTGCATTACTCAGAACTACTTACTGAACTAGCACTAATGTTTATCTTATAGGGAAAGGATGATGTAACAGGAGAAGATTTAATTCAGCGAGTAGATGACCAGCCAGAAGCAGTGCTGAAACGACTAGAAATATATTCTCAAACTATAGCACCAATTCTTAACTTCTACGAGAAGCAAGGAATCTTGAAAACCTTCTCAGGAAATACATCAGATGAAATCTGGCCTCATGTGTATGAATTCCTGGTGCACTACATAAAACCAAAGAAAATATCTTATTGTAGAACATAAATATGTAAATATATGCATAGTCCAATTATGATTTAATACAGTAGGCCAGTTTTAGAACAGTTATTGACACAGGTGAGACCTGGAAATAGAGTTAATGTGGGCTAAGGGAGTGTTAAATTAATAGAAATATGGAATTCTTCATACTCAAGCTCTATGTCATAGTAACTCATAATATTTCATGCCATGTTAAAATAGTGGATGCATATTGGTGTATACAAATCTAAAAATGAATATAGACACTTCAGTGAATGATAAAAAAACTTCTGTATGAAATGGTACACCTTTGTCCATTTCTATTTTCAAGCATGAGTTCAAAAGCACAGGCACTCTCTTTTCTATAGCTTATAAATGTGTTGCAAATTTATTAATATTCTCCCCTTTATCCACATATACTGTTTATTCATTTCAATGTTACATGTTTATTCTTCTTCTCATTCAACATTTTTATTACATGACATAGTACTCAGTGTGAGGACTTCCGCAAACCACAACTTATTAACAGCTCCAAAAGTTAAATGAAACAAACTGTAGATTCTTCAGATATATAGATATAGCGTGGTACTGAATTATTTTTAACAGAAAATTCACTAACGGTACAATGGTAAAATGGAGCTGCTACCTGGACTTAGAAACTTTTTCCAGAGTACATCGCTTCTTTTGAGAAAAATAGTCATTATGTTTGTTGCTTCAATAATTTCTGTCACATAAACATATAACTGCATAAGTGGAGAGAAGTAAACACTTTCTAGGAGACTTTGAGTTTTAATAACTCTCTTGTTGTTGAGAATCAAGTTGCCAGAATACTGTTCTACTGAAAGCTATTGATAAGTGCATCTTCAATACGTACACTTACTTAAACATAATGTAGTCTTATAAGCACTGGCAAAGCGTAAAATGAAGTGCTGGAAGTGCTGTATCCCCAAGAATTTCAGGAGAAAAAGATGAATAACACAAAATGCATGCCAAACAATATTTTAATTGCTCTGGAAATATTTTCAAAATTTATTCGCAAACATCTGTGGTGCTGCAGACAATAGGACAGCTACTGCTTAATGCTTGAGAACTAGTTCCGTGAGCTCATTCAGTACAGAATATATCTGTATTCTTGCATTCTTAACCTTGAATACCATGCTTCATATGTTTCTGGAAGCAGTCGCGACTCTTCGATAGTTAGGAAGAACTAACCTATTTTGTCACATGAAATCTTTGTAGCGTGTGAAGAAAACATTATTTTTTTTTTTGTTCTATGTGGGACTTTTAAATGCAACTCTTAAATATGTTTCAATAGCATTGTCAATAATGTTTTACATAGATTGGTATTTAGTGGTGACAGATAGGAGATTCTTGTGAAGTTTTAAATTATAAGCAAAAGTGTGTGAATTGCATAGTTCTCCATGTTAGATGTAAGCCAGCAGTGTGAGTCAGCTCTTGGAAAAATTGGAACATCTGAGTGGAGAAGGAAAGTAGGAATATGTCTACATAAAATATAATTATTTGTAACGAAACTTCACTTATCTTTTAAGGAAATTTATGAAAATGTCAAAGAATTGATTGGAGACTGGTTTCACAAACTTTACATCTCCAGTCATTTTCTTTGTGACTGAAGATACAATGTTTGTGAAAGTAGTCTCCAATCAATTCTTTGAAATTTGCATCTATTTCCTTAAAAGATAAGTGAAGTTCTGTTACAAGTAATTATATTTTATGCAGTATTTGTGGTTTTGCCGTTGCTAGCTTCTATTTTTTTACGTAGGAAAATATCTGCTTATAGTGTGCAAGAAGGGCCTATGTGTGACTGTACAGTAGAAAGAGTACTGAAGACTAGTTTTAGTTCTTTGAGTTATAAGGACGAACTAAATAAATTAAAAGCTAAATATACTAAATAAACAAAAGCTTCGTAATAATGATATCAGCATGCACAGCAAAGGTGTTAAAACATTTATGTGTCAAATCCTTTCATGGAAGTGTTGAAAACAGTGTTGTTGTATAAATTAAGTTAATTGGGAGTCGATTAATAACACAAAACAACACTCACTTTTAAATTTTCCCGGAACCGGTTTCTGAGGGCTTCCCTCTATCTTCAGCCGGACATCGACTAGTTCTCATTGGTGTAGCTGGCAATATTTTGTCTTCGGTCTCCTCTGGTGGCGGTCCGAGGAACTTGCTGAACAAATCTTTCTGGGGGATGTCGAAATTGAATACTTTGTTCCTATTTTTTGAAATAAAGATTTGTTCCCATGTGGACAGCTCTTCTTTTCCTGTTGTATGTTTTAGTAATTTTGGTTCTGGATTTATGTTGTGGTTTTTTTCCCAAAAATGCGTGGCAACTGCTGATTTTTCTAATTGTTTGTACTTTATGTACAAAGTGTTGCAAAGGAACACTTTAGGAACATAAAGTACAAACAATTAGAAAAATCAGCAGTTGCCACGCATTTTTGGGAAAAAAACCACAACATAAATCCAGAACCAAAATTACTAAAACATACAACAGGAAAAGAAGAGCTGTCCACATGGGAACAAATCTTTATTTCAAAAAATAGGAACAAAGTATTCAATTTCGACATCCCCCAGAAAGATTTGTTCAGCAAGTTCCTCGGACCGCCACCAGAGGAGACCGAAGACAAAATATTGCCAGCTACACCAATGAGAACTAGTCGATGTCCGGCTGAAGATAGAGGGAAGCCCTCAGAAACCGGTTCCGGGAAAATTTAAAAGTGAGTGTTGTTTTGTGTTATTAATCGACTCCCAATTAACTTAATTTATGTGTCACTTTGATGAGCATATGTATGATACAGTTCCATGGTTATGTGGGTGTCATAGATTACGAAAATTGTTTAGTGGCAATGCTTGCTGTTTCAGATGGCTGTGTATATATATAAAATTCATTATTCTCTCTTATTTTAATGAAAATTATTACTTGGAGCTTCCCTCGCTTTGAAAATCATGCCTCGTCACTACTTAAAAGTTTTTCAGGCAGTGAATATAATTAATACAAATGTAATTAGCACAAATATAGGTTATGAAACATATTACCAGTTTGCTAAATGGGCTTTACTGCTGGTTAGTTGAAGCCTAACATTAACAAAATTTCAGGCAGATAATCTGGGCTAATGCTTATTGAAGAGCTCATCAGTTTTTGTTTTATGACATTTTTATGTAAACAATTTTTTAATAATGTGTTCAGCTAACCTACAGTTGTAACTTATTGAATCAAGCTAGTGAAGCAAAATTGCTTCTATGATGCAACTTAAATTAAATAAGATCTACATTTTTTGTGTTGTAAGATTTTGTCTATTATTTATGGTTTACCAGTTATGCCAAAGTCATTCAGAACAGCCTTTCAGAGGCTGTGTCATAAAATTCAAGATGTACATTTCATTTATCATGAAAATAACTTAAAAATATGTTCCATTTAAACTTTTTAAGAGCCAGTTTTGTAAAAATCATTTTTACAAATTTTCCATGTATTTTGGGATAGGAGAATTTTCTTGAAAACTTTGTGTTGTATCCTTGGAAGATACTGAACTTAAATAATGTGTTAGGTATTAATGCAATACTCTCTCTCTCTCTCTCTCTCTCTCTCTCTCTCTCTCTCTCTCTCTCTCTCTCTCTCTCTCTCTCTCTCTCTCTCTCTCTCTCTTGCTCCCCCCCCCCCCCCCACACACACATACACACACACACATATTGTCCTCTGTGGTCTAGGGATTACACATTAGCCTTTTATTCCTGAGGTCCCGGTGGAGGGCAGTGAACTTTTTCGTGTGTAAAAATCCTTAGCAATGCTTCTTTTGAAAGGACAACAAAGCTGGTGGTCCTGTGTTATAGATTTATGGCAAGTGAAGGAACCCCACCCTGATAAAGAAGTCTCCTAACAAAATTAAGCAGTCTTTCGCGAAAGTGTGCTGAGAACCACAGAAGTTAAAGAGTGCCCATAAAAAAAAAAGTAAATTAAACAAATAACACATATACCCAGATATTTTTCTGAAAATGCTTCTCTTAGATTCAAGGGGCTTCAGAACATATATTTATGAATAAATCACGATATGAAACTTTTCGGTGGAATCCAAAACTTCCCCTACATAATATACATATTAGAGAAACTAAAAGTTAGGCACTTAAAGAATATTAGTTTTGTGCATAATCCATGTTACTGTGATTGAATTCTACAATTAATCTGCACCGTTTTTGACAAATCTGAAACATAGACCTAGTTCATTTCTGAGCAAAGAAGCCTTCTTCTAACAGAATGGCAGTGGTTGTTTTTGGTGGTTTTAATTCCAAATTATATTAAGAGCTCAAAAATTTAGCTAAAGGCTTAATGTATATTAAAAGAGCAAGGAGAAACAAATTTAAATTTTTTGATATTATTTTGTCAAGAATATTATAATGAAATGTTGTGGACTTGCCACCTGTTTGCTTATAGATGTATTTGTGTGCTTATTTATTAAGAAAGTAAAGTGCTTAAACGCTGCATTCAATTAAAAAGAAGCACCCATTTTATTAATTAAAGTGAAGTTGCCCGCCTCGGTAGCGTAGATGGTAATATGTCTGCCTCACGTTCAAGAGGTCCCGAGTTCGAATCTCGGTCAGGGTGAGCTATCTGGATAATGCTTTTCCGGCGTTTTCCCTTATCCTTCAAGACGAATGTCGGGTAACTCTGAGCTCCATGGACCCTGGAATCATTTGAGCATCATTTCATCCAATTCATTCACCGTCCGATATGACTTAACGTTGGAGGACGTAAATTACACACACAAAAGTGAATTTGACAATAAATAGGGGATAATGGGAAGAAACATACTCTCCTATGAAGTCTGAAATTCAGTTTATTTTGCTTTTGTAATATGGCTATTTGCATTACACCAACCCATCTGGTGCTGAGTACATAAAACTGGCACTAAGATTGCTTCTTATAAATTTTACAGTCCATTTTTTACTTATCATTGTTAAAGCTAAAACTTAATATTTGGAATCCCAGAATTGATTTTATATAAAAAGTCTGAAACCAACTCATTTTACAAAAATAAAATTTAACTGAATTTCACTGAATATAAGATTATGCTAATGAGAAAAAGTAGATATTATGAAAGTATCAGCTTGGTTAATATTAAAGGTGCTGTAGGATGCTTACATTTCTGCAGTGCTTCTGAAACTTTTTTTTTTTTTTTGCCTTTAACTACTATGGTCATATCAGCAGCCATTCTCCTTTGGAACATACCGAAGGTGTTAACTTGTTATCTTGTTCTCTTTGGTTTTTAATCATTACATCACGCACACATTCACACTCTCATTCATACTTCCAGACTCTGGGGAAGATGGGGAATTATCTTGGTCGGAGAAAAATCCCCACCCCCACTGCCAGGAATCGAACCCGGGACCCCTAGCACAGTAGGCAGGTGCTCTACCGACTGAGCTACGGGGCCAGCCTCTGAAACTGTTGTATTAAATACAGATACACTAACTCAGTTGTGCATTTTGTTATGGTTAAGAAAATAAGCAATACACAGAAGTATCAACAAAGTAAAGAGGAAAGTAAGCTTTTGTTTTGTGACTTATATTTAATTTCTGTGTTGAATAAATAAATGGGAATCTTAAGAAACTAACCATTCACAATTTTATAACTTACTGTATAATTAATAAAATATAAGAACAATTTCAAGAGTCTGGTAGTAGCAGTTATATAAGTTTTCAAGCTACTGCTGATTGGTTGAACTCCACTTAATTGAAGCAGTGACTTACTAAATAATTTATTTTAATATAACCAAAAGATTTAATTTCAACTTCTTAATAATGATATATGAATATGGATATTTATTCCAGGACTAAGCTACAGATTGTTTTTTTATCTATTAACCCTGACCATTTATTTTTCATTTTAGATAAATATTTACCTAAAAATTGAATTTGTATTCTATCATTGAACATTTTTCTGCATTCTATTTCTTTATTCATTTTCAGCCATTTTGGTTTAAGAAAAACTCTTCTTCCCTAGTTCTGTATCTATGCAGCTGAATAAAATATGATTTGCATCTTCTTTCTTACCGTAAATTGGGCATATTCCTACCAAGACTCTATACTATCTCCCTAACCATCTTACATCCATTATTGAAGCTATTTGTAAACATTTTCTTTCCAACTTCATAGATGACTTTCTTTTAACCAATGCTAATCTGTTTTTTTTCTTCCCAATTACCTATGTGGTTTATTTTAATACCTAAATAAATAAATAAAATCAGTAATAATCTGTATTTCCTTTCTTGGAAGTGTTGAAAACAGTGTTGTTATGATGAATTAAATTTAAAGGGAGTCGATTAATGACACTAAACAACACTTACTTTTAAATTTTTCCGGAACATGTTTCAGAGACTTTCCCTCTATCCTCAGATGGATAGAGTCAATGGCCGGCCAAGGATAGAGACAAAGTCTCTGAAACATGTTCCGGAAAAATTTAAAAGTAAGTGTTGTTTAGTGCCATTAATCGACTCCCTTTAAATTTAATAGTCTGTATGCTTTTCCCTACCATTGACCATGACATGCCATTTCGTATTTTGTACTTTTCTTACATTCCATAACATTTGTCTTCTCCTGATTCACTCGAAGGTCCCATTCCCTGTAATAACACTCTCTTTCCTTTAAGACCTAAATAACAGCATAGTTGAGCGGGGCTCACTTTTAATTCAGTTTTACAAATTCTAGATAGACTTTTAAGGAAGAGGGGCCATCAATTTGTTACTGTATGTTGTACAATGAAGGTACTTACTCATGAAACAACATATATGCAGAAGGGAAGGAATCATGGTAAAACAGTTGCATCCTGCTGTATTCAAATGAATCAGTACCTTCCTTAATTTTTTTAATTAAGTACTTTACCTTCTTTCATCATATGTGTAACTCAAGGTGCAACAGTGCCCAAAAGGGAAGGAATGGTACCTGCAATAATACATGATGGCTCCTCAAGGACTCTATTACCGGCCAGTCGTTGATACTTTACCCAAAATGTACAGATATATGAAGACTGGAACTGTACCATTTTCATTCTTCTTATGCATATTTTGAAAATGTATGCATTTAATATCTCATTTCTCACTGCATTCAAATCTTTGCCAAACTTTTATAAAATTGTTTCTTCTTGTGTGATTATAAATACTTTTTCATGTTAATTGGTAACATTTTCATGTTAATTCGTGCTTGTGGTAAAGGATGGGAAGGGCCCACATAAAACAACCAGTGTGATGGCATACTGGACAACAACAATATTACATTCAATTTTTCTTTTTGTTCTGGATAAAAAAAGCTATAATAGTATTGGACATTTTTTAAAAATATTTTTGCATTATGAAATAGCAACAAACATTTGCATTTTATTGCTGAATGTTAGCACACTTAAAAATTAATAAAAAAGCACAATAACTATGTATATAACATTGACTAAATATCTTTATTGTCAGTGTGAAATCCTGTGCAAAAAGATTAGTGTTCAATTTAAAACAAGCAGATATACAATGTCTATTTTCAGCCTTGTACAAAAAAAAAAGGAACCGGAAAAGAGAGAGAGAGAGAGAGAGAGAGAGAGAGAGAGAGAGAGAGAGAGAGAGAGAGAGAGAGAGAGAGAGAGAGAGAGAGGTAGGGAGAGATGGATATAGTCATTTTAATATGGATTAATGATTCAACAAACGGTATTTAGGGTTACTTATGTCCAGATTTTTCATGTGCACAATGTTTTAGGTGTATTAGAGAATTAAGAATCATAAAAATGTGAACGAACCTGTTAACATATGAATATCTGCAGGTAAACAGCTCTAACATAAAAGTTAAATCCGCTAGGAAAGAGCAAAAAGCAAATACAGGTATAACTTTAATCCTAAAAAGTTTGCAACTAATTTGCAGTGCTTAAAGTTTATGCAAGTCTTAGCCATTTAGAGTCAGTTTCCAAAACATAAGCAATTTCTTGCACAGCAACATCCCATAATAAAAAGTGTAGGTTATATGTTAACTTGCCTGCAGCTATTCATTTGTAACACTCAAGTTAGGGTCTCTAAAATTAGTGCAACAGTATAATACCACATATAATGTGTTGCAGATATTAAGATTAAAGTAGGGGAAGGACATATTGTCTTTGAAAGAATATGTATTGCACAAATAAACTCAAATCATTCTATAAAGTTTAAATTTTGGATAAGATTTATATCATTAATTTAATGGTATAATGATAGTTTTTGTTATTATTATTATTGTTATATTATTGTTGTCACTATCACTGTTGTGATCTCTTTCTTATAGCTTTCTCAAAAAAGGAAGAATGTGATTATAGATTTTGCTGTGTGCTACCTTTGTATTTGTTGTAGTCGCTAAATTGTTCAATAAAAACACAACATTTTCTCAACTTATGACAAAGTAGCAATTATTTGATTAGTATTAAGATTCCTCCTCCTTTACAAATACTTCATGTATAAGACGTTGTAAGTAATATTTGAAAGATTTTACAAATATCACTATTTGTAACAAAAACTTCACTTAACTTAAGAAAATGAGGTTAATTCTTCTTTCTATTTGAAATCAATTTCAATTAGAAAGAAGAATTAACATCATTTTCTTAAGTAAAGTGAAGTTTTTGTTACAAATTGTTATATTTGTATAACATTCATTGCTTCACTGTAGCTAGCTTCATTTTCTACGTAATAATTTGAAAGATTGTTTCAGTTGTAAAAGCAAAACTTCCTGCTTAAATAACTAGTAGAAGAAAGGCAAATAAATGTTTCCTTGATTTGCATAATCATGATACTTATCTTTCATTTATTTAATTCACTATTCAACAAAATTTGACCCCTTTGCATGCATGTGACCTGTTAATGTTACTTTCTTAAATTGATATTACTCATCCTGGACATACTATTTTCATTTATGAAATGTGAGTATTGTGGCAAAAACACATAACACAAAAGGAAGTTCATCCCAAAATTTTTCATTTGTAACTGCAATACTAACATACAGTCACCCTTTTCTCTTTTACACAAATACACAGCTTCAACACATCTGTTTGATGCTCATATATGTCTTTTTCGCATTTGTGTACTTGCACTGCTAGTAATCTCTTTTATGTATGTACTCAATGATTTACGTCTTATGCAGAGCTGCACGCCAACTCTGAACACAACAATTCCGACTGTAGGTTCACACTGACCGTCGACTCCTCACCAGAGAGCTTGGACTCCCCATACTCTTGAACTGCTTCACTACTCAGACTCCTAATCTTGGAGCACCACTTATTGACTGACACTTGAAGTTCGAAACACACACAAACTCTAAAACTCTAGATAAGCCTCTATACTTGTCATTTCGAACCTTGGACCTTCACACTCAGCCTGCTGTACCACAGACCAGTGGCAGCTCATGAGTATTTTTCTTGGTGGGGCCATATTTGAAGGTGCCTGTAATAAAAGTAAAGTGGGGTTATACCTTTTAAAACAGGTCATTTTTAGGGACCGTGCCAGAAACACTACAGTAGCAGAAATGTGGCAAAACACCACAGTTTTTAAATGTAAAGTTAATAATAATAGAAAATAAAATAGAACTTACCAAGAGATGAGCACTCTATTCTTATAGGTGGCAAACAGTTCAATCACTCTATTGTTGAAATTAGTTCCATTGTTAATGGAACAAACAGCCAAGGAATTTAGCTTGTCTTGGCCCATGGTGTTCCTAAGGAAAGAATTAATTCTTTTCAATGTACTGAAACTTCTCTCTGCCTGATCTGTTAGAATTGGTGTTGTTAGTGCAATGTTTAGCGTTTTGTGGACTTCAGAAAATGCTTCCTCAAAGAAGCGCTGTATGAAGAAATGAAGAGTTCCCTGACTCAAGGAGTATCTTTGAATGTATCATTATTATAAATTACTGGTAGTTCATTTTTTTAACTTCATGTAGAAGATCATGGGATTGTAATGTGATGCAAATTTTCCCACAGAGTCTGCAGGAAATTTTCTCTGAATTTAATAAATTTCTTTGGGTCAATAATTTCAAAAGTATTGAATATATGAGACTTTTGGAATTGTCCTTTCATTTAGTTGACCACTATGTCACACACTTCTTTGGTATCTGAATTCAGGTTCGCTTCAGAACAGTAATTCTGGCACTTTTTTGAGGGAAATGCAAAGTTATCATCAGCCTGATATGTTCTACTTCTCACGAATTTCAGACACAGCTAATTCAAAGTACTGTAAAGCATGATTTCTTATTAAAATGTTACAGAAAGTTCCCTGTTTTTTTCCTTCTTGTGTAAATGTGAAATTATTCAGTTGATGTGCAAATAATTTAATTTCAAGTTTTTTCTACCTTTATTGAATGAAAGTGACTTTTCAGGAAATAATCCACTATATTCATTTTAAAACTACATTACTTTGCCCAGCAAATTATTAAGAATCCAATAAAAATCACACGTTTGCTAAAACTATTTAACGGGCCGCAACTTGCCAGCCCCAAGCATTGCTGAATATGATCTAGGAAGAAAAGAGAAGGGGAGTGAGGGAGTAATTACTTGCCTTCCCTTCTCTTTTCTTCCTAGATCATATTCAGCAATTGTTATTAAAACTAGCAACCCAATGTGTTGTATACAATGTCAGTTTTTCTGTAGCAAAGCAGAACATTGGGCCAGATAACTCCTCACCACTCTTACACACTTTGCCAGTCCCTTAATTCTGGAAGGCAAGTAATTATACAGATCCTTAGATCCTTACATCAACACAACACTCAACAAAAGAATACCATTCATATTCAGTTCTGTGGAACCAATATAGCTAAAAATAACGTAAAAGGATATGATTATCAAATTATTCAACATATTACCAGATAATATTAAAAATATTACCAAGATTCATCACTTTAAAAAACAATTAAAATCATGCCTACTGCGGCAATCCTTTCAGTTTATGAAAAGGTATGTAGTCTGTTGTAGTTGGCATGTGAGCTATTCTGCGCTATAATGTCTATTCAAGTATATTGTCACTGAGGCATTGTGCCGCTGTCGCAAGCCGCAACTGGCGCGTGGACGCAGAGCTCGACGCTTGCCAAGAGCGAGAAACAAAGAGACAGAGAGCTGTCTGGATAGTTCCGTCTTTGTCTCGCTGTGTCACGAGCGATCGACTGCATTCTAGAACAATGTTACTGGAGGTATAAAAGCCCGCAAAGTGTTAGAGCGGAGTCAGTTGCTAGTGAGTTGTTCATTGTGTTTGTAGCTGTGTAGTAATTGTGGTGTAGACATTTAAAGTGCACAACATTGATTTCTTTCGTTGTTTACATGCAGCTGAGAACGAGATGACCTTGAAGACTGCTGTTGTGTATTTCACGTCATTTTAGAGGCTGCAAGGGGTGTACAAAGTTACTGTTTACTGCAATAAAGAGCATTTTATATTTCTGCAAACACTTTTATTTCTACGAACCCACAAAGTCACAATATATTGTTACTAAGTAGCTCTTAATGACTTAAAAGTTGTGTAGCTAATCGCTATCTATTGTACTTATAGCTGTTATTATACATATGCATAAAGTGACTGTAAATATTTTACAAATTGACAAATCCAAAATACAGTGTACATTGTTCCATTATATCTATTAAGTAATGAAGATCTAAACAGATATCTGAAATAGTTTGACGTCATAACGTGTTAGAGTGTATATTAAAATTTTTACTTTCTTCATGATTTTCAACCACGTATCTTATACATTTTTCTATTATAAGAAAGCTACTGTAAGAACATTAAACTGTTTAAAGCACTTCTCTTTTTTTATTCCATATATGTTCAAATATTCAAACAGATTCGGTTTTCTACTTACTAATATATTGTGACTTTGTGGGTTCGTGAACTGAAAAGTCCAATTGCACCACTCAAAAATGTTCTTTTTTTCTACCGACTTAACGTTGAACACTTGCCAATTACACAGAATTACGTAATACACACAATTACGATTCACCCATTCGTCCGTTACAGTTTCACTTTGCTTCTCGCAATTACGTACACTCCTTCGATGCACGTACACAGTCTTCTCGTCCGTACACTAGCACGAAGCATCTACGCTACTCGCCAAGAACTGACTCCAGCCCGACGCATTGCTTATATAGAACCAACTGGCCAATCTAGAAGGTTCCAGACTACACGAAACACCCCGCACGTTCGAGAACCCAGGGGAGGGGAAAGAGACGTCACAGTGGCCCGCGATCCCTTTCCTAATCATCCCTTCAGTTAGTGACAGGAGACAAATGGGTAGGCGCGGCCAGAACGCCCCACGCCCGACCCCACCGCCGGCCAGCCCCACAGGGAGCTCCGACGTTCGGATGACACTGATCCCTCCTCAAAGCTGGTTGTCCCGAACAGCACCATCGTAGCGTAACAGGCGATCCACGTGTACCACCAACATCTTCCCTCGGGGACCCTTCTGGATGCGGTAGACCACGTCGTTAATCCTCTTCACCACCCGGTAAGGTCCTTGCCATGGCTGCTGGAGCTTCGGGCAGTGTCCCTTGGTCCGGGTAGGACGATACGACCAGACCAGGTCACCTTGCTGGAACCCTTGGCTGTTGGCTTGCCTGTCATACCTGGTCTTCATGCGGTCGGTCGCCTTCTGGATGTTCTGGCGGGCCATCTCGTGAATGTCGTGGAGATGGTCCACCAAGTTCTCCACATACTCAGTCGCTGGCTGTTTCGCTTCCGGAGGGCTTCAAAAAGCTAGGTCACAAGGGAGGCGTAACTCTCGGCCGAACATTAAGCTGGCTGGCGTCATCCCCGTGGTGTCGTGTGTTGACGAGCGGTAGGCCCGCAAGAATAGTGGCACCTTGACGTCCCAGTCTCGCTGATGGCTGGCCACGACCTTCCTCAGGTGTTTCTCTAAGGTCTTGATGAATCTCTCGACCATGCCATCCGACTGGGGCTGTAGAGGCGTCGTGCGCGTCTTGTTCACCCCAAGCCTTTGTAGTGCCTCCTTCATTAGGTTGGACTCAAAATTGGTACCCTGGTCGCTCTGGCGCTCCAACGGCACCCCAAATCGACAGAACCCTTGCTCCACGAAGCAGTCTGTGACTGTCTTTGCCTCTTGGTTTGGGATGGCATACACCTCCGGCCACTTGGTGAAGTAGTCCACGACAACCATGAGGTACTTGTTGCCTCGGTCGGAAACTGGGAACGGTCCAGCAATGTCAACGGCGATCCGTTCAAATGGCGCTCCGACGTTGTACTGCTGCATGCGACCCCGGCTCCTAGTCTGGGGGCCGCGACTCGCCGCGCACACGTGACACTGACGGCACCATCTCTCAGCATCTGCTCGGAGTCTCAGCCAGCAGTAGCGCTGCCGTAGTTTGTCAATCGTTCGGTTCGCTCCCAGGTATCCTCCTTAAGTACCGGCGTGCACTTCCTCCAAGACTTCCAGGACTTTACTCCCGGGAAGTACCAACTGTTCCCTCTGCGACATCCCATTGGGTGACTCCCATTCCCGGAACAGCACGCCCTTTCTGGTCTTCAACGAGTCCCATTGGACCCAGTACGACTTTTAGGTGTCGCTCCTTAGTGCGATGTCTTCCCAGGTTGGTCTCGTCTCTGCCTCCACTTCCCTCAAGAGTGGCCCCAAGTCTGCGTCCGCCAGATGCTCCCTCATCAGGCCTGCGCTATCCCAGCCATCCGCAGGCACTGCCGCGACTACTCGCAGGCTGCGGCACGCTCCTTCTCTTCCACTCTTGTGCACTGACCGCACTCTTCTGGACAGAGTCTCCGGGACATAGCGCCTGCGTTACCATGGCCGTTCCCTCTGCGATGTTCCAAGGTGAAGTCGTACTCCTGAAGCCTCTGAACCCAACGTGCAGTCTCGCCTTCCAGGTTCTTAAAGCCCAATAGCCAGGTTAGGGCGGAATGGTCAGTCCTCAGGTGGAATGGCAGCTGAATGGTACAGGTACTTGTGGAAGTGCTCCAAGGTCTTTACTACCGCCAGTAACTCTCGTCGGGTGACGCAGTAGTTCTTCTCTGCCTTGGATAGCGTCTTGCTGTAGTAGGCTATCACCTGTTCATGGCCGTCCTGGATCTGCGATAGGACACCTCCAATGCAATGGTCGCTGGCGTCGGTGTCCACAATGAAGGCGCCACCTGGTTGTGGAAATCCCAAAATTGGAGCGCTGCACAGGGTCTCCTTCAGGTGCTGGAAAGCGTCTTCGGCGTCCTCCGTCCACACATAAGGCTGGTGTTCCTCTGTCAGGCGGGTGAGTGGTTTGGCGATGTTGGAGAACCCCTTTATTAAGCGCCGGTAATAACTGCACAGCCCCAGGAAACTGCGCAACTCTTTCTTATTCTTTGGGTACAGCCAATCTCTCACAGCCTGTGTCTTCTCCGGGTCTGTGGCCGCTCCGGTTGCTGAGACTGTGTGGCCCAAGTAGTTCACTTCCTTGCGGAAAAGCTGGCACTACTTCGCGTTCAGCTTCAAGTTGGTTGCCTGCAGTCTCTGTAGCACTTTCCTCAGATTCTCGAGGTGATCTTCAAAAGTCTTCCCGACTATGATGATGTCGTCCAGGTATAGCTGGCAGGCGTCGTAAGTCAGACCTCTCATCACTTACTCCATGAGGCGTTGGAAGGTAGCTGGTGCGTTGCAGAGGCCAAACGGCATAACCGTGAAATCCCAGAGTCCTTGGCCTGTCGAGAATGAGGTCTTCTCCTTGTCTCTTGGGTCTAGAGCTACCTGCCAGTAGCCCGACTTCAGGTCCAGGGTCGAGAACCACTGTGCACCAGCTAGTGTGTCCAAGATGTCGTCAATCCGGGGTAAGGGAAAACAGTCCTTCCGGGTGACGGCATTCAACTTTCTGTAGTCTACGCAAAAGCGCAGCTCACCGTTCTTCTTCGTCACCAAGACTACGGGTAACACCAAGGGCTGTCAGACTCTTCAATCACTCCCCTGGATCTCATGTCCTCCAGCAAGTCTCGTACCGCCCCTTGCTTCGCCAGCGGAACGGGTCTAGGAGGTTGCCGAATAGGCCGGGTGCCCCCGGTGTCGATGCGGTGAAGCACTTTATCCGTGCGGCCGTAGCCACTGTCACCTTGGCTGAAGCCACGTTGGTATCGCCTCAGCAGTTGTCGAACTTTCTCCAGCTGTTCTGCGGTCAGGTAAACGGCCGCCCTCTCCAATAGGCCTTCTAGCCGGGACCCCAGGTGTTGCGTCGGCACCGGCTTCTGTGTCTTGTCGATTGCTATTACGCTTACCACGGGCTCGCACGTTCCCAACTCCGTCCCGGCCTGGACGTCGTGATCGGTGTCCGTTGGATTTAGTAGTCTCACTGGCACCTCCTCTTGGCACGGCAGCAAAGCCCTGGCTACACACAGTCCGTGTACAGGCGTCTTCTGGTCCAGCATCATGTTCCAGGTTCTCTGGCCTCCCAGTCGCGCCGTCACCACCACCTCGCTCCTCGCGGGGACAACCACGTCTTCGTTCAAGATGACCCTGCAGATTGCAAGGCGCGGTTCGGTTTGACGGAGTATAACCTCTTCTCCGTTGAGCCGCAGGACCTTCCTGCAGACATCGACCGTCACCTCGTGGCTCCTGAGAGTACCAGTCCCAGATTCACCTCCTCAGCCACATTCGCGACGAACACCCACAGACGCACGGCACTCCGTCCCAAGGTCACCTCCAGAAGGGCCTCCTCCACAGGCAAGGTGTCGCCCGATGCCGTGACAAGCTGGTATGGTCGGCTCGGCTTCCTCGTCGGCAAACCTTTCGCCACGTCAGGTCTGATGATGGTCACGGCCGCCCCGGTGTCCACCAGCACGCGGCACAGCTTTCCTCTTACCCAACCGTCCGCGATGAGACTGTCATCCATACGCCGGCTGACGGCGCGCATTGTCACTCGAGGGGATGGTGGTGATGGCGACAACGTGCCCCTCTCCACGACGGCCCCTACTCGTTTTCCGGCTGCTCTTCCTGGTGTGGGCAGTCTCTCTCCAGGTGTCCGGGCTGTCCACACCCCCAGCACAGGCCACTAGGTGATCGCCGGCGTCCCTCGGCTGGTCTTCTGTCTCCGGTGTAGCGGACACTCCTCGTTCGCGACTTTGGGATAGCTGTTACCTTGGCCGCCTCCATCCTTAATGCTGCCGTCAGCGCCTCGTGGATTGTTTTATAATCACCGAGCATTAGGCGCTGACGAATCTCCGTGTCTCATACCCCGTCCACGAATGTGTAGGCAGCTTCCCGGGATACGAACTCTGGTGGGAGGTCGACTTGGGCCTTGCTAGACATTTGTTCAACTGCCAGGGCGAACACCTGCAGCGTCTCCCCTGGCTGCTGTGAACTTGCCTTCAGCTGGCTGAGGTACGCTGCGGCTAAGCGGTGGTTCCCAAAACGATTCTCCAAGGCCTCCCAGATGTCCTTGGGCGCCGACGTTGTCTGTACCGCGTTCAGGACTTCCGCGGCCCGTCCCTGGAGGCTGGCTATTAACTGTCGGGCCTCCTCCTCTGCTGACAATTTGTTGTGCTTGGCCACTGCGTCGAATTGGCGGCGGAAGACCTCAAACGTTGACGCGCCAGCCCTACAGGGAGCTCCGACGTTCGGGTGACAATATTATGGCAAACAGAGAATGTAGACGTTTTAAAAATTTCTGTTATTTGGTTCTTCAGAAAAAGTCGTTCAGTAAACTGTTATGTTTAATGCCAAATTGTATATTATGTTTCTCCCGGCTTTCTAAGAAACATTCTAAGGCAGAAGCACTTCGCAAAACAAATTTAAATTGTACTGAATATTTTCAGCGTTGTCTTAGTTTCATTTGCACATTCCTTAACAAAGCATCATTCCAAACTGTTCCACAATATTTCGTCATATTATCGTGATATCCGATAATAACCCAAAACCTATAGGCATTTTTAATTTGAAGAAATAATTTATTTTATATTTTATTAATGATAATAATCATTGCAAACAATAATTTATAATGACACGATTCTTAAGGATTCTCGAAGCTTATAACACGCACTTTTGTGCGTATATCGCTCTCGTTTCCTTTCCCTCTTCTTCCTACATCGCATTCAGCAACGCCTGGGGCCAGGTGACTACGGCCCGTTACATGATGTTTAACGTAGGTGTGATATTTGTTAAAATTTTAAGTGTTTGGTGGACCAAGTAGTCTAATTTTAAAATGAATATAGCGCATTATTTATTTAAACGCCTTTTCATTCATTAAAGTTAGAAGAAACACTTGAAATCAATCTATTAGGTGCACATCATGTGAATAATTTTATATTTACGCAACAAAATGGTACAAAACAAAGGACTGTGTGTAGCAATGGCTAACTGCAAGCGAAGAGAAACAAAACGTCTTTTACTTTTACTATGCGTTATTTGGTGGTGAAGGTCTGTGGATCACTGTAGGTTGTGCTTTGCTAAACACGAGGCAAGTCCACTTCGCTTAGAAAATTCCCAAATTTAAATTACTGAGAATGTAAACATTGCTGCCCAGATTGATTCTGCTCATCTCATATCAATCCAGAAGCACAATGAATTAGTCACTAAAATAGACACATACTGAAAAGAGTGACTGGGCTTATAATCCTTTGTGGAATCCATAACCTAGCTTTGAGAGATCACGACGAAACAAAGGAGTAAACAACACTTTTAAATTTCTTAGATTCGTTATCTCGACGTGTGCTGGTTGATCACCTCAGCTGTACCATTACTGTAGTATGTACGTAAATCTACTTTACATTGTATAGATAATTAACTATTGGATTGTATCTTTGTTTTGTAATATACGTCCTCCAACGTTTAGTCATATTTACATTGAGGAGTTGATGAAATACATACGAAACACTGCCGATTATGTTTCTGTGCAGGTTGGTTGGGGTATCAAATCGTTGAAACGTGCCTTTCTTTTGATGATAGAACAGCCAATGGCTTGGCGAAGCTTTTTTGAAGAATAAGAAGTAACGTTTTTAATGTTGAAAGGAAACATATATCAAGCATACGATGATGCCACAGTAATGAGCGGTATGCGTGGAAATGTTCGCACATTCATGCAGGTCTCTTTCCCTTATACCAAGTATACATTGCTATACTCACCAAACTTTTATATTTTATTATACGAAATTCTTTTTCAAAAATAGCATAAATTCAGTTTAGTTGTTTTTCTCCAACATTGGTGAATTCACAATAGTTTTCTCTTCTTCAACAAAACGTAGTAATTTGTTGCCTTCAGTTTGCAACGAACTCATTCAAGTTGCTTCCACAATAACATGGAACACTCAATCCAGGGTTGTAAACAGCGTTAGAGTGTTAAAGTGATTAATGCTTTGTGATTAAGTGATTAATCACTTACGTGATTAATTAAATGCTTTTTGAATCAGCTATGTCTGAAATTGGCCGCGCCGTGGCTGAGGGGTTAGATCGCCTGGCTCTCACCAAGGCAGCCTAGGTTGTGTCCCAGACGGCCGCAAAGTGAAATTTGGGGTGGAAAACACGGCCCGGGCTGAGTTTTCTCCGGGGTGTCCACTTCCTCACGCCATTTAATTCCACCGTTGCTCCATCTTCACCTCATATCGTCGGTGTCACCGCATTGGCTGCCATATGTAGTAAAAGCGGGCGTTAAACACTACACATCTCATTTTGTGTCTGAAATTCGTGAGAATATTAGAAGATACCAAGATCATGATAACCTTGCTCTCCCCTCAAGAAAGTGATGGAATTACTGCTTTGCTGTGAACCTGAATTCAGATGCCAAAGAATTGTGAAAGGCAATGGTCAGTCAATTGAAAGAACAATTCCAACAGTCTCATGTATTCAATAGTTTTAGAATTATTGACCCAAATTATAATTAAATCCAGAGAACTCCCCCCGCTTACTCTGAGAAAACTTGTATTAAACTACAATCCCATAATCCCATTATCTTCATATAAAACTTAAAAATGAATTTTCAGTGATTTATTGTAATGATACACGAAAATATATATCTTCAGTCAGTGAACTTCTCAATATTTTCACACAACCCTCTTTTGAGGAATCATTTTCTGAAGTATACAAAATACTGTAAATTGCACCGACAACTTAAATTTCAATAGCCAAGGCAGAGAGAAGTTTTAATACATTGAAAAGTATTGTCTTTCCTTAGAAGTTCCATGGTCCCAGATAGGCTTAATTCCTTGGATGGTTATTCCATCCACAAAGAGAAAATTGATAAAATTCCTAAATCCAACGATAGAGTGATTGGACTATATTTTATTTTCTGTTACTATTTACTTTATGTTTAAAAAGTATAGTGTTTTGCCGCATTTCTGATATTGTGGTGTGTTTGGCAGTGTAAATAAGGGTGACCTGTTTTAAAAGGTATAATGCCACTTTTACTTTCATTACACGCATTTTGCATCTATTGCCACCAGGAAAAGCTGATGAGAGAAAAAACAGTTTTCCACTAACTTTTAATAGCGTACTGTTACACTTATTGTTTAGGGGCTTATCTGTCACTTCTCAATATAGTATATAGTCTTTGTGTGAACATCTAGCGATAGGCGTGCCAGCTACTTACTGGCACGGATTCCTCCAATTCCTTCGCCGCACCATTCTCCTCTCTAGTCAGGAGCCATTATGGAGATATACATGATTTCGTGGCACGAATTCATAAAACAGTGGCCCAATATTGTTTCTTCAGCTTCATTGGTTTTCGTTGATATACATGAAATTTCACTGCGCCTTGAACAGTAGTAAGCACAACCGCAATTGGAGTAAGCAAATTAGCTAAAATCGCATTTCCATCATCTTTAAGGCAGTGCCTGGGGGCAGTGCCATGATAGAGAAGTTTGATGTTCTGTGATATAGAGACGGTATCACCGGAGTTGCTCCTGCCCGAAAACATTCTGGCCTGAGCGCCCAAGATGAACGGACGTGGCTGGGTGACCTCATGTGTTGTGTATAAAGTGGTGTCGCTGTGACGTGGCGTGAGTGCAAGAGAAACGTCACCGCTAACACTATTGTACCCACACCTTCGTGTGTGTATTTTTCGTAAACGCTCACTTGACTTTTGGAAAATGGAAATGTATGCCAAAAAATACATTAGGGTTCAACTCACGCAGAATGCTACGAAGTCCACAGCTTATGGCATGCATAATTTTATCACTGATAATTTGCGGTTAAATGCGGAGGAAGTTGGTACAACACAATTAATCATTGGTACATCAAATTGATTTCGGCACCCTTGTTGGAAAAAATGTTAAACAACTTTCCCAAAGAAACGCCTTTCACATGCATGGATGGTGAAACAACTAACGTAAATGTCGAACATGTTACACGTAATGCTATCAATGTGCGTGTCTTTGATGTACCACCAGAGCTCCTAACTGGAGCATTAAATATAGCCCTGAAACGTTATGGGACTCTGTATGACACACGGAAAGAACAATCAATATCGTGTTCCGGTGTTCACGGTATACGTGCCGTAAAGATCCAGATGCGATCGAATGTTCCTAGTTATACTGTGATTGGCAGCTACCGGTTATGGATATTCTATGCTGGCCAACCCCGATCATGATATGTTTGCCACAGTACAGAGCATCTGAAGGAAGTAATGTCCACACCGATAGACACAGGTGCTTCCGACCGGTGCTGGTGAGAAGAACGAAACAGCGTCACCTTCTGCAGTAGTTAGCTTGCCGCAGAAAGAATCCCAACTCATAGCTGACAATCCATAGCCTGTATCGGCGAGTGAGCAACAGCAAGATGAGTCGATTCAGGATGGGCTGATGCTTGTAGAGCAAACAGATCATGCCACCGTGTTTCGCGATATTCTTGAGAAACGAGGACTTTTGCACACCACGGAGGGGAAAGAGCAGAGCGGGTTTGGTTCACGTGGTGGCTGAGACAGTTGCAGGGGCCGAGAAATTGCTAACTGAAAAGAAACGAGTCAAACGGGTGAAGACATGCACATCATAGAGCACCCTGATGGAAACAAGAGTAAGAACCGGATGGGTATGTGTTATAGAACAACCTGGACGACGGGTGTTGCCACCAGAGGCATCAGCCACGCCTGAAGCAAACCAGCCAGCAAAAGCTACTGCACATTTCGCCAAAAGATTTATGGATGAGGAAGACAGCCAGTTTTCTTGCGCGACTTAACCTGCAGGAGAGGACATGGGAGGCAGTAACCCGGAGGAGGGTGGAGCACCAGAACCTGTGCAGAGCGCGGTGTA
Organism: Mantis religiosa; assembly: GCA_030765055.1. Taxonomy (NCBI): domain Eukaryota; kingdom Metazoa; phylum Arthropoda; class Insecta; order Mantodea; family Mantidae; genus Mantis; species Mantis religiosa. Next base: position 55,866,071 of record CM060948.1, on the reverse strand, counting down.
ACTGGCACTTGGGGTAGGTGTTGCCTTCCGTTCTCCAGCGGTTATAATCAACGATGCTCCGGCTGCCCGGTATTCTGTGCGTGACCCTCGGCTTCAAGTACGCGAAACGTAAAACAGCTACCAAAACAATGGTCCGTCGATGCCGAGGAGGGCACGATGGCGAAGGGTGGAGAGCAACCCTCTCAGTTAGTGAGGATCAATAAAGAATCGGGCCAACCGCATCTCACGGCGTTGGACTGGACAAGGCAGGTGGCGCTGTGTGATCCCCGACTGCAGGAACAGCCTTCGCCTCAGGTTCCTTGGGATGATGTGATCAGCCAGTAACATACACCCAGCCTTGATAGCGCCTTGAAATTTGCTTTCAGGCTGGAAATATCCATGAAAACTACCTTCATTAGCATGATATGCTTGAGAACGTTAGTAACTATAAATGAAAATGGTTGCAGATATACTCTGACCCACAAATCGCTCAATAGTTTTCTTCTGGTGAATAATAACACTGAAATATGCCTTCTACAGGAAGTTAATACCTACAATCTGGCCAATCTCTACAGTTATGATTATAAAGTTAACCTAGACTTAGACGGAAGGGGTTCTGCCATTACATACCGAAAGGGCCTGCATCTACGGAATTTTCAGGTGGACCCATCCGGCCGGATCATCAGCCAATTTGACTGATACAGTGTTAGTAAATCTTTATGCTCCCTCCGGTACGCAAAATAGACAAGAGCGAGAGTAGTTCTTTCAGAACGCTGTAACTACAAATTTGTTGCACGGTAAAAAATGTTTCCTAGCCGGTGAATTTAATTACAACTTCCGTGCTAAGGACCAAAAAGGGACTCTAAATTTCAGCATCATGCTACAAAGTGTAATGACGCAACTACAACCGCAGGATGCATAGGAAATAAACCATGGAAATGACTTGAAATTCACCTTTATCTGAAACAGCTCAGCTTCGAGGATAGAGTTCATATCTCTCCAGGGATAGCTACTTCTGTACATAGAATCTGCGTCCTCCCTATGCCGTTTAGTGACCATCGGGCACTGGTCTGCCAACTACAAATTTCTGCCATCTGTCATAAGGTGACCGGCCGGGGATATTGGAAGCACAATAATTCTATTTTAGAGTATACTGACTTTCTGGAGCAGTTTCAGACTAAATGTCACATGTCCTTTAACAGTGTGCCAGGAAGAGTGCTTGGTAGATTGTAACTGCAAAACCGATGATTCGTGCTTTTTTTAAATACATAGAAATTCTGAGGGAACAAGTGGAAAAGGAGTTGTTACACTTCTACAACGAAGTCCTGTGGGTATTTGTATATGAAGCAAAGGGAGGGTTACGATTTAAATGTCAGGATCAAACAAGAGAAATAAATTATTAAACTGCAACAACTGCAGCACCTGGATAGATATAAAATTCGAGAAAATGTCCAACAAGCACATGAAGAAGAACGGAACTCCTTTTTCTATTTTGCAAAAGAGCAAATGTAGGGGCGTACACGATGTCCACCTACATTTCAAGATGTATGTTCCATACACTGGAAATACACGTATGGGAACCAGGTCTATGCTTCATCTTATAGCAGATCATTTTAAGGCTTTGTTTCACGAGGGATCAGGTGGCGGTACACCACCTATGTGTGCTAAACGGCAGCTGTTTACAACTGGGATTACACAGGGAACTGCCGATCCACTCACCAGCCGCATTACAGAAGAAGGGCTAGAAGTCATATAACAATCCAGTAAACGCACGTCTACCGGTCCTGATGACTTTTCCTATGAATTTTATAGGACTTCTTGGCCCATTAGAAAATGTGAAGTGATGGAAATTTTTAGGAGTTTCGGGAAACAGCTCAGTTTCCCGACACAATTTTGGGTGGAATAATCACGTTGTTGCCAAAAACAGCGCAGCTTACTATCATGAATGATTTTCGCCCAATAACGTTGTTAAATGCCGACTATAATATATTTTCCAAAGTGATAACAAAAGTTTCAGCAAAGGTTGAAAGAGGCATATACAGAAATCTTACACTGTATTCAAGCGGCGATCTCGAAGAGGAATATGATTGTTACACTGGGAGAATTGCGCGAAGCCCTCATACATCTTCAAAGAGAAAGGTAAACGGGGGCTTTGATAAGCCTAGATTTCAATCAAGGATTTGATAGAGTGCAATATTCATATCTATGGCAATGCTTATAGGCTGCGAAACTTCCCATATACTGATTAAAATGATTCAATGCCTTTAGGGTACAGCACAGTCCCAGGTGTTCTGGAACGGCTGGTTTTCCATTCCGGTACGAATAGGCCGATCAGTGCGTCAAGGGTGCCCATTAACAATGGGACTCTTCTCTGGCATTAAATTCTTTGCTCCAAAGACTGCAAGATACTCTACATGGGGTTTTTGTGTACAATGATTGCTTTAAAGTCATTGCCTATGCCGACGATATCACCACTATAGCGACTGACAATCACGATGTAGCAGCTCTACAGAATGGGCTGGAGCTCTATATGAGGATGTCGGGTGTAAGGTTAAAGGTAGCCAAATCGAAGATATTACTGCTTGGACATTGCTTAGAACCAATACATAATTTGGGAATGCAATGTACTATCACTGCTATATACTTGGCTTCACCTTTATGGGTGCCCGCGCCGTGGCTCAGTGTTTAGACCGCTTGGCTCTCACCAAGGCGGCCCGGGTTCGATCCCAGGCGACCGCAAAGTGAGATTTAGTGGTGGAAAACACGGTGCTGGGGCGGATGTTCTCCGGGATCACCGGTTTCCCCCGCCATCTAATTCCACCGGTGCTCCATCTTCATCTCATGTATCATTTGTGTCATCGCCTGCGGTGCCATATGTAGTAAAAGTGGGCGTTAAACACTACACATTTCATTACACATTTCACCTTTATGGGAGATAAGGAAGCCACTATAGTTTACAACTGGAAAGAGAAAATCAACACTTGCATATGCGTTTAGTTTGGAGAAGGTTCAGAACCCGAGTCTGATGAGCGCATTTGGTACATATGCATCTATGGTCTCAGTCAAATGTGGCACTTAGCACAGCTGCCGCCAGTCCCTAAACGTGACACGCAGAAACTTGCACAACTGCTTGGTTACTTTTTATGGAAGTGTAAAGCTTACAGGATGCGGAGGTGGCCGCTGTGATTGCCGCAATCCAACGGTGGATGTGGATTAGTGGACTTTGAAAAGAAATGCATGGCCCTATCGGAGAAAACTGCGGTCAAATCAGTGTGTAGGAATGGTTCATCTATAGATAAGAGTAGACTGAGGATTTCGTAAACGCTAACACCACAACGAACGAGAGTTGCGCCACAACTGGTCTACAAGTGGTGCCATAGGAAGTTTCACCCCTGTCCCATCGCCTGTACAGTCTGTGCCCATATGAATTGCAACCTGTCCTGCTGTCTTCAATGGTGGAATTGACTTCAAATATTATCGATTTTCATCTATTACGTCTAGTGACGTAGAACGCAGTTTTTCACGATATAAGGAATATCTTACTGCAAATCGCAAAGGATTCACCTTCAATAACTTGAAGATGCACATGGTGATTCACTGCAATAGGCGAATGCACAGGAGCAACTAACAATAGAAATGGGCATATTATGGAGGATTGTATCTCTAAAGGTATCTCTAAAGGTACTGTTGAAAATGCATAGTATGCATATTAAAATGTATAATTTGGATTGTTTATTAAAACGATAATCGTGTTCATATTATACCAAAATTGTATTCTAAGTATTGTAAAGATAAAACAAGTATGGAACACAATACGTTGGTGTAGCATGCATTGTTTGCCCTTATATTTTGCATAAGATAATAGGAAATGTGTAAACATAAAACAGCATATATTTCTTAATCGATAGCATTACCATTCTATAGTCGTTTATTCATCTACTATACGCTTGTAACGGTCAGCTGAACGTCCCCTTTCCATATCCGTGACTCATATCCACGACTGTTACCTACATTTTGAGCGATGGATCAATGCTTTGTGCGAACACAACTTAAAGGATACTGCTCTCAAAATCCGCAGTCTAGATTTGAGTTTCTTGTAGGAACATATTTATAACTCACAGTTGGTATATCCCGCATTTAAATCCATTATTAACCATAATAGATATCTGCTGGATACCAGCGATAACATCGCAGTTTTCGAGTCAACGCGAAAGCAATATCAGCTGCTCAGTACAACTCAACTTGTACTTAGAATTGAAGAGAAGGAGACTATGGAATGGGAAATTATATGGAAGAATTTCTTTAGTAAAGGTGTTCCAACCGATTGGCAAGGGACGCCATACGAAGTATTCAACAAGACTATAATAACAGCGGAAAAACTATGGCGACATGGACGCGAAAAATCTAATCTATACCTGTTCTGTTCCCAAAGTGATACCTTGGAACATCGGATTGCCTCTTACACACAGGTTGATAATATCTCTATGGTACTCAGAAGCCTTATCGCAAAAGGCTGCCCACTGGAGGTTCCACCACGCCTTGAAGACTCCAGCGCCTGGAATGTACCTTTAAAAGTATGTCAGTCCAAAGTTATGCGATCTGGTTAGTAACAGCAACGTCACATTGGATAATTTAGAAGAATCACGGCTAAAAATGCGGCGGGGGGGGGGTGTTTTGGTTTCCTGAGACAGAAATGTTAGCAATTAATGACCGCTGGCCTTAAGGGTTGTATGCAGCCTTAAATCTCTTGATTCGAGATTTAATTGAATTTAAAAATAAACTACTTATTGTTTTTACAGACACATGACATTATAGACACTTCCGTTGTGCCTAGAAGCTGTGCTTTCCGTCCAATGGATGTAAACCCTCACTACACTAAAGGGGGAAAAAGCATTTACCATTACCTAAATAATGCATGTATTGAAAAAATATTTAAATTAACAATTTAAGAAACAAATAAAGCATAAAAGAAAAATAGTAAAAAACGGAAAATAAATACAAATATAATTATACTATTATGATTGTTTCAATGTAAGAAAGTAGTTTTGTTATAGTGACAGGAAAAAAACAATGACAATTAAAAGAAAACAATGGAAGCTTGTAGTATTACGTCACTATTCCTTGGACAGTAGTTGAGTCTCTTACAGTGCACGGGTTCAGAGTCAAAATGTAAACACAGTCACACACTCACAAAGTAGAAAATTAATATTCAATGTGTTACAGTTTTGTAAAGAAGAGAAACACAATATAAAAAGAATATAGGCTGCAAGTTTGGGTCTCAAAGTAAACTTTCATTTTGATTTCCCAAAAATGTTAAAGGTAACTTTTCTTATGTTTTGTAAATAAAACCTAAAAAGTAAAGTTATTTAATACAGCTAAGTAAAAGCTAAGGAGCAGAAAAAAAGTGATAATGTTAGTGAAAATAAACGAATAGGGACCAAAATATGAAGAAAGAAAATCTGGAATATGGAAAGAGGGATTTAAGGGAGTTTTAACTGTATATGTCAATTATGCCATTTTGTAAAGTCTGTAAATATGTATTGCAAAGGATTATTCATAAGACATAAGGGCAGGAATCCGGTCAGGGATAGCCTGCGATGAACTATGTTTAGTATTTAATAAAGTTTAATTTCAATTTCAAAACTATAGATGTGATATAGTAAAGAATCCATTGTGTGCGGATTGTTATATTCAAAGATACTTCTGCCAGATGTAGTTTCACTTCTTTGCAATTTCAAGTTCAGTGTTAAAAGAAAAGAAATGTGATATGCCTGATGATAATTAAGAATGTGTATATAATAGGATTCTCACCTATTACCTCTGTGAACTAGACAAAATTGGACATAAATGCTGAGTGGTATTCTGATTTGAATTTATATTATTGTAACGCGAGCGCTGGAACACCCTGTGAAGCAGCTGGGAGCGGGAGTTGGGGGAGGTCCGTGTGAGCCACACCTCCCCCTCGTCTGTGGTGACAAGGCGGCGGTCGGGAGAAAAAACATGCTCGTGCCGTCTGTTTCCTTACACCTGGTTCTCGATCTTTCTGTTACTGGAACAATCCTGTAAACACCAGAAGTCGGCGATATTCCTATATAAAGGGGGTTACAGACAGACAGAGTAGAGTAGAGTTGGTCAGTTAGTGAGTGAGGAGACAGTCGCAGTTCTTGGTGTAAGAGTTAGTCAGTGACGTGTTAATGTACGAGAAGATTGTGCAACGGAAGACTGTACGTAACTGTGAATGTGTACCGGAGCTTACGTAACCGCGAGGCCAAGTGAAATTGTAACGGACGAACTGGTGAATTGTAATTGTGTGCAGCACGTAATTCTGTGTAATTGGCAAGTGTTAAACTGTAAGTCGGTGGAAATAAAGAACATTTTTGAGTGGTGAAATTGGACTTCTCATTTCACGAACCCACAAAGTCACACTGGTGTCAGGAAGCGGGAAAACAACATAACATCACCGAACATTACAACCATGGAGGCAGCATTAGAAAAGATTTTAGCGGAACTGAAAGAAATGAAGACGGCCAACGGCAACATCGCCGGGAAGATGGAAGAAATGAAGGCCGAACTAATCTCGGAAATGAAGACGGCAAATGAAAACCTCGCTGCAAAAATAGAAGCGGCAAACAACAACCTCATCGCCAAGTTGAAACAAATGAAGACAGCCAACGACAACATCACCGAGAAGAGGGAAGAAATGAAGGCCGAATTAACAACGAAAATAGAAGCGGCAAAAAACAACCTGGCCGCAAAGCTGGAAGAAATGAAGACGGCTAACGATAACCTCACGGAGAAGACGGAAGAAATGAAGGCGGCGAACGAGGCTCTCGCCGCAAAGTTTGAGGAACGGTTGGCCGGCGTGAGGAATGACGTCACGAATCTGGGCAAGCGGAAGGGTCAAGTAGACGACCGCCTTAACGATTTAGAGGAAAAGGCCGACAACATCGCAAAACCCCTCACCCGCCTGACGGAGGAAAACCGGCCTTATGTGTGGACGGAGGACGCCGAAGACGCTTTCCAACACCCGAAGGAGACCCTGTGCAATGCTCCAATTTTGGGTTTCCCGCAACCGGGTGGCGCCTTCATTGTGGACACCGACGCTAGTGACCATTGCATTGGAGGTGTCCTATCGCAGAACCTGGAAGGCCAGACAGCACGTTGGGTCCAGAGGCTGCAGGAGTACGACTTCACCTCGGAACATCGTAGAGGGAAGAGTCACGATAACGCAGACGCCATGTCCCGAAGACCCTGTTCAGTAGAGTGCGGTCAGTGCACCAGAGTGGAAGAGAAGGAGCGTGCCGCAGCAGCCCGAGTAGTCGTGGCAGTGCCTGCTGAAGGCTGGGATAGCACAGGCCTGAGGAGGGAGCAGCTGGCGGACGCAGACTTGGGGCCACTCTTGAGGGAAGTGGAGGCAGGGACGAAGCCAACCTGGGAGGACATCGCACCGAGGAGCGCCACCTACAAGTCGTACTGGGCCCAATGGGACTCGTTGAAGACCAGAGTGGGCGTGCTGTTCCGGGTATGGGAGTCACCCGATGGGAAGGCGCAGAGAGGACAGTTGGTACTTCCCCGGAGTAAGGTCCTGGAAGTCTTGGAGGAAGTGCACGCCGGTACTTCAGGAGGACACCTGGGAGCGAACCGTATGATTCACAAACTACGGCAGCGCTACTTCTGGCTGAGACTCCGAGCAGATGCTGGTGGTACACCTGGACCGCCTCGCACGCTACGATGGGGCTGTTCGGGGCGAACAGCTTTGAGGAGGGAGCAGTGTAACGCGAGCGCTGGAACACCCTGTGAAGCAGCTGGGAGCGGGAGTTGGGGGAGGTCCGTGTGAGCCACACCTCCCCCTCGTCTGTGGTGACAAGGCGGCGGTCGGGAGAAAGAACATGCTCGTGCCGTCTGTTTCCTTACACCTGGTTCTCGATCTTTCTGTTACTGGAACAATCCTGTAAACACCAGAAGTCGGCGATATTCCTATATAAAGGGGGTTACAGACAGACAGAGTAGAGTAGAGTTGGTCAGTTAGTGAGTGAGGAGACAGTCGCAGTTCTTGGTGTAAGAGTTAGTCAGTGACGTGTTAATGTACGAGAAGATTGTGCAACGGAAGACTGTACGTAACTGTGAATGTGTACCGGAGCTTACGTAACCGCGAGGCCAAGTGAAATTGTAACGGACGAACTGGTGAATTGTAATTGTGTGCAGCACGTAATTCTGTGTAATTGGCAAGTGTTAAACTTTAAGTCGGTGGAAATAAAGAACATTTTTGAGTGGTGAAATTGGACTTCTCATTTCACGAACCCACAAAGTCACATTATGGAAAGTTTTATATGAAATGCACCTGTTCAGCTATTGTCAATACTATTATAGCTGCTGTCGCTGATGATAATGATACTAACGATGATGATGATGATGTTGATGATGATGATGATAATAAAACTCAAATTTATAGATTCAAAGCAAATTTTCTGCTTGAAGTATGTGTTCAACCCTAAAACCAAATCTGCTTTATTTTGGCAAACTTGGCAATACTGCCACCACCACCTACAACAATCAAACAAGAACAACAACAACAACCACCACAAGAAAAACATTTAAAAATTCCAAACTGGGTAATGAAAGAATGTATGCCAAACCAGAAGTAAAAAGTACCATGTCGGATTCATATTTGCGAGGTTAATGTGTAATGTATTGCGAAGACACTAGCCACAAGAGTTGACTGTTAGCAGTGGAAATATGTATGCAAATAAAAAGTATGTTGTATTTGAATTATTTAGTAACCATTACCTGAGAAGGTTTAATTATTGATGAGAAACTTTAAATTACTGCATTTCTTTATGGTTTTATAGCTTACAATTTTGCATAACTGCCGTGGGTGTTTCTCTTGTATGCGTTTCGGTATTTGCCGTGTGTTGAAATAGGCATGCATTGAAAATCAACATGTTATCCTACATATAGCTAAATATACTGAGGACCGTAAGTCGTAAAGTGTAGTCCCAGATATTAGAGCCCCTAGCTGCAAGGCATGGGATGATTTGATGTGAACGGAGGGTGTATCGGACTGCGAAGCGAGCAGAAAGCGTAGGCGAAACATCGGTGTAGGGTAAACCTCAATGTGCCTACCGTGAAGTCGCTAACGTATTTCTCAAGCCATAGTAGCTGTTAACACACGATGCATAGTGACGGCGAATGGAAGTACCAGTTCCGGAGCGCATACGAAAGCTTAACCGAACCCGATTTTAATTAAAGAGATACATCTTCAGATTCAATTCGAAGAACTTCTGTAGAATAGCAGGATGCATTCGGAAGGTGCACCCTAACTGAAGTTTTCTTCTTGATTTCCCCCAGTCCTCACATAATGGGTACTTATTCTGAACTTAGGTCTGGAACGTTGTCTTCCCAAATATTTAATTGGGTGTATTATCAGTGCCCACTGCCTATGGTGCCGATGTAGTAAGAATGGGTGTTAAGTCACGCCTAAACAATAGAACAGCTGTAAACAAAAGAAAATTGCAAATTAGCAAGTATCATAGTCTGTATGCTACAAAGAGACCTGGCCTGTATTCCTTAGTATTGTTACAACGAAATCCAAGTGCTTGTTAATTATAAAATCATGTAAATTTATTTTATTTTTGCTGTGTGATTAGATAATGTATACTATTTGTACTCTAGTATGTTGATTGTAATAAATTTAAACAAGAAATAACCTTTGCAATATATATTTCATAGGGTTTTTCTCGTTTTGGAATTAATAATTACATCACTGCTTTTGGAAAGTTCTGGTGATACTGACTATTATGAAGTACTGGGAGTATCAAAGGATGCCAGCAGCAGGGAAATAAGAAAGGCTTTCAAGAGATTGGCTGTCACTTTGCACCCAGATAAGAATCAGGTAGTTACATTATTTTGTAAGTTTCTTTTAATTCAGATATGCTTTGATAATAGAGTTCCAATATCTGTGACTACACTAAATATATTTTAGGCTAATTGTTTTGAAATGCATTGTACAATTTTTTTTTTTTTAGTAACATAGAACACTCATACAGGAGTAAAATACTGCTACCAAAGACATAACACTAAAGAAAAAATATGCCTGTGAAAAGTTTTCAATGCCGAATGATAATAGAAATGCCATGTGTAATTTAAAATCCTTCACCATCAGCTATTTACTGGATTAAATTTAGTTGTGTTTATGTAAACGTAGTTTATTAATTTTTAATATAGGTGCATGAGGAAGGCTTAAAAAGGCAGTTATCAACTATCATGGTCCTCAGACACAGCACAACTCCCCTGTGACCATTGCAGTCATAACTTCTCCCTGCCTGGCAAATGTGTTTTGTTGTCAGATTCTCCACAATGTTCTTATGCTTACTATCGAAGTGCTTGGGCAAGTGGGGAAGAGGATAATTTGCATGTGAAAATATTACATGTCAATTCATTAATATTTTAAAGGAAAAAATTTGCAATAATGTGATAAATTAGTCATTTTCATTGCAGTGCTGTACTTCAGGGATTATGTTAGTTCACTACAGTCAGTCGCTTTGTCGGGTATTTATTTTTCAACATTTGAGTGCTTACATGCATGTAACTTAAGTATATTACATGTTATGTTTTTGTATGTTGGTATCAATATCAGTTGAAATATTGTCATTATTTGATTATTCTCACAGCTCACATAGATCCACAGCTTTATTATGTATTAACTTTAAGGCACTGTGACAGAGAAAGGATAATTTACACATGAAAGGAATATGAATTAATTTATTTGTATTTTAATAGAAACAAATTTATACCAATGAGGACCAGTAATGTGATAAATTTCTCCTTAATGTCGTGCTCTGGGAACTGTGCTAGTTCACAACAGTCAAGGTGAATACGCCTGGTTGCTCTGCCAGGTATTCATTTTAACTCTTGTGAACTATTATTGTCCTCAGATCACAGTATTGCATTGTTAATGACAAATTTATTAATGGAAATTAATCGTTCTTTTACACTAGCTGTGTGTAGGACGTGCTATGAAAGGGTAAAGTCAGACTGAAAAATTCAATGCCATAGCTGGGATTTGAACCATGGATCTTCTGGTTTCTGTCCAAGCACTCTAAACCATTGAGCTACTATGGCCAACGTGCCAACATTACATTAAATTCTCCAACTGACTCGTGTTTCTCTTGACTCCAACACTCAATAAATAGAATAATGTAGTGTCTGCGGTCATGTGGTAGCTGAGTGATTAGACCACTCCACTCTCACCAAGGTGGCCCAGGTTCGATCTCAGGTGACCGCAAAATGAGATTTGTGGCGGACAACAATGCTGTGGTGTGGGTTTTCTCCAGGATCTCCAGTTTCCCCCTCCATTTCATTCCACCAGTGCTCCATCTTCATCTCATGTGTCATCAGAGTCACTGCCTGCGATGCCGCGTCTAGTAAAAGCAGGCATTAAACACTATGCATTTCATTTGTAGTGTCTGTAGTGTTTAATGCAATCAGTATTTACAATTTTTTTTCCATTGCTCTTGACGAGCCATAATTACATTATAGAAGCTTCTATCTACCTGTAGACATATGCAAATAAGAAAAGAAGAAAGAAGAGAAAAATAAAGAAAAGAACTGCAAACCAAAAAAAAAAAAAAAATAATGTTAGAAGCTTGCACATAAATATGTAACAAATGGTTATGAAATCCCAAAATAAGAGTAATAACATACATAGTATGCTTTTTTTCTGTCATATAGCGACCGCCCTGACTACTTAAAGATAGAAATAATAATTCAAAAAAAAAAAGGTAGCCTTCTAAATTGTTTACAAACTAAAGCAGGCAGTTTCTTTTTATTTTGATCAAAATTGAGCTGAGTGACTAGTCTTGTTATTTTTTGTCTTAAGTATTCAGCTATTGTACCAAATTCTATATTGATTTGACTTAAAAATTAACATTCACAAACATTTTCCAGGCATAAGGACTAAAACTGTAACAGCAAAAGATGAAAATCAGTAAATACTGGAAGTAATGATTTGAACCCAGAACTTGGGTATTGTTTATCCATGAGATACAGCTGAACCAAATTCTTACAAAATTGATGATTTGAAATGTGCATTGAGCGAAATTTGTAATATTACCAAACATGTAATAGTGTGTGCATGCATGCGTATGTGCAATTGACAACCAAGTCATTCTCCTTCTAGCCTCCCAGTATTTGGTGACAGTATCAGCACACGTCTTCAAAGCTTGGCATGTAATATGGAGCACAGAAAATAAGGTATATACATTATGTATTTACTTAAGATGTGCATACTCATCTTAAGTAAATACATCTTAACACATCACTGTTTCTGGGTTCTTCCATATATAAATACTGTCTGCCAGCCTCAAGAAGGCAAGTGGGGCATGAAGAGGGAGAGGGATTTGAACTGTTTATCTACTCTGGTAGTGGTATTGTTTACTACAAAATGAGCGTATGAGAGTGCATATCAGTCATCCATGCTGCCAGATCTAATGTTTGTTTCAGTAACTTCAGTGATAGGCATTATGTATGGGTGAGTTATATGACAAAACTGTGTATTTTACATGAACGTAGTATCCTTATCATATCTGGAAAGCAAGCATAAACATCATGCGGACAGAAAAAGTGATTATGTTACACATTCCTCTACCTTGCCTTCTTGTGCTAGGCAGACAGTACATGCATTATGTTGTTGTTATACTTAGTGTTTATTTATGGATGCATTTTATTCTAACCATTTTTTCCTTCCAAAGTAGCATTTTATAGTAAGAATATGCTTATATCATGAATAGGCAGATCCTGATGCTCATGCAACATTTGTGAAGTTAACCAAGGCCTACGAAACATTGAAGGATCCAGTTTCTCGCAAAAAATACGACATACATGGAGAAGATGGAAAATCATCAACGTACAACCAGGGTTATCACTCATGGAGTTATTACCATGATAATTTTGGGATATATGATGATGATCCTGAAATCATTACTCTCAGTAAAGCAGAATTTGGTAAGTGAGTTTCTGCATTATGATATTTCTCTTGTGTTATAGTTATCTTTCACTCTTGCACCATGGTGTGAGATTGTAGCATTAAACTGTACTATGATAATACCACACTGTTTTACCCAATACAGAGCAATACAATACAATGATACAAGAATGTCAATAGCAGTCCATCTCCAGTGGCACAGGCTAACCAAGAGCATAAACTGTTTTCCATAAAAATGTAAATTGATAAACACCCTTAAGCTATCATTCAAGTAAATTATTTAATAGAAAATTCAAGAATCTATTTTTAAATCAGTTCAGTTGACAAGTTCCTCAGTACTCCTTTTTATTGCTTTACATCCTTCATATGTCTTTTTGTAAATAAATACTTCTCTGTAGACTATGATGATGATTTAAAATGTGTATTTATTGAATTTAATGAATCCATATACAGTAAAATCCTGTGATTAGGCTCCAAATTATAATACTATGTCATTTATTATGCTCTGTGTATCAAGTCCCAGTGTGTGAAATGTGTAGTGTTTTAACGCCCGCTTTTACTACATTGGCACCGCAGGCAGTGACACTGATGATACATGAGATGAAGATGGAGCACCAGTGGAATGAGATGGCGGGGGAAATCGGAGGTCCCGGAGAAAACCCGCCCCAACGCCGTGTTGTCCACCACAAATCTCACTTTGCGGTCGCCTGGGATCGAACCCGGGCCGCCTTGGTGAGAGCCAAGCGGTCTAACCACTGAGTCACGGCGTAGCCTCAAGTCCCAGGACATTCCATATCATTGATATATACTGCTCAAAACAGTTAGAGGATATTGTAAATTAAGCTATGTATGCTATGTGTTTCGGTACTGCATTAAATGCAATCACTTTCTTTTACTCCCAGAGAAGGTAAACAGGTGTTTGTGTCACCTCTGCACATACACCAGACGACAGAGAGCACTGTCTGTACTGTTACTGTCAAATGATGAAGCAGCAGTGGTTTTTTGCTGTGGTCAGAGCCATTCCATTCCCATTGTCAATTAAAGATTGATGTGACTTAGAGACAGCAAGGCCTCCAAAGTGTGATTTACCTGAATCAATGGCTTGGAGGACCATAGGACGAATGGAAGCTGAAAAGACACAACAAGAGGTGGCTTGAGCCATTGGGGTGTCTCACAGTGTGATCTCAAGACTTTGGAATCATTTTTAAAATGTACTATTCACAGAAGGGTAGGACAAGGTTGCCCATGGGCAACTACTGCAATGGACGACCGTTACCTCTTGTTAACAGCCCACTGGAATAGATGGCAGAATGCAACTCAACTGAGAAGTGCCCTTCTAACAGCAACAGGATACTGAGTATCAACCCAAACTGTCCGTAACCAACTTCATGCACGTGGCCTCTATGCCCATAGACCCATGGTGTGTACAGAAACTTGGTGGAGGAGCATCATCAGTGGAGGCATGCTGAATGGAGCTCAGTTCTGTTTTCTTATGAGTTGTGATTCAACGTGGAATCCAATAGTCGATGTGTTTATATCTGCAGGGAATGAGGGACACGAAACAACCCAGCTTTTGTACAAGACAGATCCCCATATGGTGGTGGTGGGTTGATGGTGTGGGCAGGAATCAGCTTGGGTAGATATACGGACCTCTACAATACAATACAATACTTTATTCATCACATTACATCACCCCAGGTGGTGCTTTGACTGCTGTAAGGTATAGAGAAGAGATTCTTCTACCATTTGTTATGCTGTGTGCTGGTGCCATAGGTGCTTCCTTTGTGTTTATGGACGGTAATGAACATCCCCACATAGCTGGGTTGGTGGACGACAAGCTGGAAGAGGAGGGTATCGAGCCTATGCAGTGGCCAGCTTCCTTGCCGGTCTTAAATCTGATTGAGCATGTGTAGGATGTATTAGGTAGGTGCATTGCAGGCCGACTAGCATCTCTCACAACTGTTCCATAGCTGCAGGTTGCTTTTATGGAAGAGTGGCCACATATCCTCCAAGAACTCATTGATCATTTCATTGCCTCAATGTCACACAGGTGTGAAGCAGTGCTAACCATTCAAGAAGACCATACACCATACTGAAGAACAATTTTCAGCCCTGGCCCATGTTTATTGTAGTGTTAATTTTGCTTTATTTGTTTGCCATATTCTCTCTTAATTCATGTCATTTGATTCAAACACTAATCCGGGGATCTCTGGAATCATAGCCTGCTTTATCTCTCAGAATAGCATTATATAAGTAATATGTGGTTGAAAAAATAAATGATCTTGTATATAATTGTACCATTTTTAGATGGTCTTACAATATCCTCTTATTTTTTGTGAGCAGTGTATAATTTTGCCCTCTATAATGCTTCCAAATCCTACTTTAAGCAGTGTTTTTCAGATAAAAAAATCAATAAAAATATGTATTGTATATAGGTATAAAATTAGTAATATTTAAAATTTGTGTGACTAGTGAGCGATCATTGTAGCTTTAGTATTTTGCCTGAGGCAAACCTTTCTGGTCCAGAGTATCAGTACCTTTTTGTGAAAGGAATTTACGCACTCTGATATTGTCTCCTGCCAACTGCAAGGTCTGTGCAGTCATGCAATTTTTGCCCGGCAAAAGCAATCTCCAGCAGAGATCCGTCACCAAATGTGTCACATGTATGGACATGACAGTATATGCATCAGTATGCTAAGACAATGGAGTAGGCAATTTACTAAAGGATGAACCAATATTCAAGATGACTGCAGTGGCTGACCATTGCTGGTCAAAACTCACTTGTCAATTCCCACAGATGTCTTGCTGGCTTTTCCACAAAATTGTCTCCTGATGGCTTGGTTTTCATAAAGTGTTTGCAAGCTGGTTGCCTAGGCAACTAACAGATAAACATAAAACCAAATAGATGGAGTCAACCTGAAAAATTTAATGCCATGGCTGGGATTTGAACCCTGGATCACCTGGTTTCCATCCAGTCACTCTTACCCATAGAGCTACCATGGCCAGCATGCTGTCCTGACTTTAAATTCTCCAATTGACTCATATTTTCCCAGTAGACCACTAGGGGCTCTCGTATCCAGGATATGAGATTGAGCTGCATTGACCATGGTGGCTCAATGGGTAAGAGCGACTGGACGGAAGTCAGGAGATTTGTGGTTCAAATCCCGGCCATGGCATTGAATTTTTCAGGTTGACTATCTATCCAAAACCTTAGCCTATATACGGCTAGTGTGAAGAAATGATTAATTTCCATCAATTAACTTAAATAAAACCAAATGTTTGGCAGCAGCATTGACATTACTACAGCACACAGAGAAAGATGAAAAGTTTCTTGACAATGTTGACATTGGGGATGAAACATGGGTGTGACATGACACACCAGAAACAAAAAGCAATCAATGGCATATTGATTCATCTGTGAAGACCAAATTCAAGCAGATAATCTTTGTCAAAAAAAAATCATGTGCACTGTCTTTTGAGATCACCGTTGTGTCCTCTTATGCAAGGTTTCACCACCAGGGGAGACCATAAATGCTGATCGGTATTGTCAGACATCACATGAACTGAGGAGGGCAATCCAGAACAAGAGACATGGGCTGTTGACAAGTGGCATTATGCTATTGCATGAATACAGCCAATGCCACACAAAATATGTGAATAAGTTTAGATGGAAGACCGTTGACCATCCACCCTACAGCCCCGACCTCGCCCCAAGTGATTTTCATCTCTTCCGTCTCATAAAGCGTTTTCTGATAGGAAAATATTTCCACATTAATGCTGAGGTCCAGAATGAAGTGACTATCTTGGCTCCAGATATTGAGGGAATATTCCTATGAGTTGGACATACAATTGATGATGCACCATTAAGATAAATGTCTCAACAATGGTAATGACTATGTTAAAAAGTAGCTAGTGAATCTATGTAATTATTCCAATAAATATTTCTTACTTAGTGAT
The DNA here is from genome assembly GCA_030765055.1 of Mantis religiosa. NCBI lineage: Eukaryota > Metazoa > Arthropoda > Insecta > Mantodea > Mantidae > Mantis > Mantis religiosa. The sequence continues at coordinate 55,849,153 of CM060948.1, read as the reverse complement.
GTTTTTGTTCTCTTTATCAGTCATCAGGACTTACTTTTTGGATGCACCTGATACATCTCAACTAAACAACTAATAAATAAATAAATTTGTTCATTAAAGTGAAGAATTTTAGTACTTAGCAGTATCATTTGTTTTCATTCCTCAGATCAGCATGTTCCAGGTTCCAAGAAATTGTGGTTTATCAACTTTTATTCACCAATGTGTTCACACTGCCACACATTGGCCCCAGCTTGGCGAAAACTTGCCCAAGAGTTGGAGGGTGTCATTCGTGTTGGTGCAGTTAACTGTGAGGAAGATTGGATACTTTGCAGACAAGAAAAAATACAGTGGTATCCTACACTTGTTATTTATCCAACAGTAAGTTTTTCTTCTTTGTAAATATAATAGCACGAAGATTTTAAACTTTCAGTAGATTTAATTATTTGGCCAAACACTTACACAGAATAGGAATTTATACAAGTCCAACTTGTCCTGTGTGCAACAATGAAGAGGAAATGACTGAAGAACATCTTTTAACCTGTGAAGCCCTACCAGCGGGACCCACTACACAGAAATATTGGAGAGCAAGAGAGCTAATGGCTTCATTGCCAAAGCCTAGCATTTGAAAACAACAACACTTTCAGTAGATTTTTAGTTTAATTTATATGAAATGGTACTGCAGCTCTTGGAGTATATTCTGTTTGCAAATTATTTTAAATTATTAGTTTACACTGGCCATGTATATTTCCTGCTCTTCAGGAGTAAATTCTTACTAATTTAGGGTTGAGAAAAATGAATATGACAATGAAATTTCTTAGCTAGTTTCTCTGATACATAATAGATGAACATATTTCACTTTAATTGATTAAGAGAAAAAATACATTTTAATTACATATGACAACAACATTGAAAGTGCATTTGGATTTTCTTAGATGGCAGTTACTACTCAACAAAACGTTGAGGCATATTGACCATGACTGACCAGCGCTGCCATCACCCAACTTATCTGGTGATAAGAAGAGTGAAATCATATAAGTTGCTGTATAGTAAGTGATGAAACATAAATAGATCACTTGGAAGCTGTGTGTCTCATATGAAAGGTCAGCCAATTATTATATGCAACATGGGTGCATAGTAATAAAAAATAATCTTAATGATAATAAATGCATTAGATATCTACACACGTAATTATTTATTGTAATATTTTTCAAATACTGAAAATGAGAGTAAGCAGCCCTATCTTCGGCAATTTTCATTACGGAAAAGAGCGAAAACCAACTAAATTAATTACTACATTTTTGTTATTAAATGACTATTGCAACTATAGCAAGCGCGTGGTAATATAACTAATTTTCTGGTGTGATCAATCTGTAGAATGGGAATAATTTCTAAAAATGTGATTTACTCAACTCACAAAGGCCTAATGTCAAATATATCATCATTGATGTTCCGTCACTGAAAGATGTCTGTCATTGTTGCTATTATCGTATACAAATCATCAAGCTCAAGTTTCTTGTTTCAGTAATCTATTCCTTTTCCCAATAATTATCAATTCTTTTAGTCTTTTGGTTTAAAAAAGAAACCTATGTCTTTAAGGGAAACCTTTTCGTTTTAAATAATTTCTGTAATTATAGGTAGTATATGGTAAAACAATAATTTTTCGAATCTCGGTCCGGGTGAGTTACCTGGATAAGGTTTTTATGGGGTTTCCCTTATCCTGAAAGACGAATGTCGTGAAACTCTATGCTCTGTGGACCCTGGGCTCATTAGAGCATCATTTCACCCATTCCATTCATCGTCCGATATGACGTAATGTTCGAGGACGTAAATTTAAAAAAAAAATCCTAAGTGTGATCAATCTGTAAAAATAAGCCATTGCCTTAATATAAATAAATGATTTAAATGCATCACAATGTTAAGCTATAGAAGATTATAAGTATATAATTTTAGATTATTATTATTATTTTTATTATTATTATTATTATTATTATTATTATTATTATTATTATTATTATTATTATTATTATTATTATTATTATTATTATTATTATTATTATTATTATTAATTGCAGTTAATAATGAAACACAATCTCTTGTTAGTTTAATAATGATGGATCTGAATGAAAACATATAAATAAAATAACGTCAAATTCATAGGTTTGGTTTAAATCACATTATATAAAATAAATCACCCCCCCCCCCCCCTCACAACATAGTTAAAAATGCAAAATATGCCTTAGAAATTAAAGAGAAATAACAATTCTACTGATTCAATGTACCTGCAGGGTTAAAGTGCTATAGATACAATCCCAGATAAGCAGTATCTACTGAAAAATCACAAAGGGATTTTGATTCCAACTTTCTCCTTGTCACAATATTCAATGACTTTGTATATGATTTCTTGCGCTTGCCAATGTATGACACCTTGCTGTGATTATATCTGAAGAGAGTGTACATACTACTGGAGTCGCTGTGTATGTGCGATAACTTCACGTAAACATATCTCTGTTGCAAATTTTTCCCGATACGTCTTCTCGCTTTGCCATGTAGTACATTCTAAGAGTTCTAAATGGGTTAAAGAATACATGGCAGATGGTTGGGTCTGTAGAGAATCATGTGATAGCTTCATGAGATTGTATTTTAGCTTGCCTTTTGTGAGTTCTGGAGCATCCCTATACAAAGACCAGCATTGCTTCATTCCAGAGGCCCTTATATCTTTGTTCCATTACAGAAGTATCGTGGTGGAATCTTTCTCCATGTTCATCAGTGACAGCTCCACAACTATGAGGGTAAAGGTCTAGGTGGGAGTGGAGAAAGTGGATTTTAAGGTACATGTTACATCCTAGTTGATATTATTTTTGCAGGAGTCATATCACCTACTGAGTGTAATTATCATCTCTTTTGCTATCTAAGAATCCACAAATAGCTCCCTTGAAAGCTTCCCAAGCTTGCTTTTCTTTCTCCTCCAGAACTTGATCAAATGCAGAATCCTTTGCAAGTTCTTGAATTTGTAGCCTGACAAAAGTACCTTTCTTAACTTTGGCATCACTTAGTTGCAGAAATTTCTCTCTTGCGTGCTTAAAGACCTCATGGTTCATACCTTTGACAAATGTTTCATCAAACTCAGGGGTGGAAAAAGTTTTTTTGGGTCCACATTATTTTTCTTCTCAAAGAAGGGAAGTAGCTCCCTGTGATGTCTGTACTGTGAGACTCTTATATCATGTTTGAGGAGATTCCATTGCTGTAATCTAGTCCCTAGAGTTTCTGTTTTTTCCTTAGGTAGGTCAAGGTGTCTAATAAGATCTCTTAGTTCCACTTGACTCAGTCTATATGGTTTATCATCTTTTTCCTCAAAATCAGGGTCGCGTGATGTGGAAGTCTTGTTGGGTTCTTTTTGTTCCACGCTGTTTTAATTTTCTACTTCAGACACTCAGTTTTTGGAAGGAATAGGAACTGGTAAACTATCGAATGCAAAATGTGTCGAATGGCAAATTGAAAATTCTGTTATTATACTAATAATAATAATAATAATAATAATAATAATAATAATAATAATAATAATAATACTTTATTATTGAATGATCTTGTTTGATTCATAGACAATCCTGCCTTTGTACGTAAAGTCAAGTAGAAATAGCAGTTATCTATATAGTTTCTAGGCTCCTGCAAAACCATAGGCACAGCAAAAGTCATAGATTGCTTGTTACTTTTCAGACATTTTTACAGTGTAACTGAAAAAGTATTGCAACATATGTGTATTGGAACCTATAATTTATCTTGTTCCCCTACCTTCATACCAAAAGAATGCTGAAAAAAAAATGCTGTCTTCACAAGAGACATCAGATTATGTTTCTGTGACAAAAACTTTAATTCACCACAAATTTAATCAAAATTATTTTCTTTATATCCACATTTTCAGAGCATTTTTTTTTTCTTACAAATTTTACTCTTTAAAAGCACTCCCAAATCGGAAATTCTGTATTAATTACAGCAGAAACAAAATAAGTTGGTAAAACTGCAAATTCTGTCTGTTTTTAAACAAAAGGAAGACTGTAGATTCTAACCAGATTAAAAATGTAAAAGACTGTCATTATACAGTGGATGGCAACACTGAATTTGCACTGTAAGTCTAAAAATTACAATGACATTTTAACGGGCAAACAATATATTATCAGATTACATAGAAAATGAAGCTAGCTACAGTGAAGCAATAAATATTAAACAAATATTTACATCTATGTAATATATTATCAGACTGATAGTGTTAGACTCTCTAGCATTTCAAAGGCAAACAGTGAAAAGCTGTGTGCAAGAAACAAATCTTTGCACTTTCTAGGTAAAATGTGATCAACGGAAGTGTTCATGTATACTTGTTTTTAAGCAATGGGTTGTCGTATAGACTAAAGCTGCCCCGTTTGTTCTACTCTTTGTCATTAGTTGTATTTATTTAGATTTTATAGGAACATGTAATTTTTTATTTGTTTCAGAGAAAAGTTTATCACAATGAAAAAAATACAGAAGATATGGTACAGTTTGTGTTGTCACAGTTAAGGGTACCAGCATTGAAGGTTACTGCCAAATCCTGGGAAGAAAGTTCCTTAAAAGACTACCATTGGCTTTTAGCAATGTGTCACTCTTCTACAGAATGCTTGGACACAAACTCTCGAATCAAACTTGCAGCCATGCTGGTAATGAAATTTTTACTACACACTTTGCTAATTTTATATATTATTTTAAGTACAATTGAATGTGATCGTGATCATGATTTACAAATTATAATTAGTTATTTTCTTAATTCCTTCTTTCTAGTTTGCTGTAAGTTATTTGGTAATTTGCTTTTATTTTCCAGAGCCATTTACTCTTACACTTTGTTTAAATGTTGTCCTACCTTCTTACTATCTTTGTGAAATATTTAAATTCTAGCAGTATTTCTACCTATCCTAGACCATTTCTTGTTAATAAACTCTTTTCTCCAAATTTCAGTTCCTTTACATCTAAATAGTATATGTTCAACATCTTCATTTCCAACGAATATAGGTCATTGAGTTTGTGAATAACCTCCCTCAACTCTTTTAACCTCCAAGCTCCTGTTCTTAACATTGTGATACTTTCATGCTCCTCTTTATTTGTCATTATTTTTCCTTTCCTCAGGTACTTTTCATCTGTCTATGGAAAACCAAAGATCTCTTCCAGCTACCCTACTAAATATGTTTCATATTCCTGCATACTCACATCTCTTCCTTGCCATTTTTCAGAAGTTATTCACATTATTACTTTTTTTTTCATATCTTTCCCAACACATAATTTTTGTTATTTGGAAGACTATTTGCCCACTGATTTCTTTAAACGTTTCTCCTGATATTTTAAATATTGTTTTAACTATTTCCTTTCTTCTGAGTTAAAAATTGTGCACTAACACTTCAGTTTCCATAATATTTCCTGTACTCTCCACCCTGCCAGTTCTATTTGACCTATTTGTCCAACTGTTGCATTTGATAACCCAGCCTTTCTCTACACTATATTCTACAAACCTTGTATATACTCTCCAACTTTTCTTCAAATCCCAATACTTCAGTACCATCTATCATTTTAGCATCAGCCAACATATATACTTTTTTTAGCCATTTAGTATTTATATCATGCATTTATATTTGTAACTTCTGAAAGCTGATAAAATCCCTTTTCCTTTTGCCAGTGCAAATATCTCATGTTTTGCCCCATTTACCACTTCCGACTGTTTCAACACCTGGTTAATAATATTTTCTCAGTACTCTACTTCCTTTACTTTCAAGCTTCTGTTTTTCATTCATTTTTACTGCTTTCTGAAATACTAGTATCAGTTTTATCTTGTTTCGCTTTCAAGCTTTCTTTATAGTGTTTGTGCATGACTTGCAAGGATTGTTTCAAGCCATTGACTGTGATAGAGCCCACCTTTAAGTTATCTGCAAAAGGTAATGCAGTAATTTGGCTATTATTAATGTCTGGGCATAACCATATTATTGCTCCCAATTTCTAATAATATATTATCTATATAAAAATGAAATAAAATTGGACTTAACTTACGTTCTGCCTGAGTCCATCATTTTGCTGGATTTCTGTAGTTGTTACCCATTCCTCCACTGTTACATAGAAAGTATTCTTATTTTACAATGGTTTAAGAGTATTCACCATTTGATTACACATTTCTTTACTCAATAATTTATGCCACAATAATTTTAGCTCCATTGGATCATATGCTTTCTCTAAATCAACCAAAGCCACTTAAAGCTTTCCTCTTTTTTCCTGTAAGTGTTTGTCTGTTAATGTATGTATAATAAATAAATTGTCCTATTATTAAGTTATAGATGAGTCGTATTTATTACACATCAGCTTCACTTACGTACCTATATTGAGGACATGTTTCGTGAACCATCGTTCGCTCTATAATTTAATAATTATTTCGCTTCACTGTGGTGTTCCAATACAGTTAAATTTCGATAAATTGTCATATGTTCTCCTCTCAAATCAGAATCCCAGAGTTGCAAAAGAATATAATGTAGTTGTGTATAGTGTTGTAGGTTTGTAGTCTTCAAAATATGTAAACTGCTTTAGACTTGTTATAGGATGTATAATTGATTTCCTCCTCTTTTCTGGCACATAGCCACATTAATTGAATTAACATTGATCTGCTAAAACCATTCCATTTGCTTCAGTCCACCATTCCTTGAGAGACTCTTGGAATTCAACAATAACAATAATAACATAACAACACTTTGTCATTACTTTGTTATTTATACAGAAAACAGAAAAAATTATCAATGTATAATAAAATATATACAAATCTGTGCTAGCATCTTGGCCATAAATATGTTAACAACGTAAACATGTGATATTATTTACAGTATATAATACAAATATATTAAAACTAATAAATTTGAATACATTAATATATTTATTTAAAAATTCTTCTAATGTATGAAATATATTTTTAGTTAAGTTTTTAAAGCAGTTTTGAATTGTTTATAACTTTCACATATTTTAACTTCAGTTGGCAGCCTGTTGTACACTTTAACACCAGCATAACTTGGCAGCTTTTCAAATAGACTAAATCTGTGCATAGTAATAGCAAGATTACTTTTATTTCTTGTGCTATGATGGTGGATGTCTGAATTGTTTGCATTGAGAATATGTATTTTAACATATATAAAATTGTGTTATAAATATAAAGGCTTGTAATGTCATTATTTTTTGTGCTCTGAAGGCTTCTGTACATGAATGTGGTCTTTTTAAGTTTGACAGATATTGTATTGCTCGTTTCTGCTATATAAAGATTCTATTTAAATTTACTTTTGAAGTGCTGCCATATGAAATATATAAGTGAGTAAGAGAGAAATAAATAATTCTAATAGTTTCTGCTAAAACATATTTCCTTAAACATTTGAGTAGAAATATATTTTTACTGCTAATTTGTCTACATGTGGAGTAAAGGATAATGTTTTGTCCAGTGTGATACCAAGTAGCTGTACTTCATCAGCACTATTTATGGATTGATTAGTAATGTACAGTTGTAGAGGCACATTAAATGTTTTGTCTCCAAATGTTATCATTTCACATTTCGTTGGATTTATGTTCAAGTTTATCATTGTAAAGTATTATAGTATTTTGGCGGTTATTTCATATTTGTCCTTTTCTAACCTGTGCTCGTAGCATTATATATGCTAATTAAAAAAAACTGACTACAATTATTAATTTTGATGTCACTGTTACTAAATTCCTCCAATCACACATAGTTATGTATGCTAGTTTATTTATGTCCAATGCCAATATCTGTCAGTCATATTAAGAGATAATGTTTTGAACTTGGTCAATATTTTCCACATTAAGATAGCTAACAAATACTGTATTGTTTATATCGAAATTTTACTTTATTTGAACACCACAGTGAAGTGTAACATAATTAAAATAGGACTTCATCAATGAATAACAAGAAGATATGTTTGGAATATTTACAAATAGTTACAAGGACGGTAATAGTATGTACAATGGTAATGATTACAAATGAAATAAAATATATTTGCCTAAATATAGGGAAACTATTTATATATAATATGCAGGATTAAAACAAACACGTAGATAAAAGATAGCATATGTTTAAAAATAGATACACACAGAATTACATTTAGTATTTTCTTGTAATTATGTCAGTATATATTAACTGAGTAAGAGGTATGTACTAGTAGGATGGACAAGTTTGCTTTTTAAAAGTTTAATATTGCTTAACTACCAGAAAATATTAAATAAATGAAGAGCCTTATACATTTTAAAAAGGGAGTAAAACTCTTTTTACAGCAACATTCATTTTATTCTGTAAATGAGTTTTTAAATGTTAATTAGTTTTAAGTGATTGTAAATAATGACAATAGCCATTAATGTAATTTTTATACTACGACGTGTCTGATATCAATCGAAAGGACAAAATAAATTGAATTGAATCATGAAGTAGAGTAAACTCCACATTTGTGAACAATTACTTTTATATAGCATTTCTCTATGGTCTTTATATAGTTTATATTTATTTGCTTTTTCTACTTTAGACTTTTGTTGGATCCTGTATCTGTTAAAGTTTTTAGTCTTATGTAACTTTTTATGTTTTTCTTTGTATCTTGAACTGACGTGTCCTATAACATATGTATTATGTTCCAAAGGATGAAAAAACTCCCTAGGAAGTTTCAGTATTATCATTTACTTTCATATTTGCTGAGACTGAGCTCAAGGGCCATGTAGTTTCAGTCCTCTCTTTCTGCTGTTAGATAGATACAAATGGATTGTTTACTTTAAACACCCCCTTAAATGCAAATGCAGTGGGAACATAGGTTTGTAGTTTATTGAAAAATTATTTTTATATATAAAGTAAATCATAATGATGAATTTAGAGTGCTTTTGAAAGATCTGTTGTTATAGAAGAGATTTAAATAAGCTGGGTATGTGTAATTTTCTTTTATGTAAGGGTTGAAAACAGTGTTGTAATAAATTAAATGGGTATGCGTCTTTGCTTAGTGATCAAAAACAAGCATTGTGGAAATTGAAATTTTACCTTTTGATACTGTGCTAGTTTAATGTATTGTTAATTCCCTGTGTATCAAGCAACTGAGTAAGGCTTTTCCTTAAGAAATAACTTAAAAACATATGTAAGTGTATCTATAAATAATGTTATAGGAAGGCCTTGTGAGAGTCGGGTGGATAGATTGCACTACAGATAAAGAACTGTGCCGTAACTTGCAAGGCGAAAGGAAAGTGGATCTAATATTTTGGGAGCCAGAAGTTCCTCATAGAATCACATCATCGGAAGTGCAAGAAATAGCAAGGGAAGTGTTAAATTTTCTTCCAGAGCCAGCAGTCTTAAACTCCGAGGATTTTGAGGTAAAGCTTAATAGATTCTATACATATTACTACATTCATAAGATGTGCTACCAGTTCAATTCTGTTAATTACAATAAGAGCTCTGTGCTCTTGAACATTTCAGTCAGTCTCAGACTCCAACTGTTTTCTTATATTGTAGGAGTAAACTATGATATAGTGTGTTACTTTTGTTTTCCGTCCCCATAGCAAGTTCTTTGTTATTAACAATTTGTCTGTCGCAAATAATTTTAAAAATACATATAATTTTCAGCAATTTGTCTGCATCCTGTGAAACATTATTTCTCTTTCTACAAATAATGTTAAATGGGATTATGCTGCATTAAAACTGAGAACTGTTGACATACAGAAGGTTCACTTAAGATGTAATTTGTAAACAATGTGTGAATAACAACACATTTTAACAACAAAAACAAATCTGGAAAACTGTATGGAGTTGAAGAAATTAAAATTGCATATGGTAGGAGTGTTCCCTAGATACGTTTAATAATTTGTTTAAGGACTGGTAAATCATGTACACTTACCATACAGGAATTAAACTGGCACTTCTGTTTGCCTCCAAACCACAAAATTTAATCCCAAAAACTATTTGTAGTTGGTTTATTGATACTCGTCACTTTTTTATATTAATGAGAGACTAGTTTCAAAGGCAGTCGCCTCCATTTTCAATCTGTTTCCAACTGGAGGCGATTGCCTTTGAAACTAGTCTCTCATTAATATAAAAAAGTAAGTGACGAGCATCAATAAACCAACTACAAATAGTTTTTGTGATTAATTTTGACGTCACTATTACTAAATTCCTCCAAACACATACACAAAGTTTGAGTTTAAAATTGAATCCTGCTAGCATTCATTTGAACTCCAGGCTAACCTAGACCTTTTTGATATTATTTTGACACTACTTGGTCTACTTTGCTGTAGTCAAATGCTTTTTTTTTTAAAAAAAAAAAAAGGTTTACGTCCTCCTCATATTGGCTGATGAATAAAATGGGGGAAATGATGCTCAAATGAGCCCAGGGTCCATAGAGCTGTCAAGAACTGGTTACACCATTATAAAGTGCATTGCATGTATGCAGAAATATTTGGGAACTTTAATACATCAAATAGAAAAGCTAAATTTTAAAAGTATCCATAATGATTTTCATGTTGAAAAAGAAGTGGATGAAATTTTGGAAGTTTTACTGTAAAGAATACATCTAACAAAGAAACACTGTGTTATTGCCATCTCAAATACCCTCTCCCCATAAAAAACTTCCACAATACCTAGAAAGTCATATCAGATGCCTATACATTACCTGCAAGTTTTACATCTGCCTAGGAACGCCTATTATTTGATATTTCTGTGATGAGTTCCACTACACTACAAGCACTGTGGACAAATGCAATTAGCATTCACCATTAGGCAGACTGAACCTGTGAATTTTTTTTAACTACAATAACTACAACTAAGTTTTATGCATAAGAGCCGTAGATGCAAACGATGATTTGCGAAACATGTCCTCAAAATAGGTACGAAAGTGAAGGAGATGTGTAAAAAATACGACTCACCTAAAATTTAATAATTTTTCGCTTCACTGTGGTGTTCCAATACAGTTAAATCTCGACTTATCTAATAGTTTAGTCTTCACTGTATATTATCATGTTTGTTAGATATTACTCCTATGAGTAATTCTGTTACAACAGCTTTATCACACTGATTTTAAAACACTAAGTCCAAGGGCTTGGTTCTTTTCAGTCTTCGTACTGTGTTGCTATTTGCTAGCACACCTCTGTGTTTTCATGTGCATATAACTGTCTTACATGCTTAACCACAGCAGCTTTAATTTCTACATTGACAAATTCTATATTCAAGTCCCTGTGGATATTGTCATTGGTATATACCAAGGTGCTTTTACTATAGCCCTTAGTACCTTATTCTGAAATCTCTGTATGTTTTCAACATTTGTTTTCTTGGTGCAACCTCATAGGGGTATGCCGTACATCCATACAGGTTTCAGCACTTGTTTATAAATCAACAATTTGTTGTGTTGGTTTAGTTCTGAGTAATGCCCCAGTAGCCAATACAGATTTCTAAATCTTGGATCTAGTTCACTTCTTTTCCTTTTTACATGCGATTTCCAGTTAAGCTTTTCAGGAACTTATGAAATGAGAATATTCTAGTATCAATATGTGGTATATATAAATAGCTGTGGAATCTTTCTGCTAGGTCATGCCATGACCAAGCAGTTAGACCACTTGACTTTCACCAAGGTGGTCCGGTTTCGATCCTAGCCCATGGGTAACAGCTCAAAGTGTTTCTGAGCTTGCCAACTCGACTGCCAGCCTCACGCTCACATACGCAAGGTAGAGGTGAGTGATTGTCCAACCGATATGGATAAGAGATGTGGTCAGCATATCGGCACCACCAACCAGAGATTTGGCTTTCTAGACCAGGATTCGCTACCTAGAGTGGCTCCTCAGTTTCCTCACGATGCTGAGTGGGCACTAGTCATATACCCAATACTTAAATCTGCACCCCCAGGGGTAGAATTGTGGTAGGGAACCAAAGCACAACACTCTAGCCCAAAACGCCATGGCATAGGGTGGATTTGATCCTAGCAACTGCATACAACATGGTATAGGGCAAATTTTCTCTGGGATCTCCAGTTTCTCCCACAGTCACTCCACCAATTGATCCCTTATCACATTTCCTTTCATTCATTTCTTCCTCATTCTATATCATCTACTTCCTCTCATACCATGCATCAGGCTGATCACCCATCCTGGGCAGATACAGATACTGCATACAGATACAGTCTGTATGCTATAATGGACATTTCTGAGAGAGAAAATGGCTCAGGGATTTGAGTTCATTGTTGTAGACCCATTTATTGACTATAGAGCTGTACAGGAGGTGTTTGACAGTCTTCTTTTTTGCATACTTGTTGATGTTAATGTTATAGATGAATATGGTGTTTGGTATGATAGTAATACATCTGCAATGGATGGTAACATTTCAGATGTGTAAGAAGCCTGTACAGAATCCTTTGGAAGAGGAGTATTAAGGCAGTTAAAACTTTTTTGTCGAGCTTGTTAAGTTGCTCAGAATGTTCATAACAGAGCACAAATGAACAGTTTTCTGAAACTACAGTGAACTGTGTAGAGAGTTGTGAAACAAGAAAATAAGTTTGCAAGTACAACTGTACAGAAGCATATCTTGTGAAAACATACAGCAAATGGTAACACTTACAGAAATACAGCTATTAAGTACAGAAATATAAAAATGTACGTATTTTCAAAGTTCAGAAAGTCACTCTGACTCCCTATTATTAACATGAAGAAAAGGACAAAAAGCATCCTTTTGTAATTTCAAAACTACAAAACTTGTTTTACAAAGCCAGGCTTGAAAATTATTTTGGCATAATCAACAAGAGTGTATTTTGTCATAAAGGAAGCATAGCGATACATTCCCTATAATGACATTTAAGAGGACTCCATAGTTAAGTCCAATCAAAGTTGGTTTGTATCTAAGCTTACCACTAACTACATTTTTTTGCACTCCAGAGAGAGAACTGCAGAAGCGGCTGTACAGTTCATGCCAATCGTACACTTACAGTACAATTAGCTTACAATACATACCTTACAATTAGCTACTTGAGACTACACTACAAATTGGAATGGAAAATGTTTATAAGTTTTCAAGAACCTGAGATAAGATTTGGTGAATATGTTACAGACTCCATTGGATCAAATACACCTCCCATCATTGTATATGATGGAGTAGCAGTGTTTTTTAATTTTACATCCTCCAATGTTAAGTCATATCGGACGATGAATAGAATGGGTGAAATGATGCTCAAATGAGCCCAGGGTCCATAGAGCTTAGAGTTACTCGACATTCATCTTTTAGGATAATGGAAAACCCCGGAAAAACCTTATCCAGGTAACTCACCCTGGCCGAGATTTGAACTCGGGACCTCTTGAACGTGAGGCAGACTCGCTACCTCCACGCTACCAAGGCGGGCGAAGTAGCAGTGGTAAAATGTAAACTGATCTTATCACAGAGAATATATATAAAGACCCTAAACAGGCATTGCATGGAAAATCCTTTTGTTTCATGTTTGGATCAAATTGATGCCACATTACCATCAAGGGCTTTTTCTGAAAATATGGATCTGCACATCAAAGAAATCACTCCAAAAATCATCCATTACTGCCAGCAATTTTATGCATTATTTCTTTCAGCAGTATAAGTTATTTGTAATAAAGCTTGAGCAATGTATTAGATGTGAAAAAACTATAACCAAATCTAGTAAGGTAGAGTCAAACTAAAAAATTCAATGCTGTAGCCGGAATTTGAACCACGGATCTTCTGGTATCCGTCCAGCTGCTCTTAAACATAGAGCTACCATGGCCAATGTGCCAGCATGACACTAAATACTCCAAAGGACTCGTGTTTTTTGTGGTAAACCACAAGGAGTTCTCATAAACACATGAGACAACTACCTTAATGGTGACTTACTATGCTGTAAGTACTTCAAGGCCCGGGCTTTATAGTTCGGACCACTGTTAGGTCAATTAATGGAAATTAATTGTTCTTTAACACTAGCCTTGTGTAGAACAAAGTATGGAAAGGTAGGGTTAGACTGAAAAATTCAATGCCATAGTTGGGATTTGAACCAAAGATCTTCTGGTCTCCATCCAGCTGGCACACTGGCATTGAATTTTTCAGTCCAACTCTACCTTTCCATACTTCGTCCTACACTCAGCTAATGTGAAAGAACAATTAATTTCCATTAATTGACCTAACAGTGGTCCGAACTATAAAGCCTGGGCCTTAAAGTACTTATAGCATAGAAAGTCGCCAATAAGGTAGTTGTCTGATGTGTTTATGAGAACTTCATGTGGTTTAAATATTGCAAATAGAAGCATTATTAACAGTGAAGTTTTCTTCATGTTGAAGTTTTGTTGAGTCACACTTGTTTACACTCACCTTCACTTATTATGATAAGTGAAGGTGAGTGTAAACAAGTGTGACTCAACAAAACTTCAACATTCATGTGGTTTACCAGGAAAAACACGAGTCAGTTGGAGAATTTAGTATCATGCTGGCACGTTGGCCATGGTAGCTCAATGGTTAAGAGCAGCTGGATGGAGACCGGAAAATCCATGGTTCAAATCCCAGCTATAGCATTGAGTTTTTCAGTCTGACTCTACCTTTCCATACTTCGTCCCACACACAGCAACAGTGAAAGAACAATTAATTTCCATTAATTGATATAACCAAGTCTAATCCTAAAATATGCAATCTTATTTACAATTGAACTTTCCAAATACCATACCATGTTGCAGCATGCTTGGCAAGCATCTGCATAGTTGCAAACTCCAGAATCGTTTTCAAGAATGTGCTAGATGTAAATTTTGCATATTCTGATTGTAAAATTAAAAACTCTAAGGAGTATCATCATCGTCATCATCAACTCATCATTTATCTTACAGCATAGTAAGTCACCATTAAGGTAGTTGTCTCATGTGTTTATGAGAACTCCTTGTGGTTTACCACAAAAAACACGAGTCAGTTGGAGAATTTAGTATCATGCTGGCACGTTGGCCATGGTAGCTCAATGGTTAAGAGCAGCTGGATGGAGACCGGAAAATCCATGGCTCAAATCCCAGCTATAGCATTGAGTTTTTCAGTCTGACTCTACCTTTCCATACTTCGTCCCACACACAGCAACAGTGAAAGAACAATTAATTTCCATTAATTGATATAACCAAGTCTAATCCTAAAATATGCAATCTTATTTACAATTGAACTTTCCAAATACCATACCATGTTACAGCATGCTTGGCAAGCATCTGCATAGTTGCAAACTCCAGAATCGTTTTCAAGAATGTGCTAGATGTAAATTTTGCATATTCTGATTGTAAAATTAAAAACTCTAAGGAGTATCATCATCGTCATCAACTCATCATCATTTATTATTTATTTATTTATTTTCAGTTCAGTATAGTGTTAAATACACAAAAGAACCACGTCATATGAATTTATACAGTTTAAAAACACAGCTATACAGGTTGTGTGATATAAATAGAATACTAACTTGCTTTAATAAATCCATACACACTAACAACAACAATAATAATAATAATCTTTATAAAAATAAAGTTCTAACTAGTATTAATAAACTCATGCACACTATAATAGGCTTTGTCAATTAGGAAACATTTCAGCATTAATTTAAAATTATTATCTTTACAATTCTTGATAGTGACTGGTAGTATGTTATAAAATTTTATGCCCATAAAACTAGGTGTCTTCTCATAAAAGTGCAGTCTATGGGTAGGAATCGCTAAGTCGTATTTATGTCTAGTGTTGTGATTGTGTCTATCAAAGTTGGTTTCAAGGTGTAGGTTAAATTTCCGAAGGTGCATTATTGTGTGGTATATGTATAAGCTAGGAAGGGTTAAAAGTTTCAATTTTATAAATACTGGACGACAAGATTCATTATAATTCCTTTCTTGGAAGTGTTGAAAACAGTGTTGTTATGATAAATTAACTTTAAAGAGAGTCGATTAATGACACTAAACAACACTTACTTTTAAATTTTTCCGATACATGTTTCAGAGGCTTTGCCTCTATCCTCAGCCGGCCATCGACTAGTTCTCACTGGTGTAGCTGACGATATTTTGTCACAGGTCTCCTCTGGTGGCGGTTCAAGGAACTTGCTGAACAAATACTTCTGGGGGATGTCGAAATTGAATACTTTGTTCCTATTTTTTGAAATGAAGATTTGTTCCCATGTGGATAGTTCTTGTTTTCCTGATGTATGTTTTAGTAGTTTTGGTTCTGGATTTATGTTGTGGTTTTTTCCCCAAAAATGTGTGGCAACTGCTGATTTTTCTAATTGTTTATATTTTATGTTTTAAAATGTTCCTTTGCTCTTGTTTCTAAATTTCTTTTGGTTTTTCCAATATAAATTTGACTACAGTCATTGCATTCAATTTGATATAGGTATACCATATTTTTTGTTAGATGGAATGGCATCTTTGATGTTTGAGCAAATTAGGTTTTTTAAGGAGAAATGGTTGACTGGTGCTAGTTGAATGTTTTGTTTTTTGAAGACTTTTTTGAATTTATCATAGGCCCATGGATGGTAAGTGAATTTTTTGAAAATCATATTAGTTTCTGTAGCTGAGAGGGTTGTGGTTTCCTTTAGTAGCTTCTTCTTTTTTGCTAAGTTCACCTTTTTGTCCACTAATGATTTGGGAAAGTTATTTTTTGTGCTATTTCAATTATTTAATAAGATTCATAATATAATAAGATTCATTATGTTTTAGATTCCCAAGGTGTCTGACGGCTTTTTTCTGCAATACAAAGATTTTGTTAAAATTTACCTTTGTTGTGTTACCCCATACTTTGATTCCATATGAGAGGTACAAGTAGATTAAAGAGTAATAGATAATTTTAGCTGTGGGCGTAGGTATGTCCACATTGGTAGCGTAGATGGTAGTGTGTCTGCCTCATGTTCAAGAGGTCTCGAGTTTAAGTCTCAGTCAGGGTGAGTTACCTGGGCAAGGTTTTTTACAGGGTTTTCCCTTATCTTAGAAGACTAATGTCAGGTAACTCTGAACTCCAAGGACCCTGGGCTCATTTGAGCATCATTTCACCCATTTCATTCATCATCTGATATGACTTACTGGAGGATGTAAATTAAAAAAAGAAAAATTATCATCAATCATCTTTAGTTCAATGCTCAGGCTTTTCAGAATAGTAAGCACAGAGTTTGCATATGTGCCAAGAGCCAGCAATATGAACAACCCACATAAGAGAAATCAATTAATATGTGTTCCAAATGTTTTTAAAAGTAATAAGCAAAGCATATGCAGTTGACACCATTTGCCAAGCCTGTAAAATTTTCTCAAGGATTTGAAATGCAATGCATGGGGTTTTCTTGTAAGATGACTTCAAGGATCCTGACCTTAGGAGCCTTGGTGAATCGGGAGGCCGCGCCGTGGCTCAGTGGTTAGACCGCTTGGCTCTCACCAAGGCGGCCCAGGTTCGATCCCAGGCGTCCGCAAAGTGAGATTTGTGGTGGACAACACGGCGCTGGGGCGGGTTTTCTCCGGTATCTCCGGTTTCCCCTGCCATCTCATTCCACCGGTGCTCCATCTTCATTTCATGTATCATCAGTGTCATCGCCTGCGGTGCCGTATGTAGTAAAAGCGGGCGTTAAACACTACACACACATTGGTGAATCGGAAATTGTGTTTGTAAAGTTCATAGACAGGTACAATAAAACTACTTATGCAACTGTATTTTTGTTTTCCAAAATGACAGGATCTCCATGACAGCCTGAGAGAGAACTCTCCAGATTCATGGCTGATATACTTTTACTTGGGAGAACCCACAAAACCAGAGATGCTTGAACTAAAGAAGCTTCCTGCTCTGCTACCTAGAGGCATGCGTTTGGGAATACTGCACTGTGGACGTTATGCTAATATTTGCTCTAAACTGCACATTTCACGCTACCCACTTTTTATGGTATTCAAACCTGGTGGAGGTTATGAGGCACACCATGGACGGGAGTTGGCACATGATGTGGCTGGCTTTGCACAGGACAGCTCAAGTGTTCCAAATATGAAGCTCTTGGGTCCTCTAGAGTTTGAAGAGGTGCTTAGCAGGCAAAGTAGGTA